>JAOQMS010000004.1:9553447-9576196 GCA_027563885.1 Erythroxylum longipes | reverse complement strand
ACATTTCACTTGTGCATATGATTATGCAAGAGGAACCAATATTTCAACCAAGACACAGGAAGAACAAGTTGCATCGTACAACTACATTGGATAAACATAACAAAAGAAATAAGAAGAGCAGTATGCTGTTTATTAGAGCAAGAATCAATGGATGGATGAATCGATACCATGTACGGCTAGTGCAAAACAAAAAGAGATTACATACACTTTCACTGGTGGACGAGATATTATAGCAAGTAATTGCAAATCCTCATGTCTGTTAGAATTCCAGACCTACAACAAGATATTGGCTAAATCAGGACTTAGCAGAGAATGGTTAAATGGCTGGTTTAATCTCCATTTGTGAACTGGGATAAAACTGAAGAAGAAAAGAATAATAAAGAGGATATCAATGCTGTACTAATAAAATCGTAAGCACAAAAAGAGGACATTTTACAACCAGAAACCCTTCACTTTCCCAGAACTTATACAATTGGAGTTCAAACACCTTAGCATTTCTGCAAACATCAAACTGCAACTGCAAATTATAGAATTGGATATCTGTATGTACTTCACGATTACATTCAGTATTAATTTAGTAGTCCAACAAGTGCACTAAACATGCTTCACCAGATTGTATATGCAATACACATATAAAAAATTTTGGCTGAAAGACATGCAGAACCGAAATGTAGACATGAAGATATTTCAAAATCTGTGAGACTGAACTTTGTGAAACAATTACTGAAAAAGAAAACACGAAATAAAATATTCAGTTTACTTGCCAGAAAATGATTATTTATCACACAAAGATTTGGCTTATCCTTCCATATTCTTTGCTTTTCCATAACACAACCACCTATAAATTGCATAACCTGTTCTGTGGCAACATTATGAGAAAGGCATACCTGGTGAGCATCATTAACAGGTATATGAAATGTGCTATTGGGGAAGATGAAGTGTTCTTGCGGCTTTCCAGGGTATTTCTCATGGGAACTTGAAGCAAGAAGGAGAGTACCACTTCCTTTCAGTACAATGAAAACCTCCTCACATGAGTGCCTATGAATCGGTGTGCCTGAACCTGGAGAAAAAGTTTGAAGCCACACTTCCACCTTCAATCCAAGGAAATATGTTATTAAGGCATCCGCTTGCCAGTCATAATTTACATTGGATTAATCATTTTTCAAAAATATAGTTCTACAGGTGGCCAATTTCAGATACAGACATAGAATGCACCTATATTCCAGTTTGCAACACAGGATAACAAAAATCTGACTTATAACGGATGTTTAAAATAGTGCTAATAAAGTTCTTCCTCCAAGGTTCTGCAACGACTATTGGGCTGTATTTTCTTCACAGTTACAAGCTACCAGTCGAATGGTAGGCCATTTAAGGTTCCAAGCAAACAATGTAGCACTCAAAGATGTGGCACAACTGTCTTATTCATACAAACCAAGATCAGAATAGGTCACAATAAACATAAACATGGGCGCACACCTCCTTCAGACCATGGAGTACAGAGCCAGCAACAGTTATGTGGGACAAACCACCCCTTCCATAATTATCCTGAGGAAGCTCACTGATATTCCTCACAAGAGGAAAACCTGCATCACACAAAAAAGTACTATGACCATCACTACATATCAGAGAAAGCATTTTCTTTCCAGATTATATCACATGGAAGCATGATTGTTGGGATTTCACTTGTAATCTTCTCAACCAAAGTTAGACCAGACTAAGAAACCAACTCAATATAAACCTCATATGTCAAAACATAACAAACGTTCATATCAAATTCCCAGCAACACTTTCAAGTAACAACATGGCTAGTTCAAGCATCTCCGTAGCTCTCACAATCTAGAACGTTGCTTTACAGCAACCGTAGCAGAATCAGCTATATTATACCAACGAAACTAAATTAACTTACAGATTTCCGCCGGTAAAATCAAATTGAAAAAACAGAAAAAGGTAAAGGAAATCGAAGAAAAAGAAGAGCAATTTTGATAACGACAAGAACTTACCCTTAATAGAGCAAGAGGAGGCTCCGACTGCTATTGCCGGAAGAACAAGAAATCTTAACAAATAGGCTAAAATTAGCGGAGGCCTCATCATTTTCTTTCTCTGCCAGATTCTATGACCTTCTGGTTCCCAGTAACCAAACCGGTCACTCTGGATTTTGAAAGTTTCAGGGCTTGGGCTGCTCTTATAAACAAACAAAGGTCCAGAATCGAGAAGACTCCGACTTCCCACCAAACGCCTGTGATGACATCTCTTAACCACCTGTTACATTCTACGTGGATTACCCTTCTGATGATAACATTTGCATTTGCCTCTACAGCGCAAAAATACATATTTTTTCTCAAAAAAAAATCAGACACATTTCTAAAATCCTAAAAGCTCAGTCTTTATAATTTCTACATTAAAAAAATAAATTAAAACGTTACTTTTTACAGTTAAATCTAAAAATTACAGTACAGTTTTAAGGTTTTTTTTTTTTTACGATTAACCCTACCAACAACATTCAACAAAGGCTTATCTTTATTCCCTAATTTCCCAATGTCTATAGCTGCACGCGACGGTGAGTTTGACCCATTATAGCTCTTCTCTGAATTGCCACTGGTTTTGCGTCTCGGTGATTTCGCCCACTAGTTCAGTCTTTCAAAGCTAAGGTAAAAGTCGATGCTTGAAGCCGCGTCCAATTCTTCCCTTCTTTGTTTGTGTTATAATCAAAGCCGAGACCAAAATACGAGCTTAATTCACCATTTCATTGATGTTCATATTGTGCTCTAGTTTTTAAATAATTTAACGACCAGAATTTCACTGGAAGGTTAGCGTTTCCGTTCTTTCCCCATTAACAATAATGTGTGTGGTGTTCTTATTGGTGAATTTGTAATGAGTACAGCTCATTTCTTGATAAACTTGCTTTCTTTTTACTAAGAAGATAGTTGCTTCGTTGCTTGCAAACGCGTATTGTGAATGTATTTTTGCAGATTCTTTGATCAAGCCAAAGCAGTATGCAGATTGGAAGTCATGCTGGCATTACAAGACCCAGTTTCTTGCTTGTACATCAAGAAATACCTGTAATTATGTATCTTAAGCTGCAGTTGAATTCTTTCTCAGCTATAAGAATTCAAAATAGTTTCACGAGAAGAAATAGATTGATTACAAGGTTTGCATATTCCGTTTCTGAGAGATCAGTGGGGTCAAGTTCTGTGGGTTCATCTAGGGCAGACAATGTTAAGTTGGGACGGAAGCATGTAGATTCTTCGTCTCTTTATGTTCATCCTAGCTTGAGGGAAATGCAGAACGAGAAGATAGTGAATCGTGCAAAGGTTTATGAATTTCTAAGGGGACTTGGTATTGTTCCTGATGAGCTGGATGGGTTGGAACTTCCTGTGACGGTGGAAATTATGAGGGAACGGGTTAATTTTCTTCACAAATTAGGACTGACTATTGAAGATATTAATAATTATCCACTTGTTCTCGGTTGTAGTGTCAAAAAGAACATGATTCCCGTGCTTGACTATCTGGGAAGATTGGGGGTTAGGAAGGCAACTTTTACTGAGTTCTTAAGGAGGTATCCGCAGGTACTCCATGCTAGTGTTGTTGTAGACCTTGACCCTGTAGTTAAATACCTTCAGGGGATGGATATCAAGCCAACTGATATTGCTAGGGTGCTCGAGAGATACCCAGAAGTTCTAGGATTCAAGCTTGAAGGAACGATGAGCACATCGGTGGCTTATTTGGTTGGTATTGGAGTTGCAAGGAGAGAAATTGGAGGGGTCTTGACCAGATATCCAGAGATTTTAGGGATGCGAGTAGGCCGGGTGATCAAGCCTTTTGTTGAGTATCTCGAAAGCTTGGGTGTCCCCAGACTAGCCATTGCTAGATTGATAGCGAAGAGTCCTCACATTCTAGGTTTTGGAATAGAGGAGAGGGTGAAATCAAATATTGAATCCTTATTAGAGTTCGAAGTAAGAAAAGAGTTGCTTCCTTCTATTGTAGCACAATACCCTGAGATTATAGGAGTTGACCTGAAGGAAAAGCTCTCTCATCAGAGAGATTTGCTTTGTTCAGTTATTGACATACGTCCGGAGGATTTTGCTAGAATGGTTGAGAAGATGCCACAAGTGGTCAGCCTTGGTAGAACTCCTATGGTAAAGCATGTGGATTTCCTCAAGGATTGCGGGTTTTCCTTGCAACAAGTGAGGGTGATGATTGTGAAGTGTCCGCAGTTACTTGCTTTGAACCTTGACATTATGAAACGTAGTTTTGATTACTTCCAGAAGGAGATGGGAAGACCTATGGATGATTTGATTTCTTTCCCAGCATTCTTTACCTATAGTCTGGAGTCTACTATTAAACCAAGGCATAGGAAAGTTGCCGAAAAGGGGTTAAAGTGCTCTCTTTCATGGTTCCTCAACTGCTCCGATGAAAAGTTCAATCAACGGATGGAGTATGATACTATTGACATGGAGGAGATGGAAATGCCATCATTTGACATGAATACTTTGATAGGATCAAGTGATGAGTCTGCTTCTGAGTACGAAGAAGATAGCGAGGATGAGTAGATACAGAGCATTGCATAGTGAGCTTTACTATGTTACCCGCAGAGCAAAATTTGGTTTGGACGTGAGATGGTGTGGCTTAGAGATGATCAGGTGAAGAATGATATTTTAAAGTTTAAACGCAGGGGCTCATAGCTTACCCTCCCAAGCAGAAGCTTCCCTCGAGCTCCTTTGAAGTTATAAATAGAATTGATCCTTTTTTAAATTATGCAACATGTTTGGCCGTTAGTTTAAGATCTACTTCCTCTCTTTTACTGGTATTCTTCCTTTAGAGTTGTGTAGTTTTTTCGCCTTTATTAGAAGTTATTCTCACCTTTTAGATGAGTTCGTATTTTACTGATTCGACTCTAATGGTTAGATGGTGCAAAATAGGCATCAGATTTGTCTACTCAAGCCGAAAGAAGCTTTGAATTGTGCTGCATATATATATATATATATATATGATTTTAGTAATTATACATGCTACTATTCTTTACTGGTAATTATTGCTGAAGATTGTTTACATTTATGATCCTTCCTAGATCTCGCAAAACGAAAAGCTGAAAAGCCTTGTGCATTGCAGCTCTGTACTACATTACAATTGTATCAGTTTGCAAAGTGATCTACTCAAGGCTTGCGGACTCCAAGCTTCAATTTATATTTTGTTTACTAAATGAATTATATTTAAGTAACGGCAGTAAAGCTCATTAAAGCTCATGATCAGATAAATTGGAGATTCAGGTAACACGACAATATATTTCAATTCAAAGGCCTCTTTGTAGATTTACATTATAATTGATACATGAAATAATGCAAAATATTTAATTTTAATAATTTACATAAATCCCAAGTCGTGCGCCGCTTGATAATGTTTGTGCAGCTTACATTTCAGTTAAGAAATCATTCAAGAAAAGCTAATTTTAATTCACTAATACGACTGATGCTCGTGGAAGATAACTTAATAACCTAACCTGTAATGTTCGTAAGCAGTTTAATGCTAATAACTTAATAACCTAACCTGTAATGTTCATAAGCAGTTTAATGCTAATTGTGGCTTACCTAATTGTGAAAAATGTTTTCTTTCCTAGGAGAGGAGTTAAAGCAATATCATATTGAATAAACAAAAAACCTTTTCAAATCTGCAGAAAGTCCTGAGTAGACCAATATAATAAACACAATCAACGGTCATCAGTCACAGAGCAGCTTAATCTTTGGACGCCTTAATCTTTTTGTTGCTATTCCCACTAGTAGCAACCTTTTTCACAACATCCTCCGGAACTGTATCTTCCATAACCTTTGGAGAAGTGAAACTGAAGTGAGAGATGGGCACATCTTTGTAGTTGGGGTTGGCCTTTAAAAATGCTGCAATTTCATTCCTAGTTCTCAACTTCTTTCCCGTTGGAGTAATGTAGTAAGCATCCATTTTGGAGAAATCTCGTCTGAGTACAAGGCTCCTCTTAAAACCTTCGGGTGTCTTTGGGAGGCCTGGCCGGTCAATGACCCAAGTCCGAGTAGCATTGTACTCAATGTCAGCAGGATCATCGCATGTAATATCAGGTTTCCAGTTGCAAACAAAGGGCTCTTCTACAATTTTACTTCTGATTTCTTCATACTCTTCTTGTGTTGCTATGACCCTCCATTTACAGCAGCTGTTACACTGTGCAGCATAAGTATCGATGGAACGTAGTGCTGGCCTTGAATCCTGGAGTTAAAATTCAACTTATTAAGGCAATAACAAATGCATATTATCACAATAACAAATGCATGTTATCAGTTACTGTAGCACTAGCTTAATAAAAAGAAAATTACCTATAAAGGGAAAGGGAAGACCAAGATGCAACGAGACCGGCATAATCCAACAGTATGACAGCTCGACAACATTTTTCTCATTCAACAAACAATCCTACTATGACAGATGGGGCTAAAAAGACCATAAAGTCAGTAAAACTCATCCACAAGACATCATCTTTTGTACCCGATGGAATGCCTACAAATCACTAAAAACCTAACCCCATCTTTTCTATTCCTACTAAAAACAATCATTGCCAGTGCAAAAACACCGTTTGACCAATTCACCAATCTCCAGAATCGCCTTTCCTAATTTATCAGACAAACAACAAAGTAGCACACAACCAATACACACCATACATACAGAAAATGCACTAACCCAATAATTATCGCTCACATAAACTAATCTAATCCGATATCGAGACGATGAAACGATAAACGTGGATTCTGGAGATTAAGAATCGAATCATATGTAAGGAAAAACATAGGAATTAAATTTTTTATCAAATGTCGAAAATCTGTACCTTCGACGCCGTTTTTGGGGTTTCCTGCTTGTCCTCCTTCATTCTCCCTTCTTTTCTCTCTCTCTCTCTATTTCGTCCCTCTTTTGAACCAAACAACTCGTACTTAAGCCGTGAAGTGAAACACTGGGATTTGCTAGTCTTACCGACATACCCACATTTTACGTAACTGACGCATCCAACTGTTGAAAAGTGGATACGTAAATCAATGCCCGCGTGGGTCCCATGCGGAAGGAAGACCAGCGCTTGCAGCTCACGTGTCGGGGGACTCTTTTGGTCACTTGGACTTGGACCCGAAACAAATAGAAAGCGGGGTCCACATAAGGAACCTTTTGAACTTCAGCCTTAAAGGACGGTGGGCTACGGTGGGCCCCATGTACTCCTTTGTTTTCTTTATGTGTGTCCCGTCGTTTACGCCTGTTTGTTTCTTTTTACTTTTTCTATTTTTTGTTTTGTTTTTAAATTTTATTAAAAATTTATTTATTGAAGTTTTTTTGTTTAGTTTTGGTTTCTTCTTTTTTATGAAAAAAAAATTATTTTTACTTTTTTATAATTCAATTTACTATCAACTAAATATATATTATTAATTATTTAACGAAAACACGAAAATGTTAAATATTTCGCAAACTTTTCGTAACTTTTTTGGCACGAACAAAATAAAACTAAACAAAAGCGAAATAATAAATGATACCAAAAATTAGCTAACGCAGTTCGGCACTCCTTGCCTACGTCTGCGGGCCCTTACCCAAGTTAATAACTTTCACCGAAGTACAATAGATTTACCCAAGACTTTACTGAGCTGACACCACTCAACCGTTGATACTATCTCTCAACCTCACTTCCCGTGAAAGAATTTCATACCCAATAACACGACCGACTCGTGTTAACCTCGTCAAAGGATTTTCTATAATACTTTTACCTAAACGACAATTAATAAAAGTAATTCAAGTACTCAATCAACTAAGAACATAACAACGATATACTTGAGATAAAGAAAAACTTCCCTATGGTTTCAGCTTCTCAAAATAATCCTTCAATTGACGCCTACTACATGATTTTATCATGCACACATTCAGCTGTATATTTTTCCAGCACCCAAAGAGCAAAAACGATAGATCAACCATGTAAGGAGTCCACCAGCAGTTTATGCACACAATACACAGCAGCCCACTCAACCTACTCTCTAAAGACATCTTCCTCATAGATTTTGAATTTATATGACCATCAACGCACAACATCGCAACCACTGTTTCACTGCCCAAGAGATTCACTTCAGCTGTTAATTTGAGACATGTACGACACCAACACTCAAGTAACAACACACACCATGTAAACTGCGTTTTTTTAAGTATTTAATTAAAACCCACGACACTCTTAATCATACTCACACACCCTTCATTAAGCCAACACCAAAGCCATCTCTACCACACCACTTTAGTTGTGGTTCTTTTTTTTGTCTTCAATTAAAGCACACTATCCATTTACGCAACACCCACTATAATTACACAGACCACTATCAGCTCACTTACATGAACCTCTATACCCACACAATCTCCATGATCAACGTAATCTATATAAAACCAATTTACTTAATCCTTATCTTTTATCCAAAAATCTAGTAATACACATCTTAAACACCAACGTGATATACCACAAGTTTGTCAGAGAGTAGACTTCCAATTTGTATAGGATTCTTCCACATCTTTTTAAATCCTACTACAATTAATATCTTATATGTCAAATTAATAAATAATGTCAGAACTAATGATTTAGATATATAACATATATCCTATCAATCTCCCCCTTTTTGGCATTGTTTGTCAAAAATATGAAACTCCCCTTAAATAACATAATTGGACGTATAAGTATCAAATTCACAATTCACATGACAACTACTCCCCCTTAATCAAATATAAAGTTCCAAAGAACATCACAATTATCCAAAATTTTCCCCTTTGGGACAAAAAGATGCCAAAAAGCAAGACGGATAGTCACACATATCTTGAAATCTCCCCTTCAATTCCATCTTCATAAGACTGATCAAATTCATAAACTTAAGCAAATAAAGATGAGTGTTGCCAGTGTAATGAGAGAGAGAGAGACTCACACTGATGAGAGAGCTGACGAGTCTTCGGTGGAGCCAAATAGAAGTTACAATGCAAACTACTAAAAAGATGAGACGACAATTGCAGCAAAAAAACTAAAAAAGAACTAAAGAATTTTTTTTTGAATTTTCATTTCCTTTCTTTTTTTAATAAGTAATAACAAACTATACTTCAAAAGTGTAAAGCAGACAGTTCCGGTGCTCCCCGAAGAAATTCCAACCTGGGATTATTTGTCATCACATTATCTCGGTCATCAACTGTCTGATTGATTTCTTCATCTGAAGTAACTGACTTATCCTCAGTTTGAATAATTGCTTCAAAACCAGTAACTAACTGTGAATATGGACAATTTCTTGTTTTTCCTTCACTACATCTTTGTGCTTGTCCTTGACCCTTTCTAACCCAATTAGATTTCGGTACTGAAGGTTGATTCTGAAATTTATATGAGGGATATAGAATTCTTCAGTTTTGGCTTCTTTGAAACAACATCTGCAATAACTTGTAGCATTTTGTCCTTATGTTCCCAATAACTCCTCAAAAATGACACGTGGGTACAAATCTTCGATTCTTTCTCAATGTTTCTTCTTCTCGGATAGATCTGGACATATCATTTTTCTCCTCATTTACCTTAGAATACTCACCTTTTTAACCAATGCCTTGAAGATCCTCTTTAACCTTACCAATTTTCATTAACTTTTCTAGTTTTTTTGTGCCTCCATTCAACATTCTCAATCCCTTTTCGGTGCTAACCAATTTCATTCTAGCTTTACCAAGCTCATTTGACGTCAACATCAATTTCTTTTCTAACTCTTGAGTGGTGTTCTTCATGGAGAGATTCTCTTCCTTCAACCTTTCATTCTTTCTACACATTTTCCCCCATTTTTTGTACATTAATTCGTAAGCCTTATAAATGTTCTCCTTTTTATCACTTGAACCACTTTCATCACTGTCATAATTTGAAATCAAGCTTTGAGTTGAATCATTTGCATTTTTTCCGAAATTTTCTAATTTTCTTGCTTTTTCATCTTTAGTTACTTCCTTCTCAGTTAATGTTAAACAAGTAACTGGACTTTTGCTATGTAAAGTAACTAACGCAGCATCATTAGTGATTTCTGCTTCACTACCATATTCACTCTCGGATTCATTCTTAATCCAAGTGCTAGTAAAGGATTTTCCTTTTCTCTTCTTCAAAGTATTAGCACATTCGGCTTGAACGTATCCGAAACCTTGACACTCATGACATTTGATTCTCTTCACCTTTCTTTCACCTTTTTGAGTTTTAACTTGTAATGCCAATCCTTTGCTTCTTTCTTGCTTACCCTTTAAAAGATTCATTTCGAAATTTGTAAGAATTCTGATTACCTTCTCCAATGACAGATCATTAATGTCGTGAGTTTCCTCTATTGCTGCAATTTTTGGAATAAATCTTGGAAGTAGTGATCTTAGCGTCTTCTTAACAAGTTTCTGACCGAAATATTTCTTTCCGAGTTGATGCTCCTGATTTGCTATATCTCGTAACCTTTCATGAAAGTCCCCAATGGTTTCATTTTCATCCATCTTCAGTTCTTCAAACCTCACAACTAACATCTGTAGACTTGACGATATCACAGATTTGGAACCTTCATGAATAGTCTACAAAGTATCCCACGCTTCTTTAGCCGACCCACAGGCCGATATCATTGAGAAGCGTCCTTCATCAACAACACTAAAAAGTATGTGCATTGCTTGTGAGTTTCCAAGTGCCCTCTCTTCTTCGACTCTTATCCATTCAGATTAATCTTTTATAACTGTCTTTCCTTTATTGTCAGTAATCATCAAATGCGTCCAACCATGTAACACCGAGTTCCATATTCTTGTTCCCTGTGCCTAAATAAAGACCCTCATCCGTAATTTTCATGTAGGATAATTGGAACCATCTAACAGTGGTGGTCTGGTAATCGATGCACCCTCTCTAGTAGCCATGTTCGCGAAACTAGGATCTACACCAACTTGCTACCAAGTTCTGAATCGGTAACCTTTCTCTGATAGCAATTGAAAAACCAAAAATGTTAAATATTTCACAAACTTTCCGTAAACTTCTTTGGCATGAACAAAATAAAACCAAGCAAAAGCGAAATAATAAATGACACCAAAAATTTGGTAACGCAATTCAACACTCCTTGCCTACGTCTGTAGGGCCCTCACCCAGGTTAATAACTTTCACCGAAGTACAATAGATTTACCCAAGGCTTTACTGAGCCAACACCACTCAACCCTTGATACTATCTCTCAACCTCACTTCCCGTGAAAGAATTTTACACCCAATAACAAGACCTACTCGTGTTAATCTCGTAAGAGGATTTTTCTATACTACTTTTACTTAAACGACAATTAATAAAAGTAACTTAAGTACTCAATCAACTAAGAACATAACAACGCTATACTTGAGATAAAGAAAAACTTCCCTATGGTTTCAGCTTCTCGAAATAATTTTCAATTGACGCCTACTACACAATTTTATCATGCACACATTCAGCTGTATATTTTTCCAGCACCCAAAGAGCAAAAACGATAGATCAACCACATAAGGAGTCCACCAGCAGTTTACACACACAATACACAGCAGCCCACTCAACCTACTCTCCAAAGACGTCTTCCTCACAGATTCTGAATTTATATGACCATCAATGCACAACACCGCAAACACTGTTTCACCGCCCAAGAAATTCACTTCAGCTATTAATTTGAGACATGTACGACACCAACACTCAAGCAACAACACACACCATGTAAGCTGCGTTTTTTCAAGTATTTAATTAAAACCCACTGCACTCTTAATCATACTCACACACCCTTCATTAAGCCAACACCGAAGCCATCTCTACCGCACCACTTCAGCTGTTTTCATTTTTTTGTCTTCAATTAAAGCACACTATCCATTTACGCAACACCCACTATAATTACACAGACCACTATCAGCTCACGTACATGAACCTCTATACCCACACAATCTCCATGATCAAAGTAATCTATGTAAAACCAATTTACTTAATCCTTATCTTTCATCCAAAAATCTAGCAATATACATCTTAAACACCAACGTGATATACCATAAGTTTGTCAGAGAGTAGGCTTCCAATTTGTATAGGATTCTTCCACATCTTTTTAAATCCTACTACAATTAATATCTTATATGTCCAATTAATAAATAATGCCAAAACTAATGATTTAGATATATAACATATATCTTAACATTTAATAATTTAATACAATTAAATTTAAAATATTTTCAAAGAATATTATACAAGAAATTAAAACAGATTTAATCATTTAAAAATAATTTATCTTTAAATTTTATTGAATATGTAATTATTATCAGTAATAAAAATATAATTATATTGATATTAACAATCAAACATATTTCTATTTTTATTTAAAAAAAACAGAGACTAAAAACTGCAACAGAAAAATAGAAGTGGGACTAAATAGCCACTTGCACTATATTTAGTTAGACGTAAAGTTTTTAATAGAATGAAATGGAATTGAATGGTTTATAATAGAATAGAATGTAAATGGATGTAATATTAGAAAATTGTTGTTTGGGAGGGATGGAAGGGTTCATAATATAATATAATGAAATATTGTTTGGATAAAGGGTCTATAATGTAATATATTGTAAAGTTGTTTATCATTTTACATTCCATCCTAAACTCCCCAAATCAAATGTTTTTCATTTTTACTGTTTAGAATAGAATAAGATGAACAGAATGAGATGTAATATGAAACTCTCCTCTTTCATCTCATTCCATTATAAACATTCTTCCCAAACGATGAAATAATATTATATTCCATTTCATTCTATTCCATTAATAAACCCCCACCAAACATAGTCTTGGTTATTTAGCAACAACTAAGAAGAATGTATTGCAAGTGTAGTGGTTAAAAGTCAAAACGTATGTTACGATCTTGCATCTGCGAAGTTACTGCTAATTTGCTTACTTTTACTTTTTAGTCTTAACCTTTGGTTTACTATTATAACAAAATTGTGATAACTTTTTATATTAAGGGCATGTTTGGTTTTATTGTTTTTCATTTTTTTGTTATTTACCTATAAAAAGAAACAGTCATAACACCATGTTTAATTGAGTATTGTTGCCATTTTTCATTTTTTAAAAAAAGAAAACTACAACAACTTTACGAAATGTAAAAGTCATGTTTTTTGTGTGCTTTTAAAACAGGCTTTTTGTTCATAAAAACAACATCATATTAGTTTCTCCGCCTTCTTCAATGTCTTTAGCTTCTTTTATGCTCCAATTTCTTCATTCGAGGTATACATTTTTCCTATTTCAAATGCTTCTTTGTTTGTTTCCATATTTGTTCCTTCATTTGTTGCTATTTCTTTTGGGTTCTTCCTATTCCTTACCTTAAAAAATCTCTGCGATTAGAAATGTAAAAACCTATCACCTTTACCGCCTTCTCTTCTAATACTTGGTCATCTCCATTGCCTAAAACAACCAGTTCAATTAAGCTTTTAAAGAATCTCACCAAAATATGTCATTATTGCAGCATGATTGAAAATAAATTGGTAATTCGACTTCCAAGCCTACTTCGACCTTCAACATTCTTGAGGCCCTCGATAGCTCCTCTGTATTTATGCTTAATCCATCAAGTGCTCAATTGCTTCTAACTTCTTGTTGTGATAGTACCTGGAAGTCTCCCACTAACATCTCGTTGTGAGTTACATACGGTATAGGTCATATAGGCCACCAGATGTTCTCATACTAACAGTCCAAGCATTGTAATGTGATTGTAAGCTTAGGATCTTCTATTGATAACCTTGTGAATCTTCTTTTTGCATGTTTATATTGCTTTGCCTCCTGATTATAACATAAACTTCCTGTGAATACTTAAAGAATTATATTCTCTAAGGTCCTGTTTGGTTGAGGAGTTAGTAATAGAACGGGATGGAATGTAACACACTTTCATCGTTTGGTTGAGGATTTCATAACGGAATGGAACGGAATTAGATGGAAGCGAAGGGTTTCACGTTATGTTCCATTCCATCCTAAATAGTGAAAATAAGAAACCTCTTATTCAGGAAGTTTGGGATGGAAGATGAAATAATAAATACATACTACCTAATATACCATTAACAATTTTTCTTAATACCAATTATTTCTTTTAACCCTAACCCCCTTTTTCCCAAACTCGTTTATTATGGTCCACAATCTTATCACCCTCAATAATATTTTTATATTATTAATAAAATTGTATATAATTAATAAAAATAAAAAATTTAATAAATTTTTATTAACGAAAATAGAAAATATATAAAAATTATTCTTTAATTGTTTGTATATATTTCTATATAAATACAAATATAAAATAAATAATTTTTAAATATAAATCACATATAATAGAATAATATTTATTAAATAATTAATAATAATAGTTTATATAATTAATAACAAATTGTATTTAATTAATAATAAAATAATAAACTTTTATTATTTTAAAATAGAAAAATATAAAAAATTATTTGTCACGGTTGTGACTTGAAAATGACTTTTTAATGGAACATAATTTTTGTTTTAAAATCATAGCGTTAAACTTCTTGCAATAACCATTTTAATATTAGGGGTATAATAGTCATTTATTATACATTATATTCCATTCTATCCATCTTCCAAATAACATTTAACTGCATTATGAACCCTTCCATCCCTCTCAAACAACTTTTCACTATATTATATTCCATTCAATTATAAATCGTTCCATTCCGTTCCATTTCATTCCATTAATTAACATCCAACCAAACAGTCCCTAAGCCTATGCAAAGTTTTTACTGTGCTCATTTACTTTACTGTTGCACATAACGCTCTCTCTTATCCCCTCGACAATTTCTCCAATAATCATATCTCTATGTTTCTCTTCCCCTCTAAAAAACCTGTTGCATCTTTCTTTCCACAATGTAAATATATTGGTTTCAAAGGCAATGAATGAAAATATTCTTGTATATATACACCATATCCCAAGGGTTTTTGTGGATTATTATATGAATCAATTTTGTTGATTAAAGTCATTAGAACAGGATAAAAATAACACAAATATGAACTTGTACTAGAATTTTTTGAGGGCTTCAAGTACTTTTCGGAGTCCTAAAACAAAGTCTACGTAGTTCATTCCACACCATACAAAGAAAGGACTGTCAGCTTGCTTACCTGCTTAATCTAAATGTCTTTCCTTGAGGTATTACCAGAGCGTTACTATTATTACCTTGCCAAACTGTTTTCCATGCAACATCAAAAGACTAGAAGTAGAGATAGATATAGCACAACTTCAATCTAAATTCTCCTATCCTAAGAATGAATATATTTTAAGAACATATGATTTGTCACAAGTGGACATGAGTTAATGTAAGCAAGGTAATCTATGTACTTTTGTATCATGTATTTCCACCACTAGTAGCTTCAACTTCTAGAACGTTCAGGGGCTTATAGTTTGAACTTGGTAGTAATGTAGCCAAGCACAATACTAGCAAAAAGATGAAAAATCCATCTTGCATATCACACCAAAAACAAAATCGTCAGGTACTTATTTTTATGAATTGCGTGCACATTTTGCTTCATAATTACCACAGATAAAGCTCATCACCATTTAGGCTAACACAGAAAATAAAGCTTTGTCAAACATACTTCTTCGTCATAGCAAACATTATATGTCTGTGCATTGCATAATAATTTTTACTAATAAGGAAGAATTCATCAATCACAGCTTGCATTCCTCTGAAGCTCTAACTTCAAATAGAAACGATTGTTTTCTATACTATCAGTAAATTATTAAGTTACCATACTGATCATGAATGAATCCCATTAATATATATATTGCATCATAGTTTTCCTTCGAATAGCAAAATCCCCATATCTGAAGCAAAATAAAAAAAAATCACATATT
Source organism: Erythroxylum longipes (assembly GCA_027563885.1). NCBI lineage: Eukaryota > Viridiplantae > Streptophyta > Magnoliopsida > Malpighiales > Erythroxylaceae > Erythroxylum > Erythroxylum longipes. The sequence goes on along the minus strand of JAOQMS010000004.1, from coordinate 9,560,323 downwards.
ATACTCTCTGATTTGTTTATTGTTATAGAGATTGATTGACTTTCATTTAATTTCTCAAACTCTTTTTATCATTTCCATGCACCTATATGCAGTTTAGCATTTAATATGGTTGTCTCATGATTATTTTGAACCATGTTTGGTTATTTTGAACCATGTTTGGCATTTAATACTTCGTAAAAATTGTTATAATTGATTCCACTTATATGTAATTACATTTAGTGATGGAAGTATTGAACAATATGAATTTCAGTGATAGTGTTGAAATAAATGAAAAAATGGGGCATGAAACGATACTGTAGAGATGTATTTAATCTTATTCATGGTTGAAGGAGTGAAGAAGAGAAATTGAACGACTATTAGCTTTTCCAAATTTGGTCGGAAGAATATTAAGGTAGATATTCAAGCAAAATTTAATAAGGAGTATATTGATGTTCAATTAAAGAATAAGTATAATAGATTAAGATCTAAATTGAAGAATTTCAAGAACTTACTCAAAGAAACAGGAATCAGTTACCTGTGAAGTTAATGTTACAAATGAATGTTGGGAAAACTTATTTAAGGTAAAATATGTCTTTGTTTTATTAAGATATTATATTATATAATATTTGTTCTCATGTTTCCTTTTCTTCATTATAGGTGCATAAAATGACTCATAGATTTAAAAAAAGGATGTAAGAAGCTTTCAGGCTTCTGTCATTTTTTTGGAGATACTACTGTAACTAGTTTATATGCACATCCATAAACTAAATCTCTATCAAATAGTACAAAAGAGGAATATATAATTGATATTGATGAAGATTGCTCATATAATGAAAAAGGAGATCAAGTTATAAGTTCTCTATCAAAGAGAAAGAAATTTCTTAAGAATAAGAATGCTAAGAAAACACATTCTAATATTTTAGAAGAAGTCTTAGTTATAATTGGTGAACAATAAAAAAGGAAGAATGATTTACTTCAGAAAAAACTTAGTGAAACATCATCCATTGCAGAGAATAGATCTGGAGCTTCATCAATTAAGCAAGAGTCTAATATAATGATGGAATGTCTGAATTCCTTATGTGAATTGGTTATTAAAGGTGTGCAATATGGAAAAACTATGAAGACTTTACGTAATTCTCCACTTTATAGGGATAATTTTATGAATATGGAACATATAAGGAAGCTATATTGGATTGTATCATTTTGGTTATATTTTCATATTATTGTATACTAAATTCTTATTAATTTGACACTTCTATATTAAGCACTATTCTGTAGTTTGAACATTTTAAGTTTGTGTTTGTATGAATGTTTAACTGAATATTAAGTCTATGTTTTGTATGAATATTTTAAATTTATTTTTTATGAATATTTTGTCTATATTTGATTAAATCTTTTGACTGAATGTTTTTTTAATTTAATGTTAGCATTGTAGATACATAAACTAAAGCTGTAGAGTCAATCGTAAGTTGTGAGGAAGCTTTGGAGAGTGAGTTGATGGTCTAGAAGGATATGCAACCATAGGAAGGACACAAAGGCTTGTTGTAGGAAGAGCTAAAGGTTTGGAAGCAAAAGGTGGTTGAGTTGCTACAAGAAGTAGGCAAGGAAAAAAACAGGTGGAATGAACTTTACCTTTTTTAAGAGTTCACCTCCCGATAGCATTTTATTTCGAGGACATCCATGATTGTTTTATTTTTACGTTCCTGAACAACAGTGATTCACTACTTCTCAAATTTAAAGAATTCGTACTTCATGGATCTTATAAAGCATCTCAGCAGAGCACGAAGTGCATTTGCATGTCATAATAAGTACAACAACTCAATGTAAGATGTAAAAATTAGTAGTCAATTATGTGATAGGGAACACAGATACTTACTTGTTGAAGATATGATCGTCAAATTGTGAGAACACTGCGCAAGCGTTTGGTGATAGCTAGGGCTTCCACAACAACTCCGTTCCCTTGAGAAAATACAGTTCTCAATGGGGCAGATTGCAAAGAGACCATACATATGTATATTGATAGTTGTGATTTGCATTATATTTTAGGGTTCAATTTGTTATGTATTTAGTGTTAATTTGAGTGTTGAGTGTGTGCTTAGGTTTTAATTGTGTTAGTTTATATGTTTAAGTGTTTTTTATGGGATAGTATAAGTTTTTAAGCTTAAATGTTATACTTTTTAGATACCTTGATATGTTTGTTAGCGCTTTAGGGTAAACGACGAAGAACGGAGAAGTTTCAAAGAGTTTTAGGCTGAAACCACAACCCATCATCGTGGCACAACAAGCCACGATCGTGACCTAAAGAGGTCAACCAACAGGACCCAGGCCACGATCGTGCACTTTGGACCATGATCGTGACAGAAAGGGTTAGGTCTGCCACGATCATAGCCTGCATCGAGCAGACACGAAAATAGTTAAAAACGTCAAGTTTTGCAAGTGTATTTTCCAATTTTATTTCAATTTTATTGATGTATAGAATTGGGATAGTCGTTGAGAATAGGTGTTGTTGAATGTTGATTTTTGTTTAAACTCACCTTCGGGATTTTGATCTTTGATATTAATGAAGATTGATTTATTGTGTTTTTATTGAGTTATTCGTGATTCAAATTCTATTTTTAATAATTCGGTAATAAATTGAGAGGGTAAACGAGTGAAAATCATCAAATTAGGCTAACGAGAGTTAGGTAGTTTGATAGATAAGAATTGAATCAAACCGATAAAATCATGTAAAGATAGATTGAGCAAAGAATTCTGGTAGGTTATTAGATAAATTTAGAACTAATTTAGGTTTTGTGTAAATTGAAAATTAAGAGATTACAATTCCATAATCTAAATTAGGCATTATTAGTTAAGGTTAAAGATTATAACTCGAGAGAGAGTAATCCACCCTAAGATCATCTAAACCCGATAATTCAATAATTTTATAATCGATTGGATTTTTATTAAGGTCGGATAAAATCCCCTTTCTCTTAATTGGTAGTTTTTAGGTTGATTCTTGATTGAGTTGTGCAAAATTGCTATCTTGTTTATATTTTATGAAATTAATTCTTGAAATTGATTGTTTAATTGAATAATTTTTGCATTAGTTGTTTATTTTGATTTATTACGAATTTTAGTTAAGCTTTATATTTTAGGATTAGATTAACCCTTCTCGTGGGAATGATACCATAGGTACTACGTGAATGACCCATGCGCTTGCGAAAATATTGAGGTTATAAATATCAAAACTTAGTATACGTAAAATGCTTCGATTATATATATAGGGAGTGCAGCGGCGACCTAGCCACAGATAGTAACCTTAGGCCCGCCCATCATGGGCCTTACGGCAAGGCCTACACCATTAATCACACTAACGGTATAAAGTGCTTAAGTCTAATAGGGATTACAATAATAATGGACCATAGGCATCTCAATAGGGATCATATCATTAGCCTGTTTTTAATAGAACCAAAACCATAATTGATTGTAGCCATTAAAATACATTCTAACATTCTCCTACTTGGGCAAAATCAATTGTTTAATTTTATTTTTGAAAAACCTTTGAAAATGACTCTCAATCTAATAAAATAAATTTTGTGCAATATGGCCACATTTTGAAAAATATATGATTTGAGATGCAGCACTTCAATAGGACTAAGTCTAATCAAAGTCAAATGAAATTGAACTATGGCACTGTTACATCCTTTATTGATATAACATCGATCCATAATTACATATATCATTAAACTTGTCAACTAGTCATTAGTGTGTAGTGTAGCATGAAAATAGCACATAAAGGTGATCCAATAATTAATGTAAGGTGCTACTTTTAACGTTAGTCCTTACAATTTCTCTTAAAATAGGCTTAAAGCAAGAGAAATTGTATAGTTTATTACGAACTATAATGCCTTGAACTTCAATATGGTGTCAACCATCGGCACGATGATTGAAAAGGACACCAAGCTATAATAGTGTCTGCAGACTCAAATATGGTGTTGACCAGGAGACATTCCGATCTAATAAAACATCGAGTCTAAAATTTTGTAACATGCCTCTAACTCTAAGATAGTGTTAATCATGAGACATGATGATATAAAGGACACTGAGTTTTGAAATAGCAATTGATATATATATAATAGTAATAAGAGAATAATTCAAATCAATTGCATTAAAATAACATAATCCATGCGCAATGACCATTCAAGTATCTAACAATAAAAATCTAACAAGATAAGGAAAGATCACATACATTTCAAAACTCCCACTAATCAAGAGCATTAAAAAAGCTTCAAATCCTCATGTCTTCAACGTGCTTCTGGAAAACTATAGTTTGAAACCCTTGGTTAAGGAATCAACTAGCATGGATTCTGTAACTATATGCTCGATGACTATCTCTTTATTCTTCACTACGTTTCTGACGGTCAGATACTTTAATTCCATGTGCCTAGAACCACTAGAAGTCTTGTTATTTTTGGTGTAAAACACTACCACACTATTATCACAATAGATTTTGAGAGGTCTAGCAATGGAATACATAATGCGAAGTCTGATCACTAGGTTTCTCAACCAAACAGCATAAGTAGCAGCCACATAACAAGCAATAAATTTAGCCTGCATAGTATAAGATGCAACCATAGTCTACTTCTTGCTCTTCCAAGATATCACATCCCCAGCCAACATAAAGATGTAACCAGAAGTCGATTTCATATCATCAGGACACCCAGCTAGATCCGAGTCATTATACCCTATTATCTCTAAGTTGTCAAATCTTCTATACACAAGCATATACTCCTTGGTTTTTCTGTAAGTATCTCATCACTTTCTTAGCGGCTACCCAATTAGCATTATCAGGATTAGACTGGTACCTACCCAAAATGCCAACTATATAAGCAATGTCAGGCCTAGTGCAAACCTGAGCATACATCAAACTCCCCATCGCACTATCAAATGGTCTGTTCTTCATATCTGCCTTTTCAATTTCATTCTTAGGACATTGGTTTTTATTGAATTTGTCACCCTTGACAACTAGAACATCACCAGGTTTACAGTTTGTATGTCAAATCTCTTCAGGACTTTATTAATATAAGTCCTTTGAGACAAGCCAAGAAAGTTATGAGATCTATCCCTGTGAATTTCAATTCCCAGAATGAAACTTGCCTTACCAAGATCCTTCATCTCAAAGTGCTTTGTCAGCATCTGCTTAGTTTCATTCAACAAGCCAAGGTCACCACTAGCAAGTAGAATGTCATCAACATATAAAACGAGAAAAATGAACTTACTCCCACTGACCCTTAGGTATATACACCGATCAACTTTATTTTCTTCAAAACCCAAGGAGATAACAACTTCATCAAATTTCAGGTACCACTGCCTAGAAGCATGTTTCAGACCATAAATAGATTTCTTCAATTTGCACACTAAATGCTCATTACCATTTGACTGAAAACCCTCAGGTTGTTGCATGTATACTTCCTCAAGGAGATCACCGTTCAAAAAAATTATCTTGACATTCATTTGATGTAACTCCATATCGAAATGTGCTACAAGAGCCATGACAACTCTAAATGAATCTTTACTGGACACTGGAGAAAAAGTTTCAGTGAAGTCAATGCCCTCTCTTTGCGTGAAACCTTTCGATACTAGCTTAGCTTTATATCTCTCAACTTGACCCTTCGAGTCCTTCTTGGTTTAAAAAACCCCATTTACACCAATCATCCTACAATTTTTAGGCAATTCAATAAGTTCCCACACTTTATTATTAACATAGACTACATTTATTCTTTCATGGCATTTACCCACATATTAGAATGAGCACAAGACATCATCTTCTGATAAGATTTAGGTTCAACATTATCCCCAATATCATACATGTCCTTACTAAGATAAACAAAGTAATTGTTGGAAGTAGCCGGTCTCCTCTGTCTAACTAACCTCCTAAGAGGTACTTGCATAATAGGTTCAATGGGTTGAGGAGTATTAACAAGTGTACGACATTATTAGGAGGATCAACCAGAGCAGGGAATCAACCACATTTCAACTAAAGGAGCATCAACCAAGTTCTCGATAAGAATAGTAACTGTAGGCATGTTATCAATGTCAACAGGAAAAGAAATGATCTCACACACATTAACAGTAGAATCAATAGCAGGAATAAGAGCTTTAACCTTGTCTTATTCTAAAAATTTTGCATTCATAAATTCCATAATTCTAGGACTGCTTATAAGACAATAGAATCTATACCCTTTTGCATGGTCTGGATATCCAATGAAGTAACAATGGGTAGTTTTAGGGTTAGTCTTTTTCTCTAAAGGATTATAGATCCTAACTTCTACAAGAAAACCCCACACACAAAAATGGTTTAAACTGGGTTTTCTACTTGTCCAAAGTTCAAAAGGTGTTTTTAGAATGAATTTTCTAGGAACTCTATTAAGGATGTAAAGGGCAGTTTTTAAGGCTTCCCACATAAACAATCTGGCAAATTAGTTCCACTCGTCATGCTCCTTATCATATCTTTTAAAGTGCAGTTTCGCCTTTCAGCTACACCATTTTATTCAGGACTACCAGGCATGGTATATTGTGAAACAATTCCATAAGCTTGCAAAAATTTGGTAAATGGTCTTATATGTTGTTTTCCAGCATCAAATCTACCATAATACTCACAGCCACGATCATATCTCACCACTTTGATGACTTTTACTAATCGTTTTTCAACTTCAGTTTTAAAATTTTTGAATTTCTCAAGTGCATCAGATTTTTCTTTGATTAAATAAAGATATTCAAATCAGGAAAAGTCATCAATGAAGGTAATAAAGCACTTGTTACCACAAATAGTAGGAGATAGAGGTCCACTAATGTCCGTGTGAATGATTTCTAAGAGACTTAGACTTCTATTTGCATCTTTCTTTTTGGTCTTAGTGA
>JAOQMS010000004.1:9529253-9553347 GCA_027563885.1 Erythroxylum longipes | reverse complement strand
TGTTTTCTAACCAAGCCTTGAATTTATGACATTCTCGTATATGGTGTCTTTTGACCTTACAGAAGACACACCAAGGACCTTGCTTGAAGGTAGTTTACCTAGGACCTCCTACATTGTTGTAGTAAGCATTGCCAAATTTCTTGTAGTCTTGATTTTTGTTATGAGCACTAAAGGAGTATTTCTTATGTTTCATATAACTCTTGCCAGAATGGGGTTTAGCATAAATAGTTAGGATGGCCAAATCACTCTTTTCTTTCCTAAGTTTCTCTTCCTCAGCCATACATTTGGTAATAAGGTCATTGACACTCCACTTCTCACCAATGGTATTATATGCTCTTTTGATTTGGGTAAATTCAATAGGGAGACAGTTTAAGGTATGGTGAACAATGAAAATTTCATTCAAGTTAATAGATTGGGCCTTCGGTTTGGTTTGAAGGTGAACCGTGGCTTTCAGTTTGGTTTGAAGGTGAACCATTCTCAGAATAAATTCCCTAACACCCCCATTATGGTCATACCTCATATCCATCAACTCTTTCATTAAATATCCTGACTCAACATTATTGGATACCTGGTATCTATCTCCTATGGAAGTGAGAAAATCTTTCGCAGATGTTGTGTCGGGCAAACCACTTAACAGGTGTTCAGTAATGCTCCTCTTAATTGCAACCAAGCTAAGTCGGTTAGATTTCTCCCATTTAACCACATTCTCTCTCTGTTCATGTTTACTTCCTTCATTAGGTATGACGGGCATGTCTTCCCTTAGTGCCATATCTAGATCAGCTATTCCTAAGGAAAATTTTATGTCCTGCCTCCACCTCTTATAATTTGATCCATTTAAAATTTCTATGGTCACTTGATTATTATTCATAGCAAAGGAAAGTGTGTAAGACAAAACATAATGCATTAATAACAATAATAAGGGCATAAAAATAATAGCGAGGCCCAACTAATAATCACACATTCCCCTTTGGGCAGAATATGCAACAAAAATCAGAACCTCAAAGATGAGCTATGAAAATGAGGGTACATTAATCTTGAAATTCCATCCCCTTTAGGTAAACAGATCCCCAAGACTATTGTAATCCTCAATAACTCTATTTGAAATTAGGTCTCCGACTAAAACACACAACTACCCCCTTTGGGTAGGCAATTATATTCATTAATCAGAAACATTCCTGAAAAATTATAAAAAAATCTCACAAACCTCTATGATTGATCCCACTTTGGTGGTAATCACCCATAGTAATCCATGAAACTCTTTATACAGGAATCAAAACATATTGCCCAATATCATGGTTCAGTTCAAATGAAGATGTAAAAATAAAGACACCTCAACTGATCATGGATCAAATTAAATTGCATTCTAAAATAGGTTTTGTACTTATACAGTTGAATAAACAAGCAAATATCACATGCAATTTAATAAATACATATAAGATATGATTGAGAGAGAGTAACTACTGTAAACATATACAAAATAGGGTAATAATTATTTCTAGTGTATCAGGTTAAATAAAAAGCTAAAAAATGAATAAAATATATTATGTAATGTAATACTTCTTTTTATAAAAATATTAAACGCAAAGGAAAATTTATGAAATATATATGGAAAAATCAGAATTAAAAACTAAAGCATAACATAAAAAAGGGAGCACAAAAACACGTTTTGTGGACCCCACACGCTCCTACACACCCCATAAGTGAGAGTGGTTGTGTGCAGGATGTGTCTTCTTCTTCCTCCAACCAAGTTGGAATTGCAGAAACCGGGTCGCGAGTCAGAAAAAAGGGTCTTGATCTAAAGCCTTCTTTGTTCTTTGTTTTTGGTTCGTTTTTCATGTTTAATCCATGAAAAATATTGTTTAAATCTAGTTTCAATGAAAAGCCCTCAAGAAATTTCAAGAATCGCGATGATTTTATGGATCAAAATTGGGTCGAAATCGATTTCCAAGGTTTGAAATAGGTTCTTCGAAAAAGTGCCTTGAAAAATCATTTTTTCTTCAATTTAAACACATATTATCAACGAAAAACATGAAGGAAACGTGAATCAACAAAACAAGTAATATTTCATGTGGATTTGGTAAAATTCAAATTGGGTTCAAGGACCCCAAACTGTGGTTTATGTTATAAAATTTTTAGTACACAATGCATGAAAAATAAAAAATTATACATCAATAGACTCATGAAATTAGGATCTACAAAAACCCTAAGATTTTAGGGATCAATTTTGTGAATTTACATTAACACGAAAGTCACATATATGATCATATAAAAGTGAAAATTATGATCTTAATTATGAATCATCGATAATCATTATCAAATTCCTTATCATATAATTCCTATGCTCTGACATCAAATGTAAGATGTAAAAATTAGTAGTCAATTATGTGATAAGGAACACAGATACTTACTTGTTGAAGACATGATCTTCAAATTGTGAGAACACAGCGCAAGTGTTTGGTGAGGGCTAGGGTTTCCATAACAACTTCGCTCTTTTTAGAAAATACAGTTCTCAATGGGGTAAACTGTAGAGCGACCATACATATGTATATATAGGAAGTGCAATGGGGACCTAGCCACAAATAGTAACCATAGGCTTGCCTATCATGGGCTTTAAGGTTAGGCCTACATTATTAATCACATTAACGATATAAAGTACTTAAATCCAATAGAGATCACAATAATAATGGACCATAGGCATCTTAATAGGGATCATATCATTAGCCTGTTTTTAATAAAATCAGAACTACAATTGATTGTATCCACAAAATACATTCTAACAATCAAGGCATCACCTTTTGAGTATGTAAATGAAGTTGAAGCATGTTGGCCACCGGAATACCATACGCTAATAACCCATTTAAGGAGTAGATGTTATAAATATGTTTGTTCCTTTTTCTATTTTTTATTTCTTTAAAAATATTTTAACGTTAATATTAAAGTAGTTACGTTTTTGTTATTATTAATAAAAATATTAAAATTATCCATTATCAATTATATAAATTAATTAAATGATTTATATTGTTTTAACATTTTTATGGTATTTATTAATCATTATGAATAATAAATTTATTGTATTTTATTAAATTAAATAATTATCAAATTTAAAAACAATTTATTTTAAATAATATTTATTTTCAGTTTTAAATTTTAAAGTTTAAATATATTATAAATTAAATAATTAATCTATGTTAATTATCATTCTTAAATAATAGTTTTAATTAATAATAAAAATATATTATGTCAAAAATAAAAAATAGGAATCGTAAACTGAACTAAATGAAATCTTTTACTATTTATCATCCACATTTTCTAGCTAAACATTGGAGGGCTATCTTGTGGACCTAAAAATTAAATATTTTCATTTTGCTGCCGTAATTGTTAGGTCGATATGTCCGAGTGGTTAAGGAGACAGACTTAAAATCTGCTGGCCTTCGTCCGCGCAGGTTCGAACTCTGCCGTCGACGACATGTTTAAGTAAATCTTGTGCTTCTGTGAAATGGGTCAATGTCAGCAACAACAATTCAGCTCCCTCCTATTTTATGTTTTGGTATCTTCTGTAAAATTGGCCAATGAAAAAGGACTCTTTGGTATTTAAAGACACATCATCGTTAACTACTTTTATGCTGACTGTTCACGGGAACTAAAGCGTACCCTTATCAGAAATCGCTTCAATGGAAACAGTCGCACATCTTTTCCTAACATAATCACACACGATTTATTTGTCTAAAACGTCATTTTATTGGACCTACATGTATTAAGTTAAATTCAACTTGACCAAAGAATTTCCCTTGTCTTTAGTTTTTTTTAACAATGCATGTATAATTTAATAAATGGACTATAGATGATTGTAAGAACTTGAGAGTTTCTTACTTTGACCAAACTCTTTTTAATTCTTTTTATATGTATCATCTAGTTAAAATTGTATACATTTTAATATATGAATGTGTTCATTGTTATTAATATATGAATGTGTTCATTGTTATCAACATTTAAAAGACTGAATTGGATTTACTGATTTGACCGTAATAATTAAGAATTAGTTAACTTTTTGATTCAGTTTATAAAATAATTCATGTGTGAACTAATAAATTAGCTAAATTTATAAACTGAAATTTCATTAAAAAAATATAAAAGAACTTATTATCAATCTCTTTTTTCAATCAATTTTTTTTATTTTAAACGGTTCTCTTATTCAATCAAACTTCTATAACATTTTTGTTTCTTTTCAATCCTTGTCATTAATATCTTATTTAATTAGTTTTCTTCAGTGACGTTAATTAATCTAGTGGGTTTGTTCTTTTCTTAATCTTTTTGTTACTTATTGATTCCATCCTCCTTTCTTTAGTAGTCTTAGAATAGTTATAGGAAGGGTTTTCAGTTTCGGATGATTAAAACTTCTTCATTTATATGTATCTGACCACTGACTAAATATGTATAAGCTTTTATGCACCCTATTTTCTTTTTTCTTTTTTCTTTTCTCTTTCATTTAGCTTCTTTTCATATAAATATCTTCTTGAACGTGAATGGCAAGGTTATCAAGGCCTAAATTTGGGACACCACTAGCGAGGAAAGGTTTGTTTTCCTCTACTTTTCTATTTTGTTGATCATTTTCATTTTGTCTATTAGTGGTTCCTTTCTTAATGTAAATGCTTTTTGGAGATTAAAATGGATATGCTGGAGTTCTGAACGTATGTAATTATTGTTCTTCCTGAGATCCAAGTTAGTTACGCCTGCTGTTTATTAATCAATATTCACTACAACTAATATATATTTTTCTTCTTAAGTCTCTTTACCATTTTATGGTATGTTTTTTTTCTTTTTGTTTGATCTTAGGTTTCTAGAAAAATACATACAAAATACTTTTCCAATGCTTAAGATGACTCTAGTATGCTTTTAAATCAATTGTAAATAGTTATACATTCATTTATTTTAACTATCAAAATGACTATTATTACTCTATGGAAGCATTATGTATTTCCTTTTGTTTCTCCTCAAACTCTTACCATATTCCACAAACTTTTTGAATTAGTTGCTAAAAGTCTTGGTGATTTAACTAATGGAAAACATTCCATGTTAATGGCTTGTATCATCTCCTCTTTCATTTATGATTTTTGGGGTATATGTGTTGAAATTATGCCTATGACCCAATCGTTATATAATAGATTGAACACCTTTGTTTTGTGATTATTAACTTTGTTTAATAACATGGCAAATGATTATATTATCATATTATGTTTATTGCTTTTATCCTAATATAGTAAGTCCTTGATTAAATTTATACACTTGCCATCATAATAGAGATTATGATAATAAGAGTCAAGTCTTTATGGTTTAATCTAAAAGTGTTCTTGATCTTAGGATCATCAAATACGGACTTTAATGATCCAATTAGATCAATATGTATGTAATAGTATCTATTGGATGGATATTAGTAGATCTCATTTACTAAGTTACATATATAGATGATGCATATGGAGATATGATTAGTGAACTAACCAAAATGAGAATTCTCAGTGGTTAATATTACCTATGAACTGTCAAGTAGGATATTCTCATAAGGATTTAAATGTATATTTTTCCTTTAGCCTAAGATCATCATTAAAATCAATAGGTTACTTATCATGTTTTGATGTCAGACACCTAGTGTGTAAAAATGCTAGTTGAATGGTCTTTAGATATAATTAGGTACCTATCTGATTAGTGGTAAGTCAAGATGAGATCCATCGACTCTAACTAATGAGTTTAAGCTCTATGTTGTCATTGATCTTAATGGTTGTTTCAAGACCTTGGCTAGGGTGATTGAATGAGTAAGGAAAGGAGTTTCTTAAGTCATTCACTAATCATTAATGATTGACATATAACATAGTTGGTTATCTAATAGGGTTTGACAGTTAAACCATACCTTAGGATAATCTGGAGTTGTAATGATGGAAGGTAATAATATATTATCCTTAACTAGGTTCCGTTTTTGTAAGGTTGTTACTTTATACTATCCAATTGTTGAGGAGTGTTGTTAGACGCCAACTTTAATTAGTAATTAATTGGATTAATTACCACCGGCTTATTGATGAACCTATATGGTCACACACTTCTGAGTGTAAGTTTCCTGTTTATGATTATTTAATTTATTATGAGATAATTTATTAAATAATCTATATGGCATATTATTATATTTTCTGTGATATTATTATATTTTTTGCTAGCACAGAAAATATAATTAATATTAGAAACTCTCTTGTGAGAAATATGTAAGTAATATAAAAATGTTTTTGTTTTATTTCCTTTTATAAAAAAACAAAAGAAAGCAAAACGAGGAGTTACCAACGTTTCGCATTCCCTGGATAAAAGGTAAGTTATTTCATTTTCATAAGTAGACATTAAAAACTTACGAAGAGAATAAGTTGGTTTCTCTTATGTTGTACGTACGTTCTAAACAGCAAAGAAAGAAAGGAGTTTTAAACTTATTTTGTGTTCTCTACGTTTAAAATAAAAACAAGAGAGAAAGAGACAGAATTGTTTTGTTCCATTCTTGAAGAAAGAGTTCTTTAAAATCCTCCATTTCCATATAAGGTGTTGAAAACAAGATGTATTTCTCGGTGTGGAGCACATAGAGACTTCGTATTTTTGAATTTCATTACCGATTAATCCTCACAAATTCCAAGTATTTGTTTTTGCATGTTCTTACTATTAGTATGAATATTAAATGCAATAAACGAATTTAGGATTGCAATTTTTTCGTTTCCACTACGTATGCAATCCTTCAATATGATAGGTAGGAAGCTAAGTATTTTAGTTTAGAAACATTCTTTTTATATGATTTGACGTGCTTAGTTGGTGATTTCTGTTGGTAATTAAAATTGACCCTTGTTTTATAATTGAATTATTTTGACATTAAGTACGTAGATTGACAATTTTTAGAAGGAATTGTTTATGATCTATCTTTTCCCAAAAAATATAATTTAATACATGACCTTGAGCATGTATATTTACCTTTAACAATCTATTTCATGTCTAAAATAAAGTCTCACTGTATCTATTGCCACATACATACAATCAGTAGAAATTAATTTACTAGGCAATTCAGGATTCATAAATAAGAGAAGCATAAACAAATTAGTTTTTTAACTACTTGATCTGATTAAGAAAATAATTTGTTCCCTCTAACTTAACTTTCTAACTCTGCCCCTAGTTTTAACTCTAAAGGCATTGTCCCACATATGGCTTTGGCTTTAACTAACTAAAAAAGGGGATAAAATTAACACATAAGAAAAGTTTCATCATTGAAGGAAATTTGAGATTGCAGAACTCTTTTAGTTTTTTTAATCCCCTTTTTAGTCATAAGTTAATAGCCCTTTATATTTTACTAATTGTAAACTATTTTTGAACATTTTGATAATCAAATTGTAAACTATTGTCTCATGTTTTTAGGTTAAATTATAGTGGAGAATATGAAATCATCAAAAGATGATTCAATGAACTTAACATCTTCTACTTGTGGTAAAGTTGATCCAATATAGAATTAATTTTCTTATTCTTAAATATTTTATAGAAATATTCAATATAACCATATGTTTTGTAGTATAATGTTTAAATAGGGAGAATTTTATAGAATAAAAGAACATTTTATTGATGTTAAGGATGATATTACTTCTTTAAAAAATAATAACATTTATTGTACATAAGAGGATTATAAATTATTTATAGCAAAAAATAAAAAAGAAAAAGAAAATAAAGAGACATATAATGTATTTTTGAAGATGATGAAGTACAACAAGTATTAGATAAAACAAAAAAGAAAGCTATTATTAACATAGATACTTATTTTCCACCAAGAACAACTTCTAGTTCTCAACCTAATTTAAAAAATATTTTGATTAATAAGAATGTTGTTTTATGATGTAAAAAGCTTGGGATAGATAGTTACATCATTCATATATTCCTTTAAACTATTTAAATTCTCCCTATTTTTAAGAGTAATATATTCTACAATAATGAAAGGTCAAGGATTTAAGACACATTTTTATTATGAGATTTGTATATATTTATTCCAAGGTTTAGAAAAGGAATGTTAATTAATTGTGAATACATATAATTCAATTAGGAAACAACATGGTGCACTAGTATAACAAATGGGTATACTAATAACAAATAAATAATCTTGATTAATTTCTTAATTTATTGCAATATTGAAAGAGCTTTTATCAAGTATTTTGATGCTTTCGATATGGTAAAAAATGCTCATACTTTATTAGAATTATTTTTTAAAACTATCTAGTAGGTTAAACTAAAACATATTATACACTTCATTACATATTATACATCTAATTATATATCCATTGAATACTTGTTATAATCAAAGTATAAGCATATTTATTGGTCTCCATGTGTTGTTTACTGCATAAACCTTATCTTAAAAGTTATTGGTTATATAAATCATATTCCTAATCTTACTTCATGTGCATCTGAGATTGTAATTTTTGTATATAATCATCTTATATTTATGTGTTACTTAAGAAAGTAAGAAGATTAGGTTGAGAATATCCATTATGTTACTCCTTCGTTTATAACTATATTTATAACTTTAAAAAGTATTTATATAATTATAAATAAGTATTTCAAATTTTAGTGACTAGTAAACACTTTTCAAGTTATGAATTATCAAAGGGTGTGGAAGGAAAAGAGATTTATGTTATTATTCTAGATAATAAATTTTGGAATACTTGCCTGATCATTGTAAAGATTGTAACCCCACTTTTAAATTTGTTGAGGATTGTTGACTCAGATGAGAAGTCATCTTTGAGGTAATATATGATGTTATATAGAGAGTTTGCAAAATAATTATGAATATTTAGAAAAAGGAGAAATTGTACAAGTCGTGTATAAATATTCTTGAGTGACAAGAGGATAAACATCTTACTCAAATGATCCATTTAGCATCTTACCTTTCTTAATTCTTATTACTTATATAGTTGAGTTGCATGTATAAAGGTTGACATTATGGGCCATACTTTTTATATGATTGAATATAAAGGTATTTTCTCTAATAAAAAATGAAGGACTATAAATAATATTTAATTATTTCGTGAAGATTTAAGGAGTTTTGCAAGATCATTTACAAAGAGAGAAAAAAAAAATCACTTGGTAAGTTTTCACACCTTTAATTTCATCCTTTACTTATTAATAACATATTTTATTTCTTATACTGTTAATTTAAAATAAACAAAAGTGGTAGAGATTGTTTGGTGAAAAAGCTCCAACAGTGAGAAAATTTGCTATTAGATTACTCAATTAAATAATTTTTGAATCAGGTTATGAACATAATTGGAACATTTTTATAATGTATTCATATGAAGAAACAAAATTTATTGATTGGGAAATATATTTACATTCAATCATATTAAAGCATTCATATGATGAAACAAAAAATTTCAATTATATATTCAAAGCATTTATTGAGAAGATAACATATGATTAAGTTAATATTGATTGTAATGACCGTATAAATTTTTAGATTGAGTAAGATAGATCATTGCTTGATCTTGATTATAGTAAACTTAAAAAAGTGATATACAGGAAAAAAATGCATGTTTCACAATAAATGAACTACGAACATCTACTGATAGTTAATTGATATCTTATTTTTATAGATATTTAAAAATTAATATTATAATGTGTTAAATGAAAATAATTTTGTATATTACTGATTTATACTTTATGTAAGTGCAATAGAAGATATTGATGCATATATTTTGGATGAAAGCTTGGTTTATAAGTCTTTCAATAGTGTTGAAGAATTTGAAAATTTTGGTGATTATGAAATCTATCCGTCTTTATAAACATAATAGATAGTGCTGTATTATTTTTATTTCAATAAAGTATTTCATGTTATATTACACTTTTGTTTATTCTTATAATTTTTAATTCTTATTTATACCAGTTTTATAATAGCCTAATACTGGTTGAACATTAAAATGTTATATCTTTCCTCTTACCAGTTTATTATCCAATCTAGTTTTGAAAATATGAGTAGAAATGCATGAAATATATTTTATAGAATTGTAGCAAAATCTTGATAATGTTATAATTATATCATATTTGAAGCGTATTATATAATTGATATTCTCTTTAAAAATTAATAGGCAGTTGTATGATCTCCATTAGGAAATTATTTGAAACCCTTATTTTTATTGCCAATCATCAATTTGTTTGTTAATCCCATTGTTTCTATCTCAAAATATCTCTTTTCACGATGGACCTTATTGACATATTTAAATAGATTTTTTATTAGATGGAATAACCTAATATGCGAAGTATGTCAAATCTGTAAAGTCCTAATAAAATCTTTTATCATATCTAAAAATGTAACATATCTTGATTTATTTTATGATGTTATAACTTTAAAAGTTAATTTTCTAAGTATTTACTAAATTAAAATTAAATGCATAATCAATAGTTGGGAGTTTCTTGAAGTGTTTTCATGTTTAGTAAGTTACAAATTTGAGTCGCAACTTAACTTTCAATGGTTGTAGCACTGAAAATTGTTAGGTCTCTTATTACCAATTAGTTTAAGCTTGTTACTTGATTATAAGTTATTGACTCATCGAGTAGTTTATTCAAAACACGTAATTTGTAAATTACTGCATATACTGAGCATTTTACCTAGTGTAATCTAAAAGATAATTACTACAAGTTTTATCAATATAAAAATGTGTATATTTAATTAAAACATTTTGTTAATTGAAAATTAGCTTGAAATAAATATTTTTTAATTTTTAAATATTTATTTTGAAAGATAAATGGTTTATATATAAGAGGAGCATCATACCTTATTTAAAATTTTAATATATTAAGTTATAGACTCAATTTTTGTATATGAACCTAATGAAATTGAGAAAGGAAAGCAATTTTTGTGTATTTCTTACTTTTTTATGATTTGTTCTATATATAGGTAGGCTTTTTATACAAAAATAAGGAAATTGTAAGAATGGAATAGTTGATATACAACTCATAACTTATATCATCATTGGCTGGATATGTGGAGCATGAAATTAGGTAGTCAAATTATATATAATCAGGTGTTGAATGATTTTACTTAATTTCATGATTCTTACTTGCTATTAATAGTTGATTCTCTATTACACCCTCACAAGATGGATTCACCAATAGAGATTCCAATATTGACTATAAGACGATGAAATTAGTGGTGAGAAAGTGCCTTAGTTAAGGCATCAACAAGTTAATATGTGGAGTGAACATGAATGATTTAAATAAGACCTTTGCCCATATAGTCTTTAATAAAATGGAAATCTAGTTTAGCATATTTTATATGAGAATGGAAAACTATAGTGATATTTAGATACGTGGCACCAACATTGTCACAATATAAGACAAGAGTTTTACTAAAGGAAATCTCAAGTTCCACAAACAATGAACATAGCCAAGCAAGTTTAATTGCGATAGTTGTAATACTACAATTTTCTACCTCAGTAGAGGAGCAAGACATCAAAAAGAAACTTTAGGAGATAAGATTGTCACCTAAAAATACAATGAAAGTGGAGGTGGGTGTCTAATGATCTCAATCACATACCCAATTGACATCTGTATATGCATAAATAGTAGGAGAGTTATAAGTTTTTAGTAAGAGGCCATGATGAATTCTGGGTTTGAGATAGTAAATGATCCATTTAATAGTTGTCCATTAGTGCTTAGTGGGTTGATGCATGAATTAAGCAAGCTTATTAACTGCAAATGAAATATTTGTATGAGTGAAAGATAAGTATTGAAGTGCACCAACCACTTGACAATATTGAGTGGCATTTGTAACAAACGAGCCATCTTTTAAAAAGGGAGTTTAGTGTTAGAGGCAAATGGTGTTTGAACTTCTTTTATACCATTGATTCTAATTTTAACAAATAAATCTAAAATATATTTATGCTGACAAAGAATATGGATATGGCCTTAACACCCAAAAAGTTATGTAAGTGACTAAGATCTTCAATAGAGAAGCGGTGGCCTAAAGTATTGATTGCTTTGTTAATGGGCTCAATATTGCTTCCTATAATTATTCATCCACATAAACAAGAAAATATACATTTGAATTTTTAATTTTCAAAATAAATAATAATGTGTCAGCCTTATAGTTCCTAAACCTAAAATTAAGAAGAAATATTTTGAGTTTTTGATACTAACCTCTTGGAGCTTATTTTAATTAGTAGATGGATTTTTTGGATTTTGCACATATGATTTGATTGAGTAAGATTAATGAAACTAGGAGGTTGTGCATTTAGATAATTTTAGTTAGATGGCTATGCAACAAGGCGCTGTTAACTTCCAATTGACAAAGTGGCTAACCAGATGAAATGACAAGAGATGAGATTATCCAACTAGTGTAAGGTTCTACGATTAGATTGAATGTTTCATTATATTCAAGCCCCTATCTTTAGTGAAAACCTTTAGTCACTAAGTGTGATTTATACCTCACAGTAGAGCCAGCTGGATGACATTAGATTAGAAATATCCATTTAAAATGAATGACATTTTGATCATTTCTTTGAGAACTAATTCCCAACTATTGTTATTGACCAATGAGTTGAATTCTTTTGAAATAGAGGAGCACTAATTCAGATGTCTTAAAGTTGCATAAACAAACATTGGTTTCAATGGTTGGGGTAAAGAGTGCGTTATGGTGGTATAAAATTTTTTTCATGTTTGAAGATACTATTTTATGACTAAGTGATCATAAGGTATGTTCGTGTGATTGCTAGAAGTTGGTGTGAAGATGGGTATATACTTTAGGCCAATGATGACTTGTGTGAAGGGGCCACAGATAAGGATAATGACTTATAAGATGGTTTAGGTATTAATTGAGTTTTGTCAGCACTAGATGACTCTTCTTATGGCTATGATGAACATGTTAACTATGGCGGTGAGAGTGGCATGAAACTAAGTAGATCAAAATGATAGTGAGCCTAAGAAGAAATATTATATTAATTTAGTCGAGAACATAAGAGGAAACAATTTTTCATCGAAGATGAGATGGCTAGAGATGAAAAGACTATTTGTTGAGATATCTAAGCATTTTTAAGCACTTTTGATTTATGTTATAACTAAGAAAAACAAAAGGACGTGATTTTGGTTGAAGTTTAATGTTACTGTGAGGTTTTAACCATGGAAAACACAAATACCAAATGTTTTTAATTTTGAGTAATTTAAAATAAAGTTTCATATGGTGTAAGTGACCTCATAGTAGAAGAGGGAATTATATTTATCAAATAGGTTATTGTAACAAAGCTATAAGATCAAAAGTTTAGTAGAGCAAATATAGTGTGAAGTAAAGTGGGACTTGTTCGGCTATGTGAAGGTGGCAACATTTTGCTATTCCATTATATTATAGAGTGTGTGATGGGGTGTTCAAATGCTAAATGTCATAAGTTGATAACAGTATATTAAGATCTTGATGTTCTTTACCATTATCATAATAAATGGTTTTGATTTTTATTTCAAAATAGTTTCAAATGAATGTTTAAATTGAGTAAATATCATATTTTGCTTGAATTGGAAACAACTAACAATATTTAGATTAATGATAAAAAAACACAATATAAAAATCCATCTATTGGTTTTAGTGGAGTAGATCCTTAAACATTTGTGTAAATGAGTTTTAAAGGATGAGAGCTATGCAAAGTGGACTAAGAAAATGATTGAAGATGACTTTGATTGCATTTCTTGGGAACACAAAAAGAAGAGTCAAAAGAAAAAGACATATAAAGAGATGCACTTTGAAATATTTGTTTAACTATATAACGAAAAGGATGTCAAATTCTGTTATGCCACCCTTAAAATGAAGTTTTCTCATCTACAAATTCTACAGAAGATAATATTGATAATTGTATGCCATTGGGAAGAAGATAAACAACATCCTTACTCAGGCCTTGTAGTAGTGTCCCCCCTATGAACTAATTACACACATAAAAATGGTCAAGATATAATTTAATATAAACTTTGTTATAATGATCAAAGGTTAATATATGAATGAAAAGTTGTAACATGAAGAAGGGGCACAACAAACATCATTTACTTTAAATGTTTAATTAATGGTTTTGAAGTGGGTAAAACCAATATATGTATTATACAAACTTGAACCATCACTAATGATTACTTTGTCAAGTCCACCATATTTAGAGTGTAAGGAAAGATTTGCGAGATCACTTATGATGTGGTAAGAAGCTCATAAGTCAAGTAGCCATAGATTTTTTAAAAAAACTAAGGATGGTTACCTTTATTTATTTAACATTAAAATTGTATGTAACAAGTATAAGGTGGACATTGACCTTACCTCATTAAGAAAAAATATAGTGACATAGATAGTAATCAATAACAAATAAAAAACTTATTGGAGTTTAAAGGAATTAGTGAAACCATCTAATGTAAGGAAAATGTTGTTTATCTAAAGTAAGAAGTCCTTTAATGTGTCGTGGTAGGTCTTCAATATTGCAAAATTCCTTCGATAATTGTGTTGAGCTTGTTATCCTGGCGAGAGCATCAGCAAGGGAATTGATTTCTTTGTAGATATGCATGAAATTAAATTCAAAAACCTGTAAAGATATAGAAATTTCTTACATAAGATCTTTATTTCTCCAAGGACAAGTCATTTTTCCTTTTACTAATTGAACCAAAAACAAAGAATCCGATTCAATACTTATCCTTTGAAACCTTTTTACATGACAATGTTGAAGCACCACTTTAAGAGACATCAATTCAGAATATAAACTTTTCCATGTTGAATATATCTTGATCCAGCAAAAATAAAACTACCATTGGAGTCTTTAACAACATAGCCAATTCTATAAAAACCTGGATTACCAAGACTTGATTCGTCGATATTTAATTTCATCCATGATAAAGGAGGAGCTTTCTGTTAGACCCCGTTTCTGAAGCCCAACATCCGGAGTCATAAAACGTGAGCATATTACCCTGTAGGGTTATTTCAATGAACCCTCATTAGCCATCATCCCATAAGGGTGGCATGCCCCCACCAATAATTCACCATAATCAAACTCATTTCTCCTATTTCAGAATAGATTTTGGAAAACTTCAAATCAGAATTACAATTTTACTTCTTCAGAAAATTTGTAGCTTTGTATCTCTAGTTTATTTAGAAACAAGAATCATCGTATTTTTTGTTCTACAGATCAAGATATCATCAAAATACCGAAGTATGTTCAGTAAAATATTCAATTCATACTCTTCCAACAGATACCCTTACTTTGAATCAATCAATCTTTTTCAGATAAATACTAAAAGCTATAAATTTTTATGGAGAGATAGAGAAATGGGTTAGGAATCTATTGGTTCAAAAATCAGGTCATTTGAAGGCCGGATGACAAAGTTACAACCAAAAGAGTCAGAGGTGTCCAGGTTTGGGAAGACCTGCGGGTAAAATTTTTGCAGAGTCATGATCGTGACTCTTCATTTTCTTCTACCCGACCTGTTTTGGAAAAATAGACGTAACTTTCACTATAGATGTCGGATTAAGGTGATTCTTAGACCTTTTCGAAGAAGACTTCTAGATCTATAACTTCCATAAAGCTAATGAAAAGATATTTTGCCTCCAAAAGGTCAAAATTTCAAAATAATGTAGTTATCCCGTATGTCCATCCCATGCAGCCTCACAAACTTCTAATAATCATATCTCTCAACTCCGATATCTAAAAATTTCATACTTTATATCGTTGAAAAGATAGAAAGATAAGCTACAACTTCCAAGAGACAACTTTGTCTAATTCAACCTAGATTAATCCAGTTTTACCCCTGAAATCAGAATACAAATTTTACCCTTATGAAAGACTTGAAAATTTTCCCAAATTCACTCCCTCTAATGCAACATCATTCATAACAATTCAACTACCAATTTTTATTTCATTAAACTCTCTAATCTCTACTCATTTGATTCATCACCTACATCCAATTCTCAACATCCACAAAATCCTATCTTTCATTTCCATAACCTCTCACTAATAAGTAACAACAATTTATGTGCAAAGTTCGGCAACTCAAGTTGACAACTTCTTCAAGTATACCTAATTTCAACTCACATCATCCATACACAATTCATTTTTCATTAACACCAAAAGATAAGAGTTTACAAAGATTTAATGGGCCTTTCGAGCCATAATACGTCAGTTCGCAAAATCCCAAAATACAATAGATTATTGAACAAATAATACTTGAAATGCGACTAAAGTCTTGTGTTTACAAAATCTAACTTAAAATACAAAATAAGCAGAATTTGAAGAAATGCCTTTATGCTTGATCACTCAATCTCTTGCTCATCACCTAAAGATAGGGAAGGATGGGGGTGAGCTTAAAAGGTCGTGGGTAACAAGTTTATAAGGAGAATAAGCAAAATCGTTGAAATGTTCATTTGTCGTATAAAAGTCATAATGAATTCATAAAATGCATAGTTCTCAAAGTCTCAGTCAAATTCACAATTCTAGCTCAAAACTCATAGTTAAAATATCATCACATAAACATAGCATATACATTTAACCATCAATGCAGAAAACTCAAATTATGCACCATACTTGACAATTCAAAGGTGCAATACACAAACAAATGGCTCGAGGGCTCTATGGAACGAAATGGAGAAACCGAAGTTTACACCATGAACAAAATGAGTCCTTTTTCTTAGGATCTCATATGCCACAAGCGGGCAATCGGGAGAAGGATCTTGTCAACATGTACGTGACGAATGAAATGGTTCCACTATTGCCCAAACAAAAGCACATATTCATGCTCAAATCATTTCATCATACTTTCATGCTTTTTCTTATTTTTCGAATATACAAAATGCCATGACATTTTTCAAGGCATAACACAAAATGTTTTAATGCATTTCCATCTTTATTTCGAAATCAACAAAATTCATATACCGAACATATAAAGATTTCTCAAATCATTCAAATAGCAATCATGCAACATTTATAAAACAATTGAAATCATTTAATTCTTTTGGTTCAAAAGAAAACATTAACTCTATTATAAGCATGTAACCCATCTTAAATTCCTTGTTTAAAGACTTGCTCAAAAATGCCTTTTCTCTTGCTCCTCTTGCCTTTCTTGATTTCCTTCATCAATGGCAAAATTCCCATTCAATAGGAATATCAAATTGGGAACCCAAAGAAACATATGCATAAATTGATCCTAGAAAACTTAAACACATCCATTTCCTAAGCTTCATGAACTAAAACCCTTCCAAAAATCTAAAAGATTACACATGAACTTACCCTAAATCTTCACCAATCAAAGAGTTTCTTAGCTCTAATGAAAGCCCTTCTCTTTCTCTACCTTTTTCTCTTCTTGAACCACCTCAAAATCTCTCTCAAAAGCTAAGAAATGATGAAACCTTAGCTTACCTCTCTTCTTTTCTCTCAAACCACCGAAACGCTCTTCTCCTCTCTTCTATTTTCGTTTTTCTCTCTTCTCTCCCTCAATTCATGTTTTGCTTCTTCCTTAAAATACTACTTCCACTTATACCCTCAATGAATATAAAATACCCATTTTGCCCTTCCTTATATGCCTTGTATTTTTTATCCTTAAGTGATCTCCCAAAAATGCCCTTCATGCAATCTTACTACCTTAACACTTCAATTCAATTAACCTATGTCATAAAATCTTACTAACATTAACATAATAATTAACTCCACAAAATAAATCCATAAAGACCTCATAATTAATTTAAATCATGCTTATTCATCAAGAAAAAATTCGAGGGCCAACACCTTCCATATCAGAACTTTTCCTCATATTGGTTTTTTAGGTATTAAATTACGAATCAAACCTGTCGAGACAAGAAATTGATCCTCTAAGGTACACATATTGAAAGGTTTAATGATTATATCATGATACAATTGTTTATGAACAAACTGTATCACTGAATTTGCTGTAGATTATTGATCTTCAAAAATTTTTTTGTTTCAAACACATCATAGATTCCAACAGATGAAAATAGGGAGAAGTCTACGTATTTCATTTGTTGCAGTAGCAGGCATTTCATTTTGCCACCAGATATCCAAAGTTTTAAATAACCTAATAGTCATATCAATTTTTATAATTTGTATTTTCTCTTCAAAGTAAGACCACAGCTAGAGTGCTATATTGCAATAAAAACATACATGGTTAATATCTTCTAGATTTTCACAAAAAAACATTTAGAGACTATTGCAAATCTCATCCATTTGAGAGTTTCTTATAGTGGGAGCAAACCGTTTAACATCTGCCAGACAAAAATTGATATTTTCGGTGGTATTCTGGCATTCCATATATATTGTAATTGATTTTTTAATCAGACCTCATTTTAATCAACTCATGAGCTGATTTGAAAGTGAAATATCGAAAAGACATTGGCATCCATATAAGCTGATCACGTTCTCCTCCAAAGACTTTTCTTGACCAATTATCCCACCAAAAAGAACTTGATCCATCCTCTATTATAATTTTAGTGTGATTTGCGAAAAATTTAGAAGTATTCCTAAGGCGTTTCCAATGCTAGCCTTTTTGTATTCCTCTTGGCCTAGTTTTTAACATTTTTGCCCAAAGAGAATTTCCTTAATGAAACTTCCACCATAACTTACTAGCAACTATGTGATCCAAATTAGTAAGTGAAGAAAATCCAAATGTCATCCAATTTCACCAATGTCTTTTATTCCTTTCTTTTATATGTCCCCAAATTTTTTTTGCAAATTATTGTTTTAACTAGTGAATTACTATTCTGGGCAACTGAAAAGTAGAAAGATCATATAATGGAATTGCAGATAAAACATGTTTAATAAGAATCATCGACCAATTGGAGAAAGAAGTTTTTGATGCTAATCATTCAATCTCAAATCAATTTTATCTGGTATGTGTTGAAAATAAGACAGTCGTGGACGCACTTTAAATAACATTCAACCTAAGTATTTGAAAGGGAGCTGGTCTTTTCGAATATTAGTGATAAACATGATCAAATGAGAGTGAGATTGGCTCATATGCTTAGAAGCAACATAAAACTTTTGGCCAAGTTGATTTTTTGTCCGCTGACTTGCTCATATGTACGGAGAAAATTTATCAAATTATGAAGAGATTGTCGATGCCCTTTAGTGAATATAATTATGTTATTTGCAAAACTCAAGTGCGTCATAGGAATGCTATCTCTTGGTAATGCACAATACTCTTTCTTTCTGTTGGCAAGGCATTCAAACCTCTAAAAATTGTTTCAAAGACTAGTATAAATAAATAAGGTGATATGAGATCGCCTTGTTTAATATCTCATGTTGCTTTGAAGTGGACACTAGCTTGTCCATTGATCAAAACTAAAAACCAAGCTCCTTTTAAATTATTTAGAATCAAGTGATCATCGAATCCTAACTTCCGTAGTAGTTGTTCCAAGAAAAACCATGAAACTCTATCAAAAGCTTTCATCATATCCAATTTAAAAACCACGTTATGACCTCTAATTTTTCTGTTAATAGATTGAATGAGTTCATATGCCAATAACAGATTATCTAATATATCGCTGACAGATAAAAATGTCATTTGTTCAGCAGAAACTAATTTAGGTAATAAAGGCTTTATCCTCTTAGCCAAAACCTTTGATGGTATTTTATTGACAAAAGTGAAGAGGCTAATAGGGTGGAAATCAGAAAACGTGGAAGGATTATCTTTCTTTGGAATCAACGTTATGATCGTTGATCCCATCCCACGAGGGATAGGTACGCCTAAGACAAATTCTTGAATTGTTGTGTATACATCTGAAGCTATATATAATATCCCAGCAATGATGAAAAAAATCCAGAGAAACCATCGAAACAAGCTACACTGTCAGGATCTAGGTTAAATACCACTACCTTTACTTCCTCCAAACTGATGGGTTTTAATAATATGGCATTGTCATCACTTGAAATAAGTATTGGCGTCCATTCTAGAAAATGTAAAACATGCTGAATGTCTGCTAGCGTTTCTGCAGTTAACAGTTGCCCAAAAAAACTGGTAGCTTCACTAGTCAAATGCTCTTGTGTTTCCAGCCATACGCCTTCATCGTTTTTGAGTTCAATAATGCGTAATCTTGCAAGTTTAGTTGTTGTGTAGGCAAGAATAAATTTTGTATTGAAGTCTCCTTCTTTAAGTGATCTTATGCCAGATTTTTGTTTCCAAAAAACCTCTTCGTCAAATAAAGCCTTCATATATTCAGCATTTGCCTTTTTTATCTGAACTTGAGCTTTTGGCGATGGGTTCTCATCAAAAGAGTTTTCCATTTGTTTATATCGTTTTTCAGCTGCTTCTATATTGAGCCTCCCATTCTCGAAGTGGTCCCAATTCTATTGTCTTAAACAACGTTTTAATCTCGTAAGTTTTTTCATTAAATCAAACATTCCATAGCTGCCCACTTCTTCTTTCCAATTTTCTTCAACTAATCTCAAAAAATCAGGTCTATATATATCCACATTTTTTGGAACTTGAAACTGCCCATTTTAGGCTGCGATGTTGGTCGATTAAAATCACATATCAGAGGACTATGGTTGGAGGTAGCCTTACTAAGTATTTTCACTTTACAATCCGAGAATCTAGTGATCCATGGAATGTTGCAGAGTATACGATCAAGTTGCTTCCATACACACCCTTAAGGTCTAGTACCCATCCATGTATGTAAAGAACCCTCAAATGGAAGATCATAAGTTACGACAGTACGGAGAAAATTTTTGAAATCTTCCATAGTTTCTTGGTATGGAGTAGTATTCCCTTATATTCATCAATCGTAGATATAACAGTTAGAAAATGTATAAAACTAATTAAGTTGACCTCACACAATAGCTTAAGCTATTGTAATGAATAGTCGCTTAACATGGTATTAAAGCCTCTGTGACCAAGTGGTCGTGAGTTCAAATCCTACCACCCACTTATTATTCAGCACAAGGTAGAGTGAGGCTGTGCAAGTTTCAAGCCTAAAAGGCTTTTACTTGAAGGGGTGTGTTAGAAAATATATAAAACCAATTAAGATAGTCGCTTAATAATAACATTAAAATCTCCTTCAAACATCCATAATTTATCAGTCATGTTGTCAGCAATACGTTATAAGTTAGACCAAAGAATGATTCTATCTCTTCTACTACGTTTGGCATATATGGTTGCGAGATATAAAGGCTCCAATGATGTCTGATCTATCAATTCCATATGAATAAGTTGCTCATGATTCTGAATAATTGTAGCAGCATAAGAAGGCTTCCACATAACCCAAATTTTATTATTAACATTGAAGATAGCTTCATGATAGCCTAACGAAACTTGCAAAGAATTCAACTTATCAGGGGAAATCATTGGTTCCATAAGGGCAATAAAAGAAGGCTGGTGAAGCTTTTGTAAGTTTTGAGACGACATATTGATTGTGGCGATCCTGCTCCTCTAATTTTCCAGAACAACATTGTCGTCACTGTCATAGAGATGCGATAATTCGTTAGGAGCTAATGATCTGGTTAAAATAGTCCTGGGCATATCGAAATAATTTTTACGAGGTCGTCTCTTTCTGGATTCTTTGGCTGTTCTTGCTTGTGTATCACATATTGATAACTTGTCATCATATGCACTACTAAAGAGTTTGAAACTGTGAATCATCTCATCTTTTGGAAGTTGCGGAAGCTCATGTTGGCATATATCAGAAGAACTTCTTTGTAATACTTTAGACTTATGTCGTTGATCACAAGATAGAAGAGGATATTCATGCGTCAAATCCATTCTCTGATACGAGTCTATACCTCAAAGTTTTGGACATATAGCGAACTCGATTTCAATTTTGGGATTGTTCTGGTTGTCAAGCAAAGGATCATTAATCACTTCAGCTGCTGATTTTTGTTTCTCAAGTAGATCACCTCTTATTGTCAAGACTTGAGGCTTCTGATTGGCAACTAAAGAGAGCTTCTCATGTAAGAGATCAGCTTTTTCTTTTTACCAGAGTCCTCAACCGAAGTAGGGGCTTCAATAATAGTCGGGTTGATTTCGTTGTCAAGTTATGTCTGGACGGGTTTTGACTGATAAACCTTCTTAAAAGCCACAAATTTTACTGGTTTTGAGATAAATTTTAATTATGGATGCTTGACATGATAGATATCTTCAGAGTGGCCAACATGTTAACAATGTGGACAGACGCAGTAGGATGGTATCTCTTCATCAGGGACAATTTTTTGCCAAAAACCGATCCAGTCTTCCATCTGTATCCATATACACACAGGGAGTGGCTTCATCAAATTGATCTCTATTTGTAATCAAGCAATATTGGGTTGTTTAAAATTTGTTGTTAGCAGAATCTAATCGAAGAGGCTGACCAGTTTTTGCAATAAAAAACAAAGCTTCTTTGTTCATAAATTGAATTGGCCCCAAATTGGAACCACCGAAGATTCACGATCAACATGAAAAGTCAGAGTCCATTTAAAAAATCACATAGGTTTGCCATCAATGTACCAAATTCCATGTGAATATACTCTATGAAAATCATATTCAATATCCATCTTCATAATAATATGGCGAGAGTCGTGTAAACCAACCGTGGTTTTGATATCTTGAGACAAAGAATTTTCTAATTAAATTCAATCCGAGTCTTCCCTGGGAAAATTTTCCAACAAGTGCAAAATGGAATGGGAGGGACATCTCATTAACAACTGATTTTGGAAATATAATTGAAGGTTCATCATGGTGTATAGTGATTGTTGGTTGGGGGAAAGTAGTAGTAGTTACTGGGGATGCTACACCTGGAGAGGATGTGACGACTTGAAGAAAAGGAGGACGATCTGGAGGAGCTGGTGGGTGGCCATCGCTGGCAAGATTGTCGGCCATGACCAAGTAAAGGAGATAGCAGTAGTCGACGGTTAGGTTTTTTGTTTTGGAAAAGACTTTTAGCTATAATACTTCTAGTAGCCACAGTTTGTTTCTTGATTTAGAGGCATAGTTGGCTTAAGGATTTATTGATTGTCTTTGCTTAGATTGCTAAGCAGAAAGGCCACGTTGATCATAAAGCTGGCACGTAATCAATGGTTTATCAAAACAATGTCATTGATGACTTCTGTTATGGTTATTTGAGCTATCATAAGAAAAATGATTCTCATTTTTTAAATTTATTTTTGTTTGGTTTGTTGCTTTAAGGATTATTTTTATTAGAAAAGTAACACTAACAACCATTAACTCATTGACATTTTATAAGAGATTGAGGTGACTTTCGTGTGTAATCGGTATATCATGTAATTTAGGAAAAGAAATCTCCTTTTCACGAGACTGGATACAGCTGAAAATTTCTTTGTATTCACTCCCAATATTGTTAATAACACGGATAGTTATCTCATCATCACTAAGGCAAGTATTAATAAGAGCAAGTTCATCGACCATATGATTTGATATATTGCAAGTATTCTACTATTGTTTGATTTCCTTTTGAAGTTGTAATGAGACTTTCCCACAATTTATAATGCAATATCATGATTGCACTAAAAACGAGCATTGCAAGGTCTTCTATGCTTTATTACGAGAAGTCGTTGCTAACAAATTAAAAGAAAACATTGAATATGTGTAAAAGGCCAATGTGGCATAGAGAATTAATTTGTTTTGACTTATCCAAATAACATGGAAAGATTATGAAGAAGGATCACTGTTGGCCCCGAATTTCTTTGTTTATTTAAGCATGATTTGAATGAATTATGAGGTTTTAATAAATTAAGTTTTTGGAGTTAATTATTATGTTAATGTTAGTAGTATTTTTGTTATATGATTTAGTTGTATTAAAGTAATAAGAAGGTTGAAGGATATTTTTGGAAGATCACTTAAGGTTCAAAGAGCATAAGCTTATAAGGAAGGGTAAAATGAACTTTTGGGCTCATTAAAGGTAGAGTTGGAAGAGGGAAAAGTGTGTCTTGTGCCTTAAATAAACAAAAACGTGATTTGAAGAGAAAGAAGAAGAAAAAAACATGAAAGAGAAGAGAAGTGAGAGAATTTCGGCCATTAGAGAGAAAAGGAAGAAGCAAGTTAGGGTTTTATCTTTTCTTAGTTTTAAAGAGTGATTTTGAAGTTGTTCAAGAAG
>JAOQMS010000004.1:9516354-9529153 GCA_027563885.1 Erythroxylum longipes | reverse complement strand
GGGGGTTTAATTAATAAATTTAAGAAATTAAAAATGACAGAAATTGAAAATTAACAAAAATAATCAGATCTGAAAATTTAATAAACAAACCTTTTTTTCGGGTCACCTACGTTATTAAACTAATATGGATCCTCGATATAAAACTAAACCCATTAATAAACATTCATTAGGTAATGTTTTCTCTTAAGATTAAATGAATAGAAACGTGTATTCTGAATATTCTTATTAGTTAACAACTTAGATATGAACTTAAGTTTTATTGATTAATAGCTTTAAGAACTAAGAAACCAATGAACAAGACAACACACATACGACATGCATTTAATTAAGTTAAGTGTCTTCTTAGAATTTCCAAACTTCAATGTAAAGATGATAATCTTAATTGCCATTTGAGATTAGCATGACTGAACGTCAAATCCTACTAATCTGGCTATAAATTAAACAAATCAATTCTGAGTTATACACCCTAGAAATCAATCATGAAAAGAAATTCGAAAGACACTTAATATTAAAAAACTTTATTTATAATTCTCACACATACTAGATGATAACGTGGTTCCCTTCAACCAAGAAGAAAAATTTAGCTACTCATAACAAAAATAAGAACCAATAGAAGAATAGCATAATACAAAGTCTCCATCCCTAGTCTTTTTCTAGAAGAATTTGAAAAATCCTAAAAACTAGAAAACTATTGCAAAAAACGTAAAAAAACCTAAGACTCTCTTCCAACGTGAACAGTGAATTCCCTTTTATGATTTTCAATCTTCTCCCTTTTCCCTTCTGTCGTAATTTTCAGCAGATACACTCCCCACATATTTAGGTCGCAGATCCCCATCAGTAAGGCAACAACTAGATTCCCAAAATCATGAAGATCTTAGGTGGATCGAATCTGATTTCAAATCAGATTCTACAGATAATCTTTTTCCTTGCATGTGCCCACGCTTAGTCAATTACTTTTCTGCCAACTGGGAGTTCGAATTGTCTTTACTTTCCTTGCATCTTTGTTGTACAATTTCATCTTTCATTTGTTGAAAATCATCTGAGAATAATTAAGAAACAAGTCCATTAATTTTGAACAATAATTTCAACACATTAAAGAGATTTATCCCCAAAATTATCACAAAATCACAACTTAACATCACCTAGCTGAGGGATATAACGATATCCCTCCTCGTGCTTTGACAAATCCTAAAATGGAAAAAGTGAATGGAAAGTTGTAGTATGAAAGTATCTTGCATGTCTTGAGTGAAGATGGGATCATTTATTTACCTTATCTAAAGATAAATTAAAAAGGTTACAATTTCAGGAACATCTAGTTCATCAGTGAGAATTAGCTTTGATGAACAAGTAGTTGTATTCTTTGGAGCATTGGTAACTATCTTAAAGCACCTGATATTTTGGTGGTATCATTATTCACATTTGTATTCAAGTTTCTAATTGGTCAAGGTACTCCTTGAAGGCTTTGTTTCTGCAATAAAATGCTCATTTCATTTAAGATCACCACTATCTCGAACAGGATAGTAATTCTTAAAGCTATAGTTTTGAATTATTGCTTAAATGGCGAAAGATTTGGAGGATTTCCTTGAAGTCGTTTAATATATTGACATAAAGAGAAGTGGTTTCTGAGATAAGAAGATTGCGTGAAAAAGGAAAAGAAGAGAGCTTGTTGAGAGGAAAGAAGAGTGAATAGCAGGGTGGTCCAAAATATTAATTTGACAAATTAGTGAATAGTGAGAGGAGAACAAAGAGTGGCGGCAGAGAGAAGCTTGCGACAGTGAAGAGAGCCGAAGGGGGTTTCGGTTGGGGATAATTTTCATAGGGTTGAAGTATTTTCGGGAGAGACCCATGGAAGGCTAAACGTCCAGACGTCAATTTGGTGGCGACAATGACGCCGACGACCCCAGTTAAGCATTTTTTATTGTTTTATTATTTCTTTCTCATTAGAAATTGATTATGTTATCTTATATAGATTGATTGGGTTGTCTCATGTTTATTTTGAACCATGTTTACCATTTAATACTTTGTAGAAATTGTTATGATTCATGTCACTTATATGTGGTTACATTTAGTGATGGAAGGTTTGAACAATATGAACGATTCCAATGATTGTGTAGAAATAAATGAAAAAGATGGGGTATGGAATGATACTATAGAGATGTATTTAATCTCCTTAATGGTTAATGAAGTGAAGAAGGGAAATTGAATGACTAATACCTTTGTTAAATCTGGTTGGAAAAATATTAAGGCAGGGCTTTAAACAAAATTCAATAAGGAGTATACTGATATTCAATTGAAGAATAAGTATAATAGATTAAGGGCTAGATTGAAGAATTTCAAGAACTTATTGAAAGAAACAGGAATTGGCTACAACTCCCTTACTGGTGAAGTTAATGCTACAAATGAATGTTGGGAAAATCTATTTAAGGTAAAATATGTCTTTTTATTAATATATCATATTATATAATATTTATTCTCATATTCATTTTTTATCATTATAAGTGCATAAAATGGCTCACATATTTAAGAAAAAAGGATGTAAGGAATTTTCAGACTTGTGTCATATTTTTGGAGATACTACTGCAACTGGTGTGCATACACATCCATCAACTAAATCTCCATCGAATAGTACAAAAGAGGAACATGAAAATGATGTTGATGAAGACTACTTGTATAATGAGAAAGAAGATCAAGATATAAGTTCTATATCTAAGAGAAAGAAATATCCTAAGAATAAGAAGGAAAAGAAGACACATTTTAACATTGTAGAAGAGGTCTTAGTTGTACTTGGTGAACAATCAAAAAAGAAGAATGATTTACTTATGAAAAAACTGAGTAAAACATCATCTATCATAGAGAGTAGATCTCAAGAGTGTAACATAATGATGGAATGTACGAAATCCTTAGATGAATTGGGTGTTGATGATGTGCAATATGGAAAAGTTATAAAGACTTTACATGATTCTCCACTTTATAGGGATATTTTTATGAAGATGACAAATACAAGGAAGCTGCATTGGCTTATGTCACTTTAGTTATATTTTCATGTTATTGCATATTGAATTCTTATTAATTTTACACTTTTATTTTAAACATTATTCCATAGTTTGAACATTTTAAGTTTGTGATTTGTATGAATATTTGACTTAATGTATGAATATCTTGTCTATATTCAGTTAAACTTTTTAATTGAATTTTTTAATTATTTAATGTTGTCATTGTAGATACATGGATTTCGTATTGTATTTCAAATTAGATTCTGATGATGAACGTAAGAAGTTAATCATTATTTCTCTAGCTGGGGGAGAGAGCAAATATTTTCATTTACAAAAGCAACCATGTAGAACTTCTGCTCTACCAGGTTATGATTGGATAATAGAACTTTTGAATGGGAATCTTACAAGGATTTATGAAAACTTAAGAATGAGAAAGATAATTTTCTTAAGATTATGTAATTAGTTGAAGAGTTTAAGAGGCTTAAAGGCAACAAGTCATTTGTCTGTGGAGGAACAAGTAGCAATTTTCTTGATGACTATAAGGCATAGTGAGACAACTAGAGTCAATGCAGAACGTTTTTCACATTTGACTTAGACAATTTCGAAGTACTTTCATAAAGTCTTATATACAGTTAATCGTCTTGCAAAAAGATTCGTTATTACTTTACCATCTTTTACTAATACACCTCTTAAGATTCAACATAATTCAAAATTCTTTCCATATTTTCAGGTACATTCATATATTTAATTACTATTTTAATTATGTTTATATATTAATAATTTGTTTTAATATATATTTAATTTTTAGGATTGTATAGGAGCAATAAATGGTACACATATTAATGCACATGTTCTGACCAATGAACAAATACCATACAGGGGCAAAAGAATTAATCAAACCCAAAAGATTATGTGTTGTTGCTCATTTGACATGCGTTTTACATATGTAATGGCTAGATGGGAAGGTACTGCAAATGACTCTCGAGTTCTTTTAGAAACAGTGACAAATTCAACAAATCAATTTCCTATGCTTTCATAAGGTAATATATTATTTTAAATAAACATAGTAATTATGATTCATTTTAAATATTTTTTGTTAATATTATCTTCTTTATATGTAAGACAAGTACTATTTGGTTGATTCGGACTACACTAATATGCCAAGATTTCTTTCACCATACCAAGGTGAAAGATGTTCTTTGCGATATTATAGAGGCAGAGGAAGACCTCAAGGTCCACAAGAATTGTTTAACTATAGGCATTCTTTATTAAGAAATGTTATTGAAAGATGTTTTGGTGTTCTAAAAGCAAGATTCCCTATTCTTAAAAACATGTCGAGTTATGATATGAAGAAACAAAAATACATCGTTATTGCTTGTTGTGTTATACACAACTATATTAGAATATATGGACAAAGCGATAAATTATTTGACAGTTGTGTTGAAAATGAAGAACAAATTAGGGAAAGTGAAAATAAAAATGCAAGTTCTCAAATGGAGTATAATATCACTCCAGCATAAATTTGAGGTATGTCTTAAAAGTGAGATGAAATTGTGACACAAATGTGGAGTGATTATATTATTTCTAATTGATTTATAATTCTTTTAGTAAGTGATAGTCCTGTTATGTTTTCAAGAATTATAGTACGATGAACATATTTTATTGATTAGAATGACTTAATATAATTTCTAATTTATGTAATTTTATTATATACAATTAATTTGTAATTTTTTAATAATACTTGATTTGCATATATTTTAATTTTAGCTATAATGATAATTAATTAATTAATTTCAAAATATAATGTATTATATTATAATTATTACACATAAGAGTATAATTACAAAAAAATATAAACAAGATGATAGAACAAACATGTTTTTAGTTTTTAGTTTTTTATTACAAACCTAAACCAAACAGATTTTTATTTTTCAGTTTTTATATTATAAATCTCAACTAAATAGGTTTTCGTTTTTTTAAGAAACAAAACAGAAACTAAAAATAAGAAACAGAAACTAAAGACAACAACAGAAAAATAGAAATGGAACCAAACGACCTCTAAATTAACAAAAATTTAATATAATATCAAATTGTGTGTATTTCAATTGGAAACAAGAATTAGGAAAATTTTATACACAAAAATGAGTTCATAATTCAATATCTTAGAGATTTTAAGATTTTATATCATGGAATTCCTCCTTAATTTTTGTTCTTAATGCATGTCAAAAATTAACAGTAGACAATGAACAATTAGATAGATTTATCTTTTATATTGGACACAATGTATTTTTATACATTTTCTCTTCAACTTCTCTAATTCTTTGAATATGCACATAAATATATCACCATCAGTCCTTGAATGCCGTGGAGATAAAGTCTTCGAAAGGGTAATCCACCCAATTCCACTTTAAAATCTTATTTAGAAGTTATTATATGTATTCATATTTGACTAAAGAAATGACGGCTGAAATTTCTATGGTTATAAAAAGAATGGAAAGAAGAACATAAAGATGAAGGAATGAGGTGGTTAAAGTATAATTTATCTATTTTTAGTACAACAAATTAAATGAAGCTAAAAGATACCTATATATAAACAAAACAGGGTACGTACTTGACCTAACTCCTCTTTAAAACCGTATTTATCATGACAAGTACGTGTAAATTTATAGCATTTCTTTCAACTTCTTGACGTCCTTTAGCAACAAATATTATCCAGTCCCTACTCGTGCATGCAATTAAAGGCGTGAGACTGGCCGATTGCTAATAGGCTACTTTAATATTTACGTCAACTTCTGAAATTGAAGTTATTAAAATTCTTTAAAAGTAAGGGTAAGCAACTAGCTTTGTAAGAAACTTACGGTGTGCTCGGTTCAATTAAAGAAATCGTAATAAGATTTATAATAAATATAATTAAAAAATAAGAATAGAAATGAGTTTCATTTTTTATTATATTAAGGATATATAATATTGTCTCAAAAAGAGATATAAAAATACTATTCATCCAATCAAACTAACTAAGCACTCCCTTAATGAAATCCTTAATGAAATCCAATCGGCTTCAGTATAGTTAGTAACTGGTAATAGAGTTGCTAAGCCGAAGTGGGCTACTTTTGGAGCCTGCAATACTTACAAATTTTAATAAACAATAGGGTTGCAATATCTTCTGAAATCATATCTAAACAAATAATATATACATTTATCTACAGTTTGAGTTGTTGAGAATATTATAGCATAGCAAAACGGAGTTGGATTTGATCCCACGAGCAGAAGCAGAAGTAATCTTATGATTATAATTATAACTGAAAGAAGGATATTTTTTCTAAAAATCAATCAACCTCACAAAGCAACTCATATTATATATATAAATATGCATTTCATTTTCAGCTGGGAAGGAAAGCATGGGAGTTATGTACGCCGTATTTCAGGTAACGTGGCGTTCCAAATAAGAATCTTAGTTGCATGGATTGGAGTTGTTAGACTCTTCTGATTTTTCCTTATGATATTATAATTTTAATCAACAAAGTAATACAATTTATTGTTATTATAATCAAAGAAACATAAAGCCCCTATGACCACTTGGAGCAGTTAGCTACTTGGTCAGGTCCCTCTCTCTCCCTTCCATGTAACTTTTGAGAACATTAAGCCGTGGCCAAGTGTCACCAACCCATTTCCCGGAAGAATCCTCCATCTGCTCTCTTCCACTGTAAAGAGGCCAAAATGTTGGTCAATGTACCAAAGATCTTTTGACAGTCTGTGAAGAGTGTTCAAGGAGAGAGAGAGAGAGAGAGAGAGACCTTTGAAACTAGCTCTATAACGTCCTTCCTCTTTCTCATGCTATCATCATCTGTAAAGACTCCAGCTTTTGAATCGACTTTCTTCTTTGCAATGCTTAGAGTGATCAGTAGAAGGTTCAGGCGGTTCTGTTCCCGTCTCCGGTGGCCAGGTCGCCGGCGGTTGAAGCCTAAAATTGTCATAAAAGATTTTGGGAAATCTCAAAATGGGACAACAAAACATGATTCTGTGATTAATGGGTCTGCTGTGGTTCATCCAAAATCTGAAGAGAAAAGGCTAAAGGTTGCAACTTTTAACGCTTCCCTATTCTCAATGGCACCTGCAGTGCCTAAAACTGTGAGCTTTTCGAGCTTTGGTGATGAAAATCAAGGTCTTGTCAAGACTAGAAAGTCTATAGAGGGCAGTTTGCGGACAAAATCTGCTAATGATCGACCAAGAGGCATACTAAAGCAGTCTCCTTTGCATCCAAATTCCATGAATGGTGAAGTTAATCTTACTAAGCAGCAAAAATTTGCTAAATCCAAGTTGAGGGTGTCAATCAATTTGCCAGATAATGAGATATCATTATTGAAAAACAGGCAATTGAGCTTTTTAGAAGATGAAAACGAGGGCAGCTCTTCAAATAGCAATTCAACTAGAAATCTCAAAGGCAAGGCTCCTGCGAGGTCACAAAGTGCCAGTTTTGTGAGAGACAGGGGGAATAGTGTTGAGGAAGAGAGATATGAAAGTAGTAGGACGATACTTGAAGTGTTGAAAGAGTTGGACGCTGATATATTGGCCTTGCAAGATGTGAAAGCAGAGGAGGAGAAAGCAATGAAGCCCCTCTCCGATCTAGCTGACGCTTTGGGGATGAATTATGTTTTTGCTGAGAGCTGGGCTCCTGAATATGGAAATGCTATCTTATCCAAGTGGCCAATTAAGAGATGGAAAGTGCAGAAAATCTTTGATGACACTGATTTCAGGTGTGTTTAAATTCTTCTCTCCGTTAGTGTTGAACCCAGCAAGCTTCCCCTGTTCCTTTCCGCTTTTGATTGACTTTTGCTTTAGTTCATCAAATAGTTTTTACTGGACATGATTACTTGGTGCGTGGGCCAAAAGCTTTGGAAAAAAGAGAGAAAGTTTTTGCCTTTTATAAAAGTCCAGCAATAATATGTACAGCTAATCCACAGAAAAAATGGCATGTACGATAACTTTTTTGTAATTTGGAGAAACAGCTTTCTAACTTCTAGGGGGTGAAAAAGAAAAACCAATTCTTCTTTTCGGAGAAACAGATTTGGTCGTTCAGGAGACTGAGAACGTAATTGCTCAATAATGGATCTAAGCAGATTCCCCGTAAACTATACGAACTAGAAACTACGAGGAAGCCTTACCATATAACTTCTAACAGGCTCAATCTTCTCGGAGTTAGGCCCTTCAAGTTTTGATGAAAAAGAGAAACGTGACAGTACCATTAAGTTTCTTGAATTGGGTGAGTTAGTGCATTGATATAGCCGCAATATAGGCAGCCATTTCACTAAATTATTAGACTTCCACCGGAACTAAAGAAAGTGGCAAGTTTCAAGAAACCAAAGACTTTGACCAACATCATAACTAATCCCATCGTACTTGCAACTAGAGATCTGGTGTTAATAATTGTTTAATGGCATTTTCTGGGGATTGTGAAGCTCTTATGAGTTTGCAAATTAAGATATAAGTTGTGAAGTGACTCGTATATTTTAAGAAGCCTTTGGTGTTTAAGAAAATGTTTGAGCGACAAGAAGAAACATGACACGCCAGAATTGAATTCTTTCTTCTGAATCCAGAAATATTCTTAAGGCAACAATCGATGTGCCACAGATAGGAGAGATCAACTTTTACTGCACCCACCTCGATCATCTTGATGAGACTTGGAGAATGAAGCAAATCCATGCCATTATCCAATCAAGTGATGGCCCCCATATCTTGGCAGGAGGACTTAACTCTCTAGACGAAACTGATTACTCTTCTGAGAGATGGACAGACATTGTAAAGGTAATTCTACCAACTTTTTCACAGTGAAATTGGCCAGAGAACTATCTTATAAACTGCATTGAATTGAAAGAAAGACGGTTTAATTCTCTTCCCTTTTCTACTTAATTTGATTTGAATGCAATTATTTGCGCTTTATTGCAGTACTATGAAGAGATGGGAAAGCCAACACCAAAGGCTGAAGTGATGAGGTATTTGAAAAGTAACCACTACACAGATGCTAAGGACTTCGCAGGAGAATGCGAGTCAGTAGTCATGATAGCTAAAGGCCAGGGTAACCAATTCATTCATAATTTTGTATAACCTGTCTTAAATATTAATTTTGAGTTTCTAACTTTGATGTCACGAACAATTTGCCTGTATGCAGACGTGCAAGGGACCTGCAAGTATGGGACTCGGGTCGACTATATATTAACATCCCCAAATTCCCCTTACAAGTTCATTCCAGGATCCTACTCAGTGTTCTCTTCAAAAGGGACTTCTGATCATCACATTGTGAAAGTTGATTTAATAGTTGCAAACCATAACGATCAGGAACATGTTGGTAGAAAGAGACGCCAACGTAAACAGAAAGTTGTAAAGATAACCAACTCTTCCAGAGGTGTATGGAAATGGAAAGCAGAAGATGAGAAGGATAGTTTTCGATAATCAGTTTCTTTTTTCGGTCATTTTGCCCTTTTTCTTCTTCATTTTTCTTTGGTTTCTTTCATTTTGAAGCAGGAGGCAGATAATAAGCATCTGCTTCCACTTCCTTCAATTTGTAAATCATTTGCTTTTGCCTAGAACTTGTGATTTATTTAGTTGCAGGAAGAGAGTGCTTGAAGTTATGAAGAGATAATAACTAATTTACTTGCGTGGTGTTTAGCAGCACCGTAGAGAAAGTTGCAACATGATGAAGTTTTTTATTACAAACTGGTGTGTAGAGAACAACTCACGAAGTGTGCTATATACGAACTGCTCTTTCCTTTTCCTGGATTTTATTGTATTAAAAAAGATTCGAACTTTTGCTGTGTCACTGGAGACTAGGAGCACACAATCATATTTCTCACCGTGTAATTTCCTAAGACATTATATACATGTTGAAGACAGGGCACCCGAATCCTGTTTCTACCAGAAATTGAACTCTACCATTCTAAAATGAAGTCACAGTGACTAATGAAACTGACATTGGTCTGTATTTTCCTGTGCTGACTGCTGAGTTCATTGTAACTTTACAAGCTTTTTCTCTTAATAAGAAGTATCCAACCATGAAATCCTTCAGGATTTTCTCAATCAATAAGTTCGCCATTTCTTTGAGATGTTCAAGCATTTGAATCAATGTTTTGCTTTGTTACATATTTTATCTAATAGTTTTCTTTTATTGATGATTAATTCGTTCAATTCAAACCATTTATTCTATGAGCTTATCAATTGAGAATTTTAGAAATTGCAACTCAGGTGCGAGTACGAGCATTAGCAACGATCAGAATTAAAAATGAAAGAAATGGCAATAACAAGAGAAGGAAAAAAAAAAGAGATAAAGATAGAACAACCAAAAACTAGAAGCAGTTTGATTAAATTAATTCGTAGAAGATAATGGCAAATAAACAATAGCAAAACCATTCATCAGCTTTCCTTTTGCGACCTATGAAAGAAATGACCTTTATTTTGCTCCAAGTAATGATCTTTATTGTTTCCATGCCTCTTTATCCGTTAATGGCCGCTTGGATTTGTTCCAGGGTCCGCCCTTTTGTTTCTGGCACCACAAAGACCACGAATACTATGGCCAGTGCATTGATTACTGCGTAAATAATGAACGTACCTGTAAAACCACATTCTAACCACTTAATTTCTTGTCACTAGTGTTTATTGTTCCGCTCAGAATCATATTGCTAAAGGGATAGAAGTATAGATTCAATCACCATAAGAGCTCCAGGACATAAGAAAGTTGTAGGTGTAAGAAATTGCCCATGCACCAAACCAATTCACAAGGGTAGCTAGGCTTCCAGCTACTCCCTTAATGTTTATGGGGAATATCTGCAATCAAAAGTGAAAAAAAGATCTCAAGTTATTGGAAGGATCAACTCGTGAGGGTCATTGTCAATTCATCTTCTTGCAAGTTTCATTACCTCTGACATTACCACCCAAGGAACTGCACCCATTCCTGCTGAGAATGATCCTATATATAGCTGAACCCACAGATGATGATTATTGGAGATGAATCTAAGTCCTGATTAAAGATAAACCTAATTAAATATATTTAGTATGATCATGGTTGTTACTTTACCAAAATGCCAGCTACAGCAAGACCAGGGACTGACTTGAGTGCCAATTCATGATCCTGGTTTACACAAGGTTGCTTCAGGATTAATATGCAAGAAAATGAATTGAGAAGTTGTTGTGTCTATGAACAAGATTGGATGTAACCTTCAGATAGAATGAAAGCGCCGTTAGCAGGCAGCCAAGTACTAATCCTGTTGCTGCAACCTTTGTTAGAAAGAAGACTTAGTTAGAATGGAGAGAGAGATGAAGAAATTTCAGAGTAAGAGAGTCCTCAAACAGGAATTCACCAGTAGAAGAGGCTTTCTGCCAGCTCTATCTATCACTGCTATGTTAAGTCCAGTAATTACCACCTAAAAGACAAGAACTTTATTATCATTTCCAATTGGATTGAGATAGTTTTTGAAGTTCATAAAGGGCAATGGGAGAATGAAACCTGAAGAATAGCATATATAATGGTTCCAACCGTAGAAGAAAATCCTGAGTATTGTGAGCAGACCAATTAGAACAATCTTTTGAATTTGAATTGTTTGATGTTTTGTTTAGGCCTCTTACCTGCTGACTCAAAGATATTGCTGACATAAAAGCAGACTCCATTAATTCCTCCAAATTGCTGAAAGACCATAAGTCCAACCCCTATCTGCCCAAATACATGAAACGTTAAAATAAAATGATTGAATTTTTGGACATTAAACTAACTCAGATAGAATATGAAAATTCTCAAAGAGATTAGTGATTACAATGACGGATCGCAGGTATCTTCTCTGAAATAAGTCTACAAA
This sequence comes from Erythroxylum longipes, assembly GCA_027563885.1. Classification (NCBI taxonomy): domain Eukaryota; kingdom Viridiplantae; phylum Streptophyta; class Magnoliopsida; order Malpighiales; family Erythroxylaceae; genus Erythroxylum; species Erythroxylum longipes. The sequence goes on along the minus strand of JAOQMS010000004.1, from coordinate 9,517,320 downwards.
TTTGGCTTTTGGAAGACGTTCGAGGGTCTCAATATAGTCCTGTCACAAGTGCAATATTATCATGTTTTATTCCAGGTAATAACACCAATTCCGTGGCTCATTAACACAGGAATGTTGAGTACTAAGTTTTGTATTGAGGACCTTGATTTCTTCTGCCTCTTCAGAAATGTCAGCATCCTTGCCGCGAAGCTTTTGTAATGCAGTTTCAAAATCCTTTTCCCTCCCTGTTTTTGCCTGAATATGTCAAGTTACCTTTAAAACTCATGTACAGAGACGATGGTTAACATAAATTTTAAAGCGACTCTCTTCCTTACCAGCCATCTTGGTGACTCTGGAATGAGGAACAGACCAAAAAGCAGAATTGCACAAGGGATAAGACCTGCAAGCAGTTATGGCAGATGACAACCATTAGTTCAAGTGTTCATATATTGCTTATATTGTCTGTTGAATACACATTTTGGTGAAGGTAATTACCAGTTAAGGCTAAAACCCTCCATGACAATACTGTTCCAATTATGAAGGCAACTGACACTCCAGCGCAGATCATAAGCTGCAGAAATAATATTGAAAGAGTTGATAGAATCATTACGTATATGTTCTTGCATTTGCATACAAACTGCATTATATATCTGATATTCTATGCTCGAATTAGCTCTCGTGATCATTTTCTCAAATCAAACTTTTCAAGTAAACAGCATTACCTGGTTGGCAGCAGTTAGTGCTCCTCGAAGTTCTTTTGGTGCAAATTCAGCAATAAAAACAGGTACCTTGCATCAATTGAAACCATGGAATCAAAGTTAACGAGTGAAATGCACAATTAAGTAACTATCTAGTTCATATAAAAGGCAGACCAAGAAATATATATTGGAAAAATGAGAAAGGTACCACATAGGAAAACACTCCCATTCCATATCCCGTTGCTAGACGTCCAATGTCCAACGACAAAGGCCCCTGTTATTGCAATCA
>JAOQMS010000004.1:9500337-9516254 GCA_027563885.1 Erythroxylum longipes | reverse complement strand
TAGAGCGTTCTATTAGTCTCAGATCAATAGTTCGAAAAGAATTGTAAAGACTTTAGAATGAAGGAATATGCTTGATTAGGCCAAGATTGACCCTAGAACTGGACTTTACTCATAGTCAACACTTTTTGCATTTTGGATTAGTTGTTTTAATTTATTTTCGGCTGTTTACCTTTACTTTAATTTTCTAAATTGTTTGAAACCCAAAAAACCCCACATTTTCTTTCCTTGCATGAATTAATTTCATTATGAAAATTAACCGAACATTCCCTATGGATTCGATCCCGACTTACCGCAACTACAAATTTTAGTGTACAGAGTCAGGTAAATTTTGCAGTGCACTCGACACGCGCTGTCAGAACCATCCGTTATGATTTAGAAAAAGAAGTCATCTATGTTCCAGAACCACAAGACACTAACTAGCTAGTCAAAGCCTACATTCTACATTGATTAAAATGCTCTAGAGTCTGAACTTGACCCTTCTTCCTTTTTACCAGACGCCGACTGCTCTCAGATGTATTCAGATGGTAGCCAGTAGGACTAGAGAGCTAAACTGAGCCACTAATACTCACTAATCTCTCAATGTCATCCCACTCAGCTACAAGAGAAATTGGCCTTTGTGGGATAGAAGGAACCGATACCTTTGTTTCCAGTATTTTGACAACCTGGTCCATTGTTAGTCTGGTATAAAATTGTGGGTGAGAATAAAGAACTGCAATCAGTACATACTTCTCCATAATATATTCAACACCTAACTCTAGCATACCATCTTTAATAACTTCTAAACTTCTCCCATTTTTCACCAATGACCACGCCCAATCTATCAGATGAGAGGGCTAGCCATCATGATTCATAAGAAGTGCCTTCTTTCCACTCAAAAGCTCAAGAAGCACAACACCATAACTATACGCGTCACTTCTTTTGGTTAATTGCCTATACAGAGCATACTCAAGAGCTACATATCCTATTGTCCCAGTTACTCTAGTACTCAAATGTGTCATTCCCTCCAGGGTAAACTTTTCCAGCCTGAAATCAGCCACCTTTGGCTCAAATATCTCATATAAAAGTATATTACTCACTTTAATATCTCGGTGAATGATGCCTGACTGAGCTCTATAATGCAAATAAGCCAATCCTCTTGCAGTTCCTAGAGCAATCTTCTACCGAATAGGCCAGTTAAGCTTCTCCATCATAGAACCAAACAAGTGATCATATAAACTTCCATTCTTCATCAAATCATATGTAATTATCCTCTGGTGACTTTCAAATGGAGTAGTGGTAATACAATACCCTCTCAAAGCAACAAGATTAACATGCCTCACATTAGCTATCACTTTAACTTTATGCGCAAAACCGACATCACTAGCGGTCGAACAGTTCTTGAACCTTTTCAAAACCACATCTGACCCATCATCCAAACAACCTCTATACACATTTCCATACCCTCCTCTCCTAATATTTTTCTTTGGTTTCTTTCATTTTGAAGCAGGAGGTAGATAATAAGCATCTTCTTCCACTTCCTTCAATTTGTAAATCATTTCCTTTTGTCTAGAACTAGTGATTTATTTAGTTGCAGGAAGAGAGTGCTTGAAGTTATGAAGAGATAATAACTAATTTATTTACGTGGTGTTTAGCAGCACAACAGAGAAAGTTAGAACATAATGAAGTTTTTTATTACAAACTCGTGTGTAAAGAACAACTCACGAAGTGTGCTATATACAAACTGCTCTTTCCTTTCCTGGATTTTATTGTATTAAAAAAGATATGAACTTTTGTTGTGTTACTGGAAACTGGGAGCATACAATCATATTTCTCACCATGTAATTCCCTAAGACATTATTTACATGTTGAAGATAGTGTTAGAGTAGTGCTCTAAAGGCAATCACCTTAGCATTTTTGTACAAATTTTATTTTGATTAATAAAAAGAAATGAGCATTTTTTCATTTATTTGATATTCATTTATATATGAATTAATAGTGATATTAAATCAAATTAATGAAGTCCATGATACAAAACATATCATGAAGGAAATCATAATGAGATCATGATAATGAGATTCCTATCATCTGCAATTATATTACTAGCCAAATAATCTCTAGTCATAAGATTAATAAGACAGGACATTATCAATCCAAGCAGACTAGCACATATTATACTCCTTGATTTGATCAAGCAGTGGATCTCATAAATTGAAAACATGAGATGTTTAGAGTTAATATATGGATGCGTATGACTCGCTATAAGATTATCATATGGATGACCTATTGAAAGTCAATGATTAATCTCATCATAGCAATGGTGCAATTATCCTTAGACTTGAGGTACTTAAGGATATCTTGGATATAAATCCTGTTCTTTGACACCATTCCTTGTTACCTCAAGACAAGGTCGCTCTTAGGGTGGTGATTAGGTATAGCTATTAGTGTTCGAAGGTAATTGGGTAGCTAATAAAGAATTCACCACTCCTAATAGAAGGAGATGGTACCTACGACCTCTTATCAGGGTCATTACTTACGAGTCTCTGGCCAAAGCAATTATGTGTCATAAAGAGAGTCTTCAATGACACATGGAGCAATGAGATCCCAGGACAAGAACTAACATCACTTAGACTAAATATGACGTAGTCAGTCTAGTGGGAGTTGACACACAACCCATACTCCAAACCAAGTGGGGCATAGTATGGTGAAAGGACAAATTGCACGGTAATTGTCTATGAAAAGATTCATAAGTTGGATAATTAACTACCAAAAAGTTTGTGTGTTAATCCACTTATATTCCAGTAAATAGGCATTATGAAACCCTTCATGATATTCTTGAAATAAGAGTTAATTCAAGTGTCTAAAATAATCGAGAACTTAAGGGTCACACGCATAAAAGATCTGATGAAAAACAAGTGTGTATGACCTAGCCCTATTTTAAGCATGCCATACACACTTGAGGCAAGACATGCCATGATCGTAGCAAACAAGGTAATGATAGTGACAAAAGGCACGAAATGGTATATAAGTGAGTTCTTCACTTATGTACACGAGCTTCCTTCACTTCTAACACACTCAAGTGATAGAGAAAGGGTTCTAAAAGAGTTCTAGAGTAAGAGTGAGGTGTCTTAAGTCTTGTTCTTGCAATTCATACAATTGTTGCATGAATCAAAGTGCATGCAATAAGGTTCTTGAGCTATCATCCATCGTCTTAAGCATCTACTAGAACTCATCTAGTGTAGTGCTCAAATAACCCTTATATGTTGTTTCTTCTTCCATCTTTGTGTGTTCTTGGAGATCAAGGAAGGGTTTGGTGTTTGCAACAACCTAAACAAGGAGAAGAAACAAGAAAGGAGGAGATACATAAGGTAAAAAGTTTTGTTATTTCATGTTCTTTACATATCCTTGCATGTATGTGAGATTATGTGATTTTTAGGTTGTCATGGTGTCGGAATCTTGATTCTGAAACTTTCACTGCATCTGCATGCATGTGATGCATACAACCATGGTAAACCCAACAGTGGTATCAGATCATGTTTGTCCATGTAATTGGTGATGTATTGAACATGTGCAAAGTATTTGCTGGGTTGTGACTGACTTGCATGTTGATTTGAAAAAATTCATGTAAATTGTAGAAATTTTTCTGATTTTCTTTCACAAAAATGTTTATAAGATGTTATTTTATGTTTCTGCAAAAGGAAATTGCAATTGAATATCATTTGAATTTTATTTCGAATTTATATCCAGACTGTTCATATGTTGATTTCTAGGATTTTCTGGAAAACTGATTGCATGTGCTGATTTTGAAATTTTCAAATTAATTCTAGAAAATTTTCTATTTTTCTTTCACCAAAATGTTTATAAGATGTTATATTATGTTTTTGTAAAAGTAAAATTCAATTAAATGTCATTTGATATTTTATTACGAATTTAGTTTTAGCCTTATGCATGGGTGAAATTCTGGAAATTCTGGAAATGTGATGAACATGCATGCATGAAAATTCCATATTAATTTTTATAAAATTGGTTTTATAAATTTTATGCATGCACATCTAAGATAATATGTTGCCACGTGTATAAGATGTATGACACTTGTTGTTAAAGCGATTATCTTATGCATGCATGATGTAATGGTTGACTAGTGTTAGAAGTAACGTGACAATTGTCATACACATATGATGTGCTAGCTATTTCCTATTTTTTAATAAATAATTCCTAAGAATTAGGTTCTGGAATTTTTTTATTAGACACATTTAGAATGTGTATAAGACTCTGTATTTTTTCCAGAATTAATTGAATTTGATTCAATTAATAAATAAAGTCAAAGTCAACATTAGTCAACTTTTTGGAAGTTGATGGAGTTGACTCACTAAATGACTTATAATGTATGTATTTTAGTTATGAGACCTAAATAAGGTCCTTATGTCATAAGAAATGTATTATTTTGTAGATAATAACATGCTTAATGCATATGCTTGAAATTAGGATTCTGAAAATTTTCCGAACATCAAATCGGTCTCTTTAGTGTCTAGTAGGTTAACTTATTTATCTTGACGATTTTGGCTGTCAAGATAATTTTGGCATGTTCTGAAATTTTTTGGATAAATTTAAGATGACCTAGGGATATTATAGAGGACTAATTGGTGTACGAGAATTTTGGAAACCCTAGGGATTAATTTAGAATTAATCCAAGTAAAGCATAGCATTTCTGGTGTAACTAGATAAAGGCATATAAACTAGGATTAAAGAGATTAATCTAAACATCAAAATAATTGAATTTTATTCTAATCGAATCACATTCATAATTCGGATTAGCCAAGACTAACACTAGTCCCCGATTAGGTTCAAGAGTTGAATCGAATCACGATCTTTAGATGCATAGTCAAGTCACAACCTAAATTTAAACCTCTTTTGTGTAATACATGCATTAGATGCATTTTAAGGGTAATTATGGACATAGGCTTAAAGTATTGATGAGACCAAAGAATAAATCCCTCAACTAAATATTAGGACTTATGTCTTCCATTGATATGGCAAAAACCGGAGTTCTTTTAGAGTTGAGTTGTTGGGCAAACTCAAGCCTGCTCTACATGAATTTGTTCAAACCATGGAAATTAGATTTTCAGATTAATGGGTTGGTCTTAATTGGAAGCGTTGATTTGTTGGGCAAACCCAAGGTCAACGTGGATAGAGGCAAAGTTAGGTTATAAACATGGGATGTATACAAATCAAGAGTTGGATGACCCAATGAGTGTGCTAAATCAATAGTTGAAGGCACAAGTCGATAGTTTCATAATTGAATGCAATTGGTATGAATGATACCTACTGATTGACCTAAGGTGGCTTGTTGGGCAAACCCAAGGTCATTCTTGGTGATATTGGTTATCGACCCATTAAGAAAAATATAAGTTTTCTCGAATTCGTAGTGAGGGCTATAGATTTGAATAAGAATAGTGGGACCCATAATGCATGTTATTAAAGTCCTTATAGATATACATTAAGTGTACATTCTAACACTTTCTCTCGTTCTTCTAGGTTATCGAATTGTACAATGTCTTCTAGTGTGAACTTACGCTCCCTGTTAGATTCCAACACACTCATGGGACCCAACTTCTTGGATTGGCTATAGAATTTGAGAATTGTTCTCAAATTCGAAAAACTAAGATATGTCCTAGATGAACTAATTCCCGATCCCCTTGCTGCCGATGCATCTAATGAAGATCAGAAAGCTTATAAGAAGCTACTGGATGATAATGAGTTGACGAGCTATATAATGCTGGCCTCTATGTCACCAAAACTGCAACAGCAGCATGAGGCTATGGATGCTCATACCATAGTCTACCATCTGAGGGAACTATTTGATGAGCAAACTCGGTTTGAAAGGTTCGAGACCTCGAGGTTGATTTTCCGTTCAAAGATGCCTGAGGGATCATCTCCAGTGCAGTATGCGCTGAAGATGAATGGCTACATTAAGAGATTAGCCAGTTTGGGGTTTCACTATGGATCATGAATTAAGTATAGATTAATTTTGACTAGTTTGACCGATAGTTACAATTTGTGTTTAACTATCAGATGAACCAAATATCCACAATGATTCCTGAGTTGATTAATCTGCTCAAGACTGCTAAGCAAACTATCAAGAAAGACAGTAAGGTTGTGATGCTGGTGGACTCTGTTTTTGGTTCTCGAAAAAAGAACCAAAAGAAGAAGAAGAAGTCCAAAAGGCCAGTGGGAGGTGTAACCAAGAAGAAGGCAAAGGAGACAACACCAAAGGGATATTTGTCATTGAGTCACTAAAGCAGAAGAAGGCATTAGATGGACTTTTATACAAACTTTATTTTGATTAATAAAGAGAAAGGCATTTTTCATTGATTTGATATTCGTTTATTTATGAATTGATATTGATCTTAAATCGAATTAATGAAGTCCATGATACAAAACATATCATGAAGGAAATCATAATGAGATCATGATAATGAGATTCCTATCATGTGCAGTTATGTTAGTATCTAAATAATCCCTAGACATAGGATTAATAAGACAGGACATTATTAATCCAGACAGAATAGCACATATTATACTCCTTGATTTGATCAAGCAGTGGACATGAGATGTTTAGTGTTAATATGTGAATGCTTACTAAGGGTAGTAAGTACATCGGATGACTCGCTATGAGATTATCATATAAATGACCTATCGAATGTGAATGATTAATCTCATCATAGCAATGGTGCAAATATCCTTAAACTTGAGGTGCTTAAGGATATCTTAGATATAAATCCTATACTTTGACACAATTCCTTGTTACCTCAAGACGAGGTCACTCTTAGGGTGTTGATTGGGTACATCTATTAGTATTAGAAGGTAATTAGGTAGCCAAAAAATAATTCACCACTCTTGATAGAAGGAGATGATACCCACGGCCTCTTATCAGGGTCATTACTCACGAGTCTCTAGCTAGAGCAATTATGCGTCATAAAGAGAGTCTTCAATGACACATAGAGTAATGAGATCCCAGGACAAGAACTAAGATCACTTGGACTAAATATGACGTAGTCAGTCTAGTGGGAGTTGACACACAGCCCATACTCCGAACCAAGTGGGGCATAGTATGGTGAAAAGACGAATTACGCGGTAAGTATCTATGGAAAGGTTCATAAGTTGGATAATTAGCTATCAAAGAGTTTGTGTGTTAATCCACTTATATTCTGGTAAATATGCATCATGAAACCCTTCATTATATGCTTAAATTAAGAGTTAATTCAAGTGCCTAAAATAACCGAGAACCTAAGGGTCACACGCATAAAAGATCGGATAAAAAACAAGTGTGTATGGCCTATTTTAAGCAAGCACCAAAGGCAAGACATGCCAAGATAGTGGCAAACAAGGTCACGATCATGACATAAGGCACGAAATGGTATATAAGTGAGTTCTTCAATTATGTACACGATCTTCCTTCACTTCTAACATACTCAAGTGATAAAGAAAGGGTTTTAGTAGAGTTCTAGAGTAAGAGTGAGGTGTCTTGAGTCTTGTTCTTGCAATTCATGTAATTGTTGCATGAATCAAAGTGCATGCAACAAAATTCTTGACCTATCTTCCATATCTTGAGCATCTACTAGAACTCATCTACTTTGGTACTCAAATAACCCTTATACATTGCTTATTCTTCCATCTTTGTGTGTTGTTAGAGATCAAGGAAGGGTTTGGTGTTTGCAATAACCTAAATAAGGAGAAGAAACAAGAAAGGAGAAGATATATAAGGTAAAAAGTTTTGTTATTCCATGTTCTCTACATATCCTTGCATGCATATGAGATTATGTTATTTTCGAGTTATCATGATGTCAGAATCAAGATTCTGACACTTCCGCTGCATCCGCATGCATGTGATGCATGCAACCATGGCTAACCTAACAGATAGGGCACCTGAATCTTGTTTCTACCAGAAATTGAAATCTACCATTCTAAAATTAAATCACAGTGACAAAGGAAACTGAAATTGGTCTGTATTTTCCAGTGCTGACTGATGAGTTCATTGTAACTTTACAAGATTTTTCTCTTAATAAGAAATATCCAACCATGAAATCCTTCAGGATTTTCTCAATAAATAAGATCGCCATTTCTTTGAGATGTTCAAGCATTTGAATCAATGTTATGCTTTGTTACATATTTTATCTAATAGTTTTATTTTATTGATGATTTATTCGTTCAATTCAAACCATTTATTCTATGATCTTTTCAATTAAGAATTCTAGAAATTGCAACTCAGGTGCGAGTATGAGCAGTAGCAATGATCATAATAAAAAATGAAAGAAATGGCATTAACAAGAGAAGAAAAAAGAAACAGATAAAGATAGAACAACCAAAAACTAGAAGCATTTTGATTAAATTAATTCGTAAAAGATAATGGTAAAGAAGCAATAGCAAAACCATTCATCAGCTTGACTTTTGCAACCCATATTTGCTGATGGGTAACAGCTGTAAAAGAAATGGCCTTTATTTTACTCCTAGTAATAATCTTTATTGTTCCCGTGCCTCTTTATCCGTTAATGGCCGCTTGGATTTGTTCCAAGGTCCGCCCTTTTGTTTCTGGCACTACAAAGACCACGAATACTATGGCCAGTGCATTGATTGCTGCGTAAATAATGAATGTACCTGTATAACCACATCCTAACCACTTAATTTCTTGTCATTAGTGCTTATTGTTCAGCTCATAATCATATTGCTAAAAGGATAGAAGTATAAATTCAATCACCATAAGAGCTCCAGGACATAAGAAAGTTGTAGGTGTAAGAAATTGCCCATGCACCAAACCAGTTCACAAGGGTTGCTAGGCTTCCAGCTACTCCCTTAATGTTTATGGGGAATATCTGCAATCAAAAGTGAAAAAAGGATCATAAGTTATTGGAAGGATTAACTGGTGAGGGTCATTGTTAATTCATCTTCTTGCAAGTTTCATTACCTCTGACATTACCACCCAAGGAACTGCACCCATTCCTGCTGAGAATGATCCTATATATAGCTGAACCCACAGATGATGATTATTGGAGATGAATCTAAGTCCTGATTAAAGATAAACCTAATTAAATATATTTAGTATGATCATGGTTGTTACTTTACCAAAATGCCAGCTACAGCAAGACCAGGGACTGACTTGAGTGCCAATTCATGATCCTAGTTTACAGAAGGTTGCTTGAGGATTAATATGCAAGAAAATGAATTGAGAAGTTGTTAGGTCTATGAACAAAATTGGATGTAACCTTCATATAGAATGAAAGCGCCGTTAGCAGGCATCCAAGTATTAATCCTGTTGCTGCAACCTTTGTTAGAAAGAAGACTTTGTTATAGTGCACAGAATGGAGAGAGATATGAAGAAATTTTTAAGAGAGTCCTCAAACAGGAATTCACCAATAGAAGAGGCTTTCTCCCAGCTCTATCTATCACTGCTATATTAAGTCCAGTAATTACCACCTAAAAGACAAGAACTCTATTATCATTTCCAATTGGATTGAGATAGTTTTTGAAGTTGATAAAGGGCAATGGGAGAATGAAACCTGAAGAATAGCATATATAATGGTTCCAACAGTAGAAGAAAATCCTGAGTATTGTGAGCAGACCAATTAGAACATTATTTTGAATTTGAATTGTTTGATGTTTTGTTTAGGTCTCTTTACCTGCTGACTCAAAGATATTGCTGACATAAAAGCAGACTCCATTGATTCCTCCAAATTGTTGAAAAACCATAAGTCCAACCCCTATCTGCCCAAATACATGAAACGTTAAAATTAAATGATTAAATTTTTGGACGTTAAACTAACTTAGATAGAATATGAAAATTCTCAAAGAGATGAGTGATTACAATGACGGATCGCAAGTATCTTCTCTGAAATAAGTCTACAAATTTGGCTTTTGGAAGACTTTCGAGGGTCTCAATATAGTCCTATCACAAGTGCAATGATATGATGTTTTATTCCAGATAATAACACCAATTTCGTAGCTCATTAACACAGGAATGTTGAGTATTAAGTTTCGTATTGAGAACCTTGATTTCTTCTGCCTCTTCAGAAATGTCAGCATCTTTACCGCGAAGCTTTTGTAATGCAGTTTCAAAATCCTTTTCCCTCCCCGTTTTTGCCTGAATATGTCAAGTTACCTTTAAAATTCATGTATAAAGACCATAGTTAACATAAATTTTAAAGCAGCTCTCTTCCTTACCAGCCATCTTGGTGACTCTGGAATGAGGAACAGACCAAAAAGCAGAATTGCACAAGGGATAAGACCTGCAAGCGGTTATGACAGATGATAACCATTACATAATAGTTCAAGTGTTCATATATTGCTTATATTGTCTATTGAATACACACATTTTGGTGAAGGTAATTACCAGTTAAGGCTAAAGCCCTCCATGACAATATTGTTCCAATTATGAAAGCAACTGACCCTCCAGCGCAGATCATAAGCTGCAGAAATAATATTGAAAGAGTTTATAAAATTATTAAGTATATGTTCTTGAATTTGCATACAAGATGGATATATATCTAATATTCTATGCTCGAATTAGCTCTTGTGATCATTTTCTCAAATCAAACTTTTCAAGTAAACAGCATTACCTGGTTGGTAGCCGTTAGTGCTCCTCGAAGTTCTTTTGGTGCAAATTCAGCAATAAAAACAGGTACCTTGCATTAATTGAAGCCATTGAATCAAAGTTAACGAGCGAAATGCACAATTAAGTAACTCTTTGTAAGGCGTTACAAACATACGTAGTACCACTATAGGTATTTAAGAAAAAAGGAAGCAAGTTGTCGTAAACAACTTGCATGCAACTTACATGCAAGCTGTCCACTGCTGTATGCAAGTTGTGGCTGTAAAGAGATGGTGGAGGGTCTATATAAAGACCCTCCCTCCCTCTTTGATATGTGAGCATAATATATAGACATATATGTGGTTGTGTTTTAAAGTCTTGAGTGAGAGAGCATGCAAGCTGTCCACTGCTGTATGCAAGCTGTGCCACAACTTGCAATATGCAAGTTGTGGCTGCAAAGAGACGGTGGAGGGTCTATATAAAGACCCTCCCTCCCTCTTTGATATGTGAGCATAATATATAGAAGTATATGTGGTTGTGTTTTAAAGTCTTGAGTAAGGGAGTGATTTTGGATATTTTTAATAAACATTTTTCTTAAAAGGGTGAGTAACAAAATAGTAAGGATATTATCTTAGGGATAGTAAATTTGGGAAACACCTTGTATGTGAGTGCCACTATTTTGTTGTACTATTTTTCACTCTCTTTACCTGCTATTTTCATTAGTGTAAGTTTTAGTTAGAGTTTGACCCGTAGACGTAGTACAAATCAGAGGGTGAACCAAATTAAATTTTTACGTGTTATTTTCTTACTTATTTTGCTTATGGGACTTAATTCGTAAATTTTTCGAATAAGTAGTATCAGAGCGCACGTTCGGTTCTGTGTCAAAGCATTTCTCATTAGAGATGGAGGTAAAAATAAGCAAGATTATTAGCCTCAATGGTTCCAACTACCACATATGGGAGAACAAGATGAAAGATCTTCTGTTTATCACAAAATTGCATTTCCCAGTGTTTACCACAATAAAGACCAAAAATAAATCAGACGAGGAGTGGGAGTTTGACCATGAGTAGTATGTAGTTTTATTCGAAAATTTGTTGAAGATAATATGTATAATCATATCTGCAATGAGACTCACGCACGAATGTTGTGGGAGAAGCTCGAGGAGTTGTATGCCTAAAAATCTGGTAACAATAAATTATTTTATCTGACAAAATTAGTACAGATAAAATATCGAGAAGGTGTCTCTGTAGTAGATCACTTGAATGAATTTTAGGGGATCATGGATCAATTATTAGGAATGGAAATAAAGTTCGATGATGAAGTACTTGGACTTTTCATGCTTACCTCTTTGCCAGAGTCTTGGGAGACTTTAAAGATTTCAATCACCAATTCTACAGTTGATGGTGTTGTTAACATGGAATCTGTAAAAAGTGAAATTCTGAATGAAGAGATGAGACAGAGATCACAGAGTTCAGCCTCTTCAATATAGTCAAAAGTTCTAGTCACAAGTTCAAATTTCAAAGATAAGAGCAAAGGAAGATCAAATAAATATGCAAACGTGGAGTGCAATCACTGCAATACCACCACTGATGACTTTCACATTGTCTCATATGATAATGATATGAATAGTGCATCCTGTGAGTTTAATTGGATAGGTGACAGTGGTGCCACTATTCACGCCACATCATATAAATAACTCTTCTCATCATATGCAGAAGGAGATTTTGGTGTTATTAAAATGGGAAATATCCATTTAGCTAAAATCATTGAAAAAGGTGATATTTACTTGGAGACAAATAATGGCATGAGACTGCCTCTGAAAGATGTCAAACATGCTCTTAATCTTCGTCTAAATATGATCTCGGTTGGCATACTTGATGATGAAGGTTTTTACAACACTTTCAAAGATGGCAAATGAAAACTTACTAAAGGTTCCTTAGTAATCGCCAAAGGTGAGAAGTGCTAAAAGTTGTATATGATGCAGGCAAATGTCTCCAATGATGTTGTGAATCTAGTGGAGAAAGATAATGCAATTGAATTGTGGCACAGGAGACTTGGTTATATGAGCAAGAAGGGAATGACTCAGTTGGTGAAAAAAATTGCATTATTTGGAGTTGATCCGGTACATTTAAAGAAGTGTGCTGATTGTTTTGTAGGAAAGCAAAATAGAGTTGCTTTCAAAAGTTTCCCTCCTTCTAGAATGAAGAATGTGTTGGATTTGGTACACTCAGATTTATATGGGCTAATGTCAAATTCTCTAGGTGGTGCTCAATACTTCGTGACTTTCATTGATGACCACTCTAGGAAGACGTGGGTATACACATTGAAGACTAAAGATAAAGTGCTAGATGTCTTCAAGCAATTTCATACCTCGGTTGAAAGACAAACTGGGAAGAAGTTGAAATGCATTTGAACAGACAATGGTGGAGAATACACTGGACCATTTGACATCTATTGCAAAAAGCATGGTATTCAACATCAGACTACTCCTCCTAAGACACGGAATTGAATGGTTTAGCTGAGAGGATGAACAGGAATTTGATGGAGACAGTTAGATGCCTACTATCAAAGTTGCCTAAGACATTTTGTGGTGAGGCTTATCACCATGCATTCCTTTACAGTCTGATGTTCTAGAGAAAGTATGGTCAGGAAAGGATGTTTCCTATGATCATCTAAAGGTTTTTTATTGCAAAGCTTATATTCATATTCCTAAACATAAGAGATCCAAGTTTAACGTCAAGACTCGCCAGTGTATATTTATTGGTTATAAAAAAGATCAATTCAGTTATCGGTTTTATGATCCAATCCAGAAGAAGTTGATTCGAAGTTGTGATGCTATATTTGTCGAAGATCAAACCATTGAAGATCTTGACAAAGTGAAAATGGGTGTTCCAAGAACTAATGATGACCCAGTGGACTTAAAGTTAATTCCTCCAAAAACGGTGCCAAGACAATTTGGAGATGAAATTGAAAATCGCAAACGGAATATAGCTGATGATAATGCTCCCATTCAAAATCAATCAGGTGAAGATTCTGATGAAGATGATGTCCAGAATCAACCACTAGCACCAGGGATTGCTCAGGTTCCAATAAGGAGATCTACGCGAGTAAGACAAGCCACCACTAGATACTCCAGTGATCAGTATGTGTTACCTTCTGATGGGGGAGAACATGAGAATTTTCAAAAGGCTATGATAGATGAACATAATAATTCATGCAAGATGAGATGAAGTACATGTATGAGAATAAAACTTTTGAGCTGGTGAAGTTGCCAAAAGGCAAGAAAGCTTTAAAAAATAAATGAATGTTCAAGATTAAGCATGATGAGCACAATCCTCATCCAAGATTCAAAGCTAAATTGGTTGTTAAAGGATTTAATCAAAGAAAAGATATCGATTTTGACGAGATATTTTTACCAGTTGTTAAAATGGCATCCATCCGTACAGTGCTCTGTTTAGCAGCAAGTCTAGACTTAGAAATCAAGCAATTGGATGTCAAGACAGCTTGTCTTCATGGAGATTTGGAAGAAGAGATATATATGGAGCAACCAGAGGGTTTCAAGAAAAAAGGAACTATATGTGTAGATTAATGAAAAGCCTTTATGGTTTAAAACAGGCACCGAGACAGTGGTATAAAAAGTTTGAAACAGTTATGGGAGAGCAAGGCTATAAGAAGACTACTTCAGATCACTGTGTTTTTTTACAAAAATTCTTTGGTGATGATTTTATCATCCTTTTACTTTATGTTGATGATATGTTGATTGTTGGCCAAAATATCAACAAGATTAACAGTTTGAAGAAGCAGTTAAGCAAGTCTTTTTCCATGAAAGACTTGGGACCAACAAAACAAATTCTTGGCATCACAATTATCAGAGACAGGGGTGCCAAAAAATTATGGTTATCACAAGAGAAGTACATTGAGAAAGTACTTCAAAGGTTCAGTATGGATAAAGCTAAAGTAGTTAGTTGTCCTCTTGCTAATCACTTTAGGTTGAGTATTAAGCAATGCCTTTCAATAGAAAAAGAGAAGGAAGAGATGATGAAAGTCCCCTATACTTCTGCAGTTGGAAGTTTAATGTATGTTATGGTATGTACATGGCCAGATATTGCGCACACAGTTGGAGTAGTGAATAGGTTCCTTTCAAATCTTGGTAAGGAACATTGGGATATTGTGAAGTGGATTCTCAGATATCTATGTGGTACTTCCAAAATATTCTTATGTTTTGGAACTACTAAGCCTATGTTAGTTGGTTACATAAATGCAGACATGGCCAGTAATGTTGACTCGAGAAAAATCTATTTCATGTTACCTAATTTTCTTTGCAGGGGGGTCATGTCATGGCAATCAAAATTGCAAAAATATGTTGCTCTATCCACTACTGAAGCGGAATTTATTGTTGCAACTAAAGCATGCAAGGAGCTCTTATGGATGAAGAAGTTCTTAGATGAACTTGGTTTTCAACAAGATAGGTATTAATTATCCTGCGACAACCAAAGTGCTATTCACCTTGGGAAAAATTCTTCATTCCATTCAAGATCAAAGCATATTGATGTGAGATATCACTGGATTAGAGAGGTGTTAGAGAAGAAGCTATTACAGCTTGAGAAGATTCATACGGATAAGAATATATTAGATATGATGACCAAAGTTCTACGTAAAGGAAAGTTTGAGTTCTGTCGATCATCTACAAGAATGATAGTACATATCATGTAGTCGGTATGAGGAGAATTGTAAGGCTGTACCGACATACATGGTACCACCATAGGTAAAAGAAAAAATGCGGCAAGTTGTCGTAGACAACTTGCATGCAAGTTGTGCCACAACTTGGCAAAGAGACGGTGGAGGTTTTATATAAAGACCCTCCCATCTCCTTGATAGGCGAGCATAATATATAGATGTATATGTGGTTGTGTTTTAAAGTCTTGAGTGAGAGAGTAATTTTGGGTATTTTTAAGAAACATTTTTCTTAAAAGGGTGAGTGACAAAATAGTGGGAATATTACCTTAGGGATAGTAAATTTGAGAAACACCTTGTGTGTGTGCCACTATTTTGTTATACTATTTTTCTCTCTCTATACCTATTATTTTCATTAGTGGAAGTTTTATTTGAAATTTGGCCCATGAATGTAACCCAAATTAGAGGGTGAATAGCGTTAAATTTTTGCGAGTTATTTTCTTGCTTATTTTACCTGTAGGATTTAGTTCGTAAATTTTCCCAACACTCTCTGGTTCATATAAGGCAGACCAAGAAACATATATTGGAAAACTGAGGAAGGTACCACGTAGGAAAACACTCCCATTCCATATCCCGTTGCTAGACGTCCAATGTCCAACGACAAAGGCCCCTGTTATTGCAATCA
>JAOQMS010000004.1:9475001-9494830 GCA_027563885.1 Erythroxylum longipes | reverse complement strand
CTATATTCCGAAAATGCCCTCAATTTCTTCTCATGCATTTTTTTCCATACGCTATCATGCTTAAGTAAATGGAAAAATTTTCAGGGGGCCGACAATTTTCCTTTTCCTCTTCCTCTTACTGTTCCCAAATCCCTAATCTCTAATCCCACGTCTGCCATCCACAGACGTCACCACGCTTCAATTTTCATGCTCTTCTCCCATCTTCTTCTGACACAATACCATTTTCTTATTCCCTAATCCTTAATCTCTCATCTTCTTCTGACACAATCCCTCATCTCACGCGTCTTCCGTCTTCTTCCCTGTGTGTTCTTCCTCAGACGACATTACATTGTAGGAGGTCATTATTATTTGCCTTTTATGTTTTCTGTGGTCCCCTAAATCTGTCTATTTGCGTCCATTGTTGTCTGCCTCATTGTGGCTTTTTTACTTTTTCAATATTGTATAATGTATGGTCTATCTCCACTTATTGTTGATGAATACACCAACTATTTTTCACTATTTGCCTTTTATGTTTTACTTCTTGTTATTCCTATTATTCGTTAAAGTTGTACCCAACAATAACTACTATTATGAGCATCATCATCAATTATTGTTCTTTGTTTATATTCCCTGAATTGTCTTATATTTGGGTTTGCCCAATGATAAATGCTTGATCACATGGAGAACTAAAGGATTCACTTAGTGCAAGAGAGTGAGAACAAAAGCTAATTCCATTGCGGGTCACAATAGAACTTTTTATCGTGCATGAGAAGCAGTAGTTTCTTAATTACTAACAAGGCTGGTCAAACTTGCTCATATGATATATCTGCTAAGATGAAATGACATTGTCTGGAAGCAGTCTTCATATCTGTTACAGTCCTTACTGTCACGTTTCTTGCACTTAATAATTACAAAGAGGACTGTAAATGTGACCTTTTTATCTTTGAGAGTTAACTTCTCCTTCTTATGCAGCATATGCAATATCTTACTCTGTTGCTTTACTTACATGCATAACTTCAAACCTTAGTTAGATATTGCTATCTTGTTTTATGTTGTTTTTTCAAGTGTTTGTTATTGTCGATGAATACACCAACTATTTTTCACTATCTGCTGCTATGTTGTTTTATGTTGTTTTATCAGTGTTGGTTTTTTAAGTGTTTGTTATTGTCGATGAATACACTAACTATTGTCGATGAATACACAAACCACCTGTTGTTTTATCAGTTTTGATCAGTGTTGCCATATTAGTTGTAAGATTTCAAAGACATTCTATTAATAAAAAATACAACTGAGAGTACTGCATCACCTTAGTAGAATTTTAGGACATTCGAAAGATAAGAATGTCTTCTATGCTTGGAAAATTCAGAAGCATTAAAAAACAGTAAATTGAAATTGCAGTATTTAAACAACTTTGGTATTTAAACAATTTTGAATCAACAGTTGGTTAGTAGACATTGAATATACTATCATGGCTTGAGTCTTAGAAGATAGCAGTGTGAGTGATTACTCTCTATATAACACATATATGTCAAACTTGACTGCTTATATGTAACACATACAAACAATCTTGCAATCTAGTATATGCTTAGTTCCTGAATTTACAATTAAGTTCATTTGTAAGGGAACTAATAGACCATAGATTATTAGGAAGCTACACTTCAAATGTTTTGTGCAGTGTTGAATAGTAGATAGTCTCAAGCTATATATAGTTGTATACAGTTGACTAACCATGAAATGTCTAAACATGGTTGCTGGTGACAGGTGTATAGTGGTCGTTTAGAACACTCTCTAGCACCTTTCTTAACAAAAACAAGAAGGTAGGAGCCATCTGTGAGTGTTTGAAATGATTGTAAAGGAGGTTGTGATCAAATCATGGACTTATTTGCAAAGTTTGCATTGGATTTTTGGAGTTATTTTAGATATGGACCATTTGCTCTTATCGGATACACTTGTGAATATGTTGGAAAATGTTGACTAACATAGATGGAAACATAAGAGATTTGTGTATGTTCTAGGGCAGACATAAGACTAATGGCTAAAGTTTTAAGTCTTTTTATGTGGATAAAGTTCATCGTGTGTATAATTTGTTACATTTTTAATAAAGAAAATTAAAGGAATGGGGTCTAGCAAATTTTAATGAATTTGGTGAAACCAATTGATGCTTTTTACTCCTATCACATTGTTTGAATATATATGACATATATGAATTATTTGTGTATGAATGATTTGTGTATGGAGTTAATTGAGATTGTTGACATATTGTTTCGACCTTTGATTAAAAGAAGTAAGAGTGCTCACATAAATTTGCAGCAACTATCTAAAGATATAGACGTGACGTCTTCAACTAACACTACATCAAATTCAAATAATGATAATGTGGTCTATTATTGTGGTTTAAGAGCTCCGTTAAGAACCTCGTAGAGTGAAAAAAAAATAGGAAGAAGATTTTATGGATGCATCAAATTGTAAGTTTAATTTTTGTTGATAAGTTAAAATTGTTTATATATATATGTTTAATGTTTTTGCCAAATAATTGTTAATGATCTTTCAAGTTGGAAAATGTAAATTTTTTAAGTGGTACGATGACAAATTTATCAACAGAGCTATTAAAGTAATTCATTACCGGAAAAAAGAAGCATATAGTTTGAAGCATGAGGCTAAACGAAGCACAATTGAATGACATTCGATGTTCAAAGTTGAGGAGCAAATAAATCTAATGAAAGAAGACATTGTTTTGCTGACAAAAGAGAAAAATGAGCTTAGATTTATTGTACTGATTATCAAAGGGGTTTTTTGTACTTATGATGAGTTTAAACATATGATTTGTTCTGGACAAGTAGATGCAAAATGTAATACTTATTTTAAAACTTGAGTTATGAGAATGAAAACTCCTCCTTTCAACTAATATATTTTGCACTATGTTTTTTGTTTTGTTATTTATGAAGTTGCTTTAATTATTTATATGGCCTCATCATAAACAATTAAATACAAAAATTATATCAGAATAAACAAGTGGAGAAACATGTCCAATTGTGATTAGATATAAAAGTGAAAATATTAGTAAAGTGATTATATCATAATTCGTTTATATACAAAAGTTATACTATTTATCCGTCCATATATATATATAGACAACATCAACTTAAAGTCTGCGAGTCAACCACATTTCTTCCCTCATTTACACTTAACTGAGAAGGTTGATCATGTATTGGTTGATTTCTTAATGATCTCTGCCTCATTGCTTCAGTTTGTAACCGTTGAGAAGTTATGCTAGGTTATCTTTTAAACCTCAGACCTCTTAGTTAAAAAGACAATTTGAATGAATGTGGATCAACTTCTCCAAACTTCCTTTTACGACTATACGAGGAGTTACCAACCTACAAATAAACATGTTGTTGTTAATAGTATTCAATCTTAACAGTATTCATTCTTGAAAGAAATCAATAATGGTTGAAGAGATAAATATACTCACAATATTGCTTTGTTGAATTGCTACAACAACCTATTCAGTTTGTTAGGAAACATTGGGAATGACCTAGTAAATATGAAATAAATAATGTCAGAAATGATCATTAGATATATGAAGAAGCATACATATAAAGAATTTGTCATACTTATGGAGGTTACTGAGTGGGTTGAGGTAATGAATGATTGTTACATTTTCTTGCATTATGACCATAATTGCCACATTTTCCACATTTTTGTACTTAACCCTCTCTACTTGTTTGTTTGGATTTCTCAACTTAGTAGGCTCATTTACTCCTCTCTTTCTAGTTGTTTTAGGTCTTCCAAGTATGACTCTTTTCGCTGGGGGTTTACTACATCTTCATCATCAACTGTAGGCTAGAAAATAGGTCCTCTAATAGGATGTAAGACATGCTCATACACAGCTATGAATTTAGACTTCTTATAGCACTCATCCATATATGCCTCTGGCTGTTGTTTCGAATGGTGAATAGCACTTACAACATGCTTGCAAGGATATCCATATAGTTCCCACGCCCAATAACTACATGATTGGTTTCTACCAATCCCCACAATATGCTTCGCATCACCTTTGCTAATTTTATACGCTTCATCACCATTCCAAACCATTCTCCACTCCATAACATCTTTCTTATTCATTTCTAATTTCTTGACAACCTTAGGTGCAACTTCTGATTTCCAGCCATGTGCATATTGTTTCCTCTCTACATGCCTCTTCATCACTATAATTCTGATTGTTTCTAGCATGTTCATAATTGGCCTATCTCTAGCCGACAATAACCATCCATTGAATGTTTCACTCATGTTGTTATCAACAACAAGACATTTGGATTCAAATGACTGGTAACATCATGCCCATCTCTTCTTCGGATATTCGAGCAATATTGATGCACATCCAAGTGTGATTTTGTCTAACCTTTTCAGTTACTCGTTAAAATCTTCCATGTATGTTGACCAGGCACAATTCCAAAATTGCTTTCGCAATTCTTTTCCTTCAAAGTTCATATGCCAATTATGGTATGTGCAACGTGCACACATACGATGTGTGGCATATGAGATTGTGTCTTCCACTGCTCTAATCAATCCCTATAATAATGGAATAGATAAAGTTAATATAAAGATGATACAATATAACATGATCATTAATCAATAAAAAATTTATGCATATCTGCTATTATTGTTAGTCCTTCACCACTACCCAACTCTAATTCTGAAGCCAACAAACTTATAAACCAGGTCCACGAATCAGTGTTCTCTACCTCGAAAATTGCTCTTGTCAACGCATACATACCTCCATCCTTATCAATCCCAATTGCACTCAACAGTTGACCTTGGAATTCAATCTTCAAAAAATAACCATCAATACCAAAGATGGCCCTCAAATGCCTCCATCCTCTTTTCATCGCATCAAAGCATAAGTATAATCTTTTGAACTACAAAAAAGAGATAAAGATACATGAATTAATGAATAAACTTCATAGATAACTACATGTTTTAATTATCGTTGTCAATAACATGTAAAACTTAATAGTTGCATACCTGTAACAAACTAATTTCTTGATTTCTAGCCAGCTCCAACTCAATTCTTGATCCAGGGTTACAATTGTCTCATTAGGAACTTAGCCAAAACAAATTTTGGTTTGTTGGTTGTGAAACACCTATGCTTATCATTGTATGTCACCACTTTAAAGCACCCATAATTCTTATGACAAACGGCATAAATACCATGGGCATCCCTCAATACATCTCACTCTCACCATATGTCTTTCACTTTTCTTAAACTTTACATTGTAGCCTGACCATATTGCATAATTCACAACAAACTCTTTAAAATATTTTGTAGAGTCAAACTCCATTCCCAATCTCCAATTTGGTTTAGCATCGAATGGATTGTGCCTTATAGTACTACTTGGTCTTCGCAACGCCTTACCAGGCTCTTCTCCACTAGGATATTGATCACTACCAATAGAATTACCAAAATTTTTCGACTCAATTTCAACTGGTTCGTGGTCATCAGGAATTTGAACATGTATGAAACCATCGTCATCCTTATCATCATCATCATCCACCTCTGCATCAACTCTTAAACCAACACCTTCAATACTAACACCTTCTGTAACTCCACAACTTTCCTCCTTACCCTCTGGGGCTCTACAACTTTCCTCCTCCTAACTTTTCTCCTTTATCCTCTGTGGCTCCACAACTTTCCTCATCACCCTCCCCATCTCCATCCTTTCCTCCCGATATAGGCAATACCTCAGGTACAAATAATTGGATATTGATCATATGAGTTACATATACATCAATCATTTCCTGAATTTTCATCAATTTGATAAGTCATAGACAACTTTCATTTGACTCAATCAACTTCAAAGACTCGCTAAACTCAAAATCAAGTTCTTTGTAATAGGCCTTATTGACTTAAAGGTATCTAACTCCTTCCCCATCTCACATATTTGCCTATAACTAACAAAATCTAAGTCTTCTTTATCAAAAATGCTTAATTTCCCATCAATTTATTTCAACTCTAGCTCTTTAACAAACTTTCCACCATAAAACAACCTTGTGCTTCTATGTTCAAGAATTATATACCTGTTCAAAACAAATTTATAAAGTCTAAGTATATCACCAAAAAGCATACATTTAAACGATATTATCAACAATATAATGGATACTTCACCAAAAAACATACATTTAAATATTCCAGTGCATGTTCCTGAGATTGGTTAAAAATAGCACTACCATCCTCTACCCTTAGTGAGATTATTATGTTATTATTCCTTCATGCCTAAAGCACAGTATTGAAAAACTTATAGCTACTATTATCTTCTTTAAGTATACATTTAAATATTCCAATGCATGTTCCTGAGATTGGTTGCAAATAGCACTACCATCTTCTACCCTTAGTGAGGTGATCATGTTATTATTCCTTCATGCCTAAAGCACTTTAGGGAAAAAAATTATAACAACTATTATCTTCTTTAAGTATACATTTAAATATTCCAATGCATGTTCCTAAGATTGGTTACAAATAGCATTACCATCCCTTTAGTGAGGTGATTATGTTATTATTCCTTCATGCCTAAAGCACTTTACGGAAATGGGAAGTCACCCAAGTTAGAGATGAAAGTTTGAGGTTAAGAAGGCAGAGAGGGAAAGAGCGAGAGAAATAGGGAAACTACCCACCTATTTTTGTTAACTAAGGGCCAAATAGCTAGTAAGATGTGGTTAGGTATTTTAATCAAACATTTGGTGAGTAAGTAAGAAAGTTATTGGAAAGATGTGATTTTTAACTATGTTTTTATAAACAAAAAAATTTTAACTATGTTTTTATGAACAAAAAAGTGAAATATCTAATAGAGGAAAAGGAGGAGGAAGCATGTATACCTGAAAGTTGGACTATATGTTAAACTTAAAATGGAACTAAAGATTGTGTCAAAAGACAAGTTTGATTACGAGGGAAGACTTTATTTAAGATCTATAATGTTTAATCAAGTATGCGACTAAAGTGTATTGAAGCCACAGTTTGTAGTTAATGTTCATTTTCAGGTTACTTAATCTATTGCGAAAATAATGGATCAACCATACCTCTTTAATTTGTATGATATCCCTTTTTGCAATCTAATAAATTAACACTGCCACTAGTTATTGTCACCAAATAATATGTTGTATGTACTTTTATTAACAGACAATAAACTACTTGTGAATATTTTTCAAAACACTTCAATACTAGAGATGCAGGATCTAAACTCATTCCATGGGTTCCTAGTACATCTGTCCCATATTATATAATTAAGATAAACTAACACTTAAACCTTAATTTATTTAATAATTAAACAAAATAACAAATTTGTTAATTTCTAAATTTTGATGTGTGTTATTCCTCTTTTTCATCATTCTTGCAAGAGATGAGGGGAAAACAACATAATCCGAAAGAAGATAATAATAAGAGTTATGTTTTTGTAAGCTTTTAATGAACACCTATAAAAATACATGTTTTATATAAACATAGGGAATAAAGGAATTGAGTGTAATGACTAGTTGAGGAAGTTAGTTAAAAAGTTATTGGAAGAATATAATCATTAACTTCTCTTTTCTCTCTTTAATCTCTCAACTTCTTATTTATTATGTGAAGAATTATCATATATCTTTAATCACAACAATGGGGTATCATAGCAAAGAGATTAGATCACATGACTAGAGGAAATTTGAAAATTTTAAGCAAAATCATTTCAAGGAAATGGAGGCTAAACATGAGTATGGAGTTAAGGAAATCAAGACATAGATTTATCGATAATTTCAATAATAACAATCATCAAGAGGCATTAATAAGAATATATTTTTAACAATGAACATTTATTTTTACTAGATAGAACATGATGAAGGTGAGAATTGCATTGGTGCTGTACTGGCACACCAACTTCAACAACAACCGTAGGGGATAACAACTTACATCCAACACCACAACAAGCATAGGGAACCACGACTTACATGCAACACCATAACAACCATAGGGGACCACATCATACAATCCTAAAAAAGTAAAAAAAAAAACACATTATAGCAGAAAACAATGGACACAAACAGACAGATTTAGGGGACCATATAAAACATAAAAGGCAGACAACAATGACCTACCACAATGAAATGTTGTCTGAGGAAGAACAAAAAGGGAAGAAGATGGAAGACATGCAAGATGAGGGATTGTGTCAGAAGAAGGTCGAAGATTAGGGATTAGGGATTAGGGATGGGAAAATAGGATTGTGTTGGAAGAATATGGGGGAAGAGTAGGAAGATTGAAGCATGTTCATGTCTGCGGATGGCAGATATAGGATTAGGGATTACGGATTTGGGAAGAGGAAGAGGAAGAGGAAATTGGTGCGTTTGTCACAAAGATGTGTCTGGCCTTATTAAAACATAGTGTTTATTTCCAAAAATGTTCTGTTTAAGGGAGGAGGAGATGCAACGTTTTTTAGACACAACATTTTTAGAGCTAATGTGGGTCCCACCTCCATGCCATGTTAGCAATGGTGGGTCCCACATCCAGCGAAACTTAAAAAAATTAACCACGTCAGCATTTAATGGGCCACATTAGTAGATGACTAATGATGCCTTTACGACGTCAGTGCTCGGGGCCCAGTTTAAACAGTTTCCAAACCTTGGGGTCTTATGTGAACGTTTGATAAACTTTAAGATTCAATTTGAACACTCTGAAACACTATGGTCTATTTTGTACATTTGTGAAAATGTTAGGGGCTAATTAGTCCTTTTGGCCTTTTAGAATATGCCCAAATCAAATACTTGATTTGTGGATTGGATTATTAAAAAAATAATATAGTGAAGTAGTAGACGGTTGAAAAAAAAACATGAATGTAACACCCCTTTATAGATCCTACAACCGTTTAGCAACCAAATTCTTATACACGCATTCAAAGTATACAATTCTATCCAATTCTATACATATACACATTTCAAAACTCCATAATGCTTAACATTATCATTTAATAGTAGTAATACAGCTTTACATTTACATGGTAATCCAAAAGAAAACATACAATTTCCTTTAACCATTACATGTACAATCATCTTTAACTAAAAACGCCTTCCAAAAGTACTTTTTCTTCTATCTGTTGGCTTGGTCCCTGCAGATGTTCCCTGTACCTCACTCTTATGACTTGGACATACACAGATTAACACCCATGCTAAGCTTGAAATCTTAGTGGGAAACACTTAGTTTAGATGACCACTCACAATAGTCATTCGCTAAGTACACACATTTAGAAAGGTTCACAACTCATATACCATAAATTCACATTCATGAACCAAACATTGATATTCAATGCTCATGTAAAAAATGATGGCATACTTAAGCAAAGTACATAATGCAAATATGCTTCAATATTGTTTTCATATACCATAAATTCACCTTCAAAACTCAAACATTGATATTCAACATTCAATGATACAAATTATCAATACAAATGCAAATGCTCATTTATATATCGATTATTTATGTTGTCATACTGTATTTCTTATTTATATCCCTTTACTTTACTTTCTGTGTTAGGCATGCACATTTTTTATGGGTGTAGATAACGGGTGCTGTGGATATCCGAAGATATCAAACTGTGGATACCTGAAAGTATCAAACTGTGAATACCCAAAGGTATCGAACTGTGGACACCGGTGGTGTCAAACTGTAACATCTGCATTGTAACCTTATAAGCATGCCTATTTATCCACAACCAAGACAATAGAGCAGGCACTGTAACATTTCCTTTAACCATTTTCCAATTTCACAATTCATATATTGATAAGCCAAATGATATACATTTCAAGTAATAAAATTTGTATCTATGTTCATACATGCAATTTATAACTTACTAACATTAGAAGGGTGTCAAAATCACACTTGTATAATCATATTATACACATATGAGCAATAAATATGCATATCGTTCATTTATGTACATGTAAGCTATCTTTAGCATGCATTATGTTCAATAGTAAGTTTCAATGTTTAATCACCCAATTCACACACATGGTAAGTCCTATTTCATTTATTTGTAGGTGTTTGAAAGGTTTCATACACATTCAAAAAGATTTGGATAAGATTCAGTGAAAATCGGAAACAAAAACAATGTCATGGTCATCACAGACACTCCCTCCATTCATACCACTACGTGTTCCTTAACATAAATATAGAAAAAGTCAGAATTGGGTTTCAAGATCTTCTAGAAAATTTTTTCTCTATGTCTATAGTTTCTATAACACCATCATTTAGACTATTTGAACTTCTAAATCATGAGATATAAGCAAAATATCACAAGCTGCACTAAAATAGGGGCAACATCAGGTCACTTTTTTCAATCTCAATTTCAAAGGTCATAGAACCATAATTAAGTCAGAGTCCCTTCTAGATATATTTAGCTATATGTCTTAATATGCAATTGAAATCATACAATTTGGAGGTTTGTAGGCTGGGTTAGGCACTACACTATACTCTCTTGTCATATACAACAAAGTTTATGCAAAGTAAAACCAAAATAACACCAAGCAATATCCCAAAAACAATTCCACGTCCAAATGAATCTTTATATCCATTCAACCATACACAAATATAGAAATCAACTAAGTGAACTCCGAAACCTCAAAATTGACAAAGTAGGTCTTCTATTGCCTTTCCTTTTCCTTCCTCTTTGGCTTTGCTTGACTCACCAACTAAAAACACCAAAAATATACCTCTTAATCCCACTTCCATCCTTATAATTTCATCCCTTCATAAGAAAAGTAAGAAGAGATAAAGGTGAAGAGAAAACCCCCAACTTTTACCTTGATTTCCACCTAAGATTGGCTTGATTTCTTACATAAAAAATGAGAGGATGAAGAAGGTGAAATGGAGAGGAGAAAAATCTGAACTTAGAACCCACAAAATGTCGGGCATCTCACCTCTCCATGTCCCCATTCCAGAACTTTCAAGACTCACATATATGCTTAATTCCTATTGGGCACACATGCTTTATTATTATTAGTCACACTTGCCTTAATCCAATTAGACTATGTGTTAAATTTAGAAAAATTGAATATTGGTCCTTCTTCTTCCCTTACTTCCCACATTGGCCTATGTTCACTTCTTAACACACCCTAAATATGCTATAATACTTCCAGAGTATATGTTGGAGGTGTTACAATGAAAGAGGTGTATTTTAAAGTCAAGTAGCTGTGTTGCTTATAAAATAAAAAGGCTCAGTTAACTGTCTCAGGTTTGATTGGGCCTAGGGATGGAACCCTACCCATTATCATCCTTTGTCTTAAATGGATTTTCCCAGTGGCCCATTAGCATTTCTTTTTATGTAAGCAGCTAGCGCAGTCTATTATGTTCTATCACGGCTTATCAACACTTCTCACGATATTAATACTTTAATTATAATAATTTAATTTTAATATGTATTTTTTAAGATAAAAACAGAACACAAGTGCATATCCAAGAAATGGACTCATTCAGCATGCACATCCTCCCAATGTGACGTCAGATTTGTGGTTTCTTCATCAGATTGGCAAACTATATACCACATAATCTCAACCATTTTAATTTCTCACGCGCGATTACTTTTTTCCTAGGAATAAATAAAAATGAAACGAGTTTGTATTATGTTGGTGAAAGTGTACGATTGTTTCTACCTCTTATCTGGTTTGTCCTCTCCATATCTTGCCTTTTACATCAACTCCTTTACATGGCCAAGAAGACAGATGCTGGTGGCATGGGATCAAAAGACTAAGCCAAAGCATAGATTTTCCTTAGTAAATGGATGCTATTGCTATATTAACTAGAAGCTGCCAAGCTAACATCAGTCTTTAGCATCAGAATGTTCATTGTCTGTCAGCTCAGTAGCTGCTTCATAAGATAAAAATAGAACACAAGTGCATATCCAAGAAATGGACTCACTCAGCATGCACATCCTCCCAATGCGGCGTCAGATTTGTGGTTTCTTCATCAGATTGGCAAACTATATAACACGTAATCTCAACCCTTTTAATTTCACACGCGCGATTACTTTTGTCCTAGGAATAAATAAAAATGAAATGAGTTCGTATTGTGTTGGTGAAAGTGTATGATTGTTTCTACCTCTTATCTGGTTTGTCCTCTCCATATCTTGCCTTTTACATCAACTCCTTTACATGGCCAAGAAGACAGGTGCTGGTGGCATGGGATCAAAAGACTAAGCCAAAGAACAGATTTTCCTTAGTAGATGGATGCTGTTGCTACATCAGCTAGAAGCTGCCAAGCTAACATCGGTCTTTAGCATCAGAATGTTCATTGTCTGTCAACTCAGTAGCTGCTCCAGGAGGTGGTCAATAGAAGTTCATTAGTTAGTTGAGTTAGTTATTAATGTCAGTTACAGGTTCTGTGGTTTTGCAATTTTTCTAAGATGGTTAAATGATAAGACTCATTTTTTGCGTTAAATAAAAATAAAAAGACAAAATAGAAGGCCACCTAATATGGATACAAAGTAAACCAACATCAAAAAAATCCAATCTAACATATCTTGCATCCAAAAAAGAGAAACTATAGAAGATTTCATTTGTATGTCATATGTGGAATGAGATTCCCTCAAACAGTAGCATTTTCCTTTCGGTTATTTCATATTCTTATGTTCTTTTATTTTTATATAACGGAGATTGTGCAGTTGAATGATACCTTGAATAAAGTTATGTTTCCTTAATCCTGAACTCGATCGATCTTCGAAACCCAATCTACCATTTGCAAATAATTAGAATGATGTTCCATTTCTCACGAGAAGGCTTATCTGTTAGCTTGAATGTATGTGTAAAAGTAAATGAGATACAACTACAAAATGGGTTTGATAGAAAACAAAGTTAACTGCAGAATAACATAAATAAGAAATCTCTTAAGTTCAAAGGAGAAGTTTCTGCAACATTGGTCACTTGCATGAGTGTAGTTTCCTTTTTTTTTTCTTCTCAGCATAACTGAGAAAAACTGCTTGCAATATAGTAACGGCAACAACTGCTCAAATTAGTTTTCCTAACTTTTTTTCTTGAGGAAATTTGGTTGAAATGAATTAGAGTTCACAGACATCATTAGCTCAAAGACTAAAAGCCTGGGTTAAACACTAGGGTCTTGTTTGGTAACCCGTGATAAAGAAGTAAAATGGGATTGCAATATTTATTTCCTAAGTTTTAGTTGTTTGGTTACTAGTAATAGATAAAATAATAAATGACAAAAATAGTATGAATATCAAACAATTATAAACTTTTATTCCTAAGGTAGGTGTGGGTATAAGTTGACATTAAAAATCGAGAATAAAAAATAAAATACATAATTAGAATATTATCAAATTACTATCAAAATATTATCAAGATATTGATTCTTATCATAACGTTATCATCAAAATTACATATTATGATCTTTTATATTAATTTCTTTAATAACTATTTTATTTTGTTCCATTGGTACTTTTATTCTTATCATAAAAATCATTTGTAATTATTTAAAAAATTAATAATTTTATAAATCATTGAAATTTTTATTAATAAAAAATATTGATCATCATTTTTAATATTTAATACCAAATATTAACATAACTATTCGTTTTGTTTAATATTATACCAAACATGCATAATTAGTAATTTCATTCATATTTCGACTCTCATTCTTATTTTTTATTCTGATTCCTTCACTACTACTTACTAAATGAGACCTAGAAGGTATCAAGTTAAGGACATTTCATAAACAGCTACGTTAACATATATTATTTTCTAAAGAATTTCAGCAGTTAAATACCATTGGAATTTGGGTTACATTATGAACAAAAGGGAATGATCAAACTGAGCATACTAGTATTTTCTTAATCGTGCAAGAAGCTTAAAAGAATTTGTTGCTTGGGCTTACATTTTCTTGAAAATATTTGAGTATTCTTTTCTTTATAAATTTTATAGACTAGGCAATTAAATGACACCCTAAAGTTTATAAACTTCTCATTGTTCTATCTTCAAAAAGAGATCCATAGTACTATCTCAAACTAAAATATATGATCTAAAACCTCCTAAGCATCTCGTTCTAAAGATAGCTTAAGAAATTATATTGGAAGAATAAATGGTCTATAGATTCATTGTTTAATTGGCATAAGCAACAGATACAAATGGCTAAGTGATTACATGGAACCCTATCATAAATAAATAAACTACCATTGATAGCCAACAAACGAATGAATGAGGTCTTCTAGACAACATGGGAATACCACATTGTAGATTCATTGTTTGATTGGCATAAGCAATAGATACAAGTGGCTAAGTGATTCTATGGAATCTTATCACAACTAAATAGACTACCATTGATAGCCAACAAATGAATGAATGAGGTATTTAGACAACTTGGGAATACCACATTGTAGATTCATTGTTTGATTGGAGTAAGCAACAGATACAGATGGCTAAGTGATTCCATGGAATCCTATCACAAATGAATAGACTACCATTGATAGCCAGCAAGAGAATGAATGAGATCTTCAAGACAACTTAGGAATACCACATTAATCTCCACCATTCAACTTTAGGTGCCTTAATCCTTATTAAATGATTTCCAAAATATTGGTTTATGAAGAGTCCTAAAGAATGAACACTCTATATAACCTTATTACTTTCTACATAACTAGGGGAGAAGTTTGTAGCAATGGTAGTAAGTTCCTCTTTAGTGTTTATAGATAAGTCATAAAGACTATCTAGAGGGACTTCTCTAATTGAGGCTTTGTAAAGGACAATTCCTCGAAGATAAATGGAAGCATCAACCTCAAACAAAGGATCAAGGGAACTCCAGTTATTAGACCAGAATTTATTAAGAGAACCATCTGCAAGCCTAGTTTGGAATAACTTTCTAGTGAGAATTCTCA
The DNA here is from genome assembly GCA_027563885.1 of Erythroxylum longipes. Taxonomy (NCBI): domain Eukaryota; kingdom Viridiplantae; phylum Streptophyta; class Magnoliopsida; order Malpighiales; family Erythroxylaceae; genus Erythroxylum; species Erythroxylum longipes. The sequence continues at coordinate 9,479,957 of JAOQMS010000004.1, read as the reverse complement.
ACTTGAAAATGTTAAACATTGTTCATGAGGTATCATTCTTATTATAGCTTTAAAATTCTTCCACTATATATAGTGTGCCTGGATCCACTTGACTTAAAGGGATTCTTTATCTATTAGAATCCTCAAGATTCTCTTCAACATTATTACTTTATTGCTTAGCTTCAAGAGGCCTCTTACTTTGATAGGCACACCTTCTTCCATGCAACTTTGGCTACATATTCACCATTGGCTTTTCAGGTCCAGAGGAAACATCTGAACATTATTTCATTCATTTTAATCAAGTTGGTAGGGAAAACAAGATGTTTAGACCAATAGAAATGTAGGGAGTCCATAGCTAATTGAATTAGCTAGATTTTTCCAGTATAAGTTAGAGATTTGTTACACTAACTCCTTATATTCCTTTGAATTATTTTAATAAAAGGTAAGAAGTCATTGTAAGTTAGTCTTTTATATGTTATGGGGATCCAAAATTAATTAAAGGGAAGTTGTTTGACATGAAGACCTGTTAGGCTGGTGATCTAATTAGACATATAGGAAGAAAATATAGAAATGAACACTTATATTTTATCTTTCTTTGTAGCCAAAATATATAACTTTTTAAAGTTGTCAATGGCATTCGTAAGGGCCTTAATGTATTGGAAGTAAGACCCTGAAAAAAATGAGCAAATCATCAATAAAATCTAGAAAAAATTCCAATTGACTTACATTTGCTATGGTACTTAAATTTCCTCTCTAGACTAATTATATACTTGATTACTCGAGTCAACACTTCCATATAAAATATGACGAGGTAAGGAGATAAGAAGTCCCTTTTCTCAAACCTTTTTCTCCTTAAATGAGCTTAGTCGGGAATTCATTTAGTTGAGTTACACTGCTCAATCCAATTGATAAAAGCAGGAGGGAATCTATAGACTTGAAGCACATTAATGATGAACTCCTTATTGATTAAATCAAAGGCCTTTGGAAATATACTTTGATAACATAGTTCTTTGGAGAATTTCTTTTATTGTGATTCTTGAAATGCTGTTGTTTTAAGAGAATATTATCTCCAATTTGCCTTCTATTAATGAAAACACCTTGTGTGATATTTATGAGAGGCTTAATAACCATCTTCAACCTAGATGTTATAAGCATGGAAATAATTTTGTACGTGGTGTTACAACAAAATTTGAGCCTAAACTCTTTCGAAGAAGAATGATTAGCTAGCTTACGGATTTATAAAATTTTGGTTAAACTCTTTCAAGAAAGAAAAACCTTTGTTGAAGAAAATCAAGATAGTCTTGGTGACTACATGCTTGATCAAATACCGAGATTTCTGAAAATATAAGGCATTAAACACATCAAGACTAGGAGCCTTATTAGGATTAAGGTTAACCTTTTCCATATCTGAGGGGGTGAAGGGCCTTATTAATGCTAAAACTTCCAACTCTAGAATCATATCTTTGATGAAGAAAATGTGTAAAAAGAGAGAAAAATAAGAGTTATTAGATAAACCTAGGAACTTGGAGAAGTAGGTAAAGGTTCTTTAATAAGGTTCTTTAGTGAATGAGCCTAAATGTCATCATCTCCCAACAGGCATGTTATTTTCTTTTGATTTTTACTAGCAGTAGTTGACCTCAGTCATATAGGAATATTTAGCTAAAGCTTTCCTTTCCTCCTTAATAAAGGATAGGATTAGAATAATTAGAATAAAGGGGGGATTAGACTTGATCTATTGCCTTTTTGGTGACATTTCACAACTAACATTATGTTGTTGTTTTAAGTTTAGTTAAAAAGTTTAAGCTCCATTTTGATCCTTTTTAGCTTTTCATTGCAAATAAAGGGATGGGAACCTTGATTATAACAATGTAAGTTGCCATTAATAGCCCCTCAAATCCCTCATCATTAGCCAAATAATTGTTAAATCTAAAAAGGAAATGAATTTTAGTACAAAAAGACAAGTTGGAGATGGTGATGAGGGAATGATTTGAAAAGAGAGGGTTTCCAAACACCGCTTTGCTTCTGGAAAGATAAGCTACCATCTAAAATAAACCATGTCTCTAACTTTTTCCTTATAAACCATTTATTGTGTTATTAGTTAGACCAAGTGAAAAATTTTCCCTCCATCTTGAGATCAACTACTTTAATACTAGATACACATTCTGGCCTCTAAAGGTAAAAGGATGTTATTTAAATCACCAATGATTAACCAGGTCTAAGACACTTACATGGATGGATTGGAGGTTGTTTCATAGCTCAGTCCTCTAAAAACCAAAGTTAGAGGCATATAAGAAGGAGATATTAACCTTAGTATTGAGTTGTAAAAAAAACTAGTTTAAGGTGGAGGAGTTGATTAGTTATAAATGTGCTACAGACTAGAACTTTCTCCATACCATAGGTTAATATCATATGTCCATAATGATGAGCAATATGATTACAGATGATGGCCTATTTATTATTCAAAAAAGAGAGCTATTTGCCTTTATGCTTTAGCAATTTGGTTTTTAAGAGGCCTCTTAAGGCAAGTTTTATTGAGTTAAGATAATCCTTAAACATGTGTTGCTTATAGAGGCTATTAAGGCCCCTGATATTCTAAGATAAGATATTCATTTCACTAAGTAATTAGAGTTTGAGTTGTTTTTCTACCGATATGATTTCCTTCTAACTAATAGGATATAATCTTTACCAGAATTAGAGCAACTAGGGGTAACAAGAATTGGTTCCAATGGGATTTCCTTAGCTTATGAATTAGCAGGTTTAGTTTAAGTTACCACTAAAGAGGGAGCAACTGAATGCACTTTTGGTATTGCATTTCCAACATCTAGTAATTATAGGTCATTTGATGGTTGCAATATGGATTGATCTCTAGCCTCATTAAAAGCAGACTCAGTAACTTAGGGTGTTTTTAAATTATTATTGTCTTTTGAGTTTTCCTTGCTAGCCTCTCCTAATTAGACATGCCTATCTTATCCAAGTTAAACAATTCCGAGTAATCAAAGTTTATTTATAATTGTGCATCTATAGCTATGCATGGGTTCTAAATTTGATAAAAAAGATTCACCAATGATAGAAATTTGTGTCATCTTGCCATTACAAGATTTGCAACTAATTTCTTATCATTTTATTATTTTTAATTATAAAAGATCTAAGATAAATGTTTACAAATAATAAATAAGATACATCTTAGTGTGTTAGGTCTAATACTAAAATGGAAGTTTCCATAATTATACTTGAAGATCACGATTTTTAGTCCCAATATATATTTATCATTTAAGCTTGTGATCCTTTAGTGAGGTTACTTTATTTTGAGTTATAGTGATAAGAAAACAACAATGAGTTATTTTTATGATTGCCATGAAAAGGGCAAAGAAAATGATTAAGGCCAATTTTAAAAATAAGTCTTCTTTGTATATAGCTTATCTTACAATCATCAATGAAAGATGAGAAAGTTAACTATATTATTTACAACTTAGATATTTTAAAGTTCTAGTGTCCATTTCGGTCCAAGTTTAACAAATAATGTTGAAGTTAATAGGAAAATGGAATCAAATATCACATTAATTGTTACACATAAGACGATACAAAATCTCCTTAGCTTACAAATGGAGGTATATAATTATGCATCAAGTGATTTTAAGAATTGCAATTTATCAAAGAGATGGACTTAATCCAGGTATATATTTCTTCACTTTTGTTACTTGTTTGAAATTAATTATTACTTTATTTTATTTGTAAGAGAACTTTTCTTGTCTTACAGTTACTTGACGGGATTAATTTAGAATTAGTGTTCTATAAGTGGAAAGGTTTACAAATCAAATTCTGAGTCAATGTGTTAGTGCAATAAGGTGTGAAAGAAATTATAGTAAATTTGAATTCATCCATTCCAAGAAAAGGAATATGTTAGAACACAAAAAGATTGAACTATTTAGTCTTTATTCGATACAACTGCTAGACCCCTTATCCGGAGTCTAACTCCTACTTGCTCTAATACCACACCTGTTAGACCCCTTATCCGGAGTCTAACTCACATGCAGAATATCTTAATACGTGTGTTATCTCCCAAAGAGAACACCTTGACCCTTATCGGATTATCTTCTCATAACTCACCTTTTTGTTTATAGGCTCAACTCAGCTCTTAAAACAGTCGATTACTACGATGGTAGTCGACTTGTCCATTTATCCCTTTTTAACCTTAATACCTCAATCATAAGCGTTGGTGAGTCCACACTTTACACATAATACTTGCTTCGGGGCTATTGATATAACTTCTCCTATAAGCATCCAAACTAGAGTTTCTTTGGATAGGTTGAAAGAGAACCTCAAAAGCTACAACTTTCATGAAGACCTCGAAGGCCAAATTTATCTTCTGAGGGGTCAAAAATAGGGCAGAAGATAACCATGAACAATAACCCAGACGATAGCGTGAACAGTAACACAGAGGATGAACTTCAACTCAAATAACTTCTTAACTCCTTCTTATAATCCTTAGCCCATAATCTATCCTCTGTGTTCTATCCTATGTGGTTGGCTTTTATCTTCTGGGTTGACCCCTTATCGTCTAAGACTTATTGTCTGAAGTCTGTGAACAGTAATACAGACGAAGTCTTGTGTAACACAGACGCTACTATGTGAATAGTAGCATAGACGAAGTCTGTGAACAGTAACACAGACGATCCTATCCTCTATATTCTATCTTCTATGAGCTACTCGTTTGTGAACAGTAACACAGACGATCCTATCCTCTATGTTCTATCTTCTATGTGCTACTCGTCCCATCCTTTCCTCTGTGTTCTGACGTCATCACAGAGGATACTTATACTCTTCAATCCTCCTTACCTCTGTGTTCTGACTTCATCACAGAGGATACTTATACTTCTAAATTTTCCTAGCCTCTATGTTGTGACGTCATCACAGAGGATACTTATACTTCTAAATTTTCCTAGCCTCTGTGTTGTGACGTCATCATAGACGATATTC
>JAOQMS010000004.1:9458797-9474901 GCA_027563885.1 Erythroxylum longipes | reverse complement strand
TTACATGCCAAAAATACCCTCAATTCATTCTTATGCATTTATTCCATAAACTATTATGCTTAATTTAACGAAAAAAAATTTCGGGGCCAACAACAACATAAAGCTTCAAGAAAGATATACTATTATTATTAAGTTGAATATAATTTTTTGTAATTTATATAATATTTTATTTACTATAACTCTTAATAAAACAAATAGTTTTATATATTCAATTTGTCTTGACAATAGTGATCTTTTAATGGATTAACTTATACAAAAAAATCAAGCACAGAAAGGTCAGCCAAAATCACTTTGGCAATCCTAAATATTTGGGTGGTCAAGATGCATTATTAGATGCCAATTTTGATTCACATATATAAGTTATTTAATCAGAGAATTAAAAATAAATTACAGTAATTTAATAGATCTAATCATAAGTATGAATTTAGGATTATAATTTATATTCATTGTTAACATATTTAAGAATCTAATAGGTCAGAGATAAAGAATGAGTTGAAGATAGAAAAGGTAATCTAATCAAGCTAGACTTGATTGTAAAATTTGAGAAACTTTATGATTGCATATCTTTCCTTTTAAAATGGTCATCCTTAATTAGATTTAGGTATGATACTAATTTTACCTTTTCTCTGTAACCTGCATCATTTATATATTGTCTCATTTGCATGTGGGTCCACCGAAAACACCCTCTCTACTGTGTAAGGGTGCGTACTATCGGACCTCCCCAGTCCCTGCTTCATTGCGGAATTTCAAACTGGGTGATGATGATGATGATGACTAAATGATCATTTTGAGATTCTTTTTCTTAAGTACATCTAAGTTATCATAACTAGATTTTCATAAAAGGCTTTGGTTTAATCTTTAGGGAAGGAGGAATGGGTGGCACATTTGGTTGAGATAAGATATACTTGGATGCATTAAGGTTAAGATGGGCTTAAATTTTTATTTTATATATAGTTGGACTTATTTTCTTACTAAGCTCGACTTTCGCTTACCCATAGACATGTTCCCCTTTCTAGACATAATTAATGGCCTCTTATAATAGTGTTTATACCTTAGGATAATTCTTAAATGTCACAACTTTGTTTTTTATTTTGTTGGGCATCATTAAACTACTATTTTTCTCAACCTCATTTTGATTAGTTTGGTGCATGTTTAGATCTCTATATTCTTTCTCTTTTATTCCATATTTATTGAAATTGTTTAAAATCAATCTTGATTGTCTGAATATTTTCAATGTCAGACCAAATTCATAGTTACTCTCGAGTTATTCATCCATCCATTAGGATATCAATTATACACCATAGTCACAACATCATTGAATCCATGCTTGGCTAACCTTAGTTTTCCCAATTTCATTAGCTCCATATAAACTATTCTTAGTAAGTGATAATTTGTCTTTCCTATTTCATAGGTCCTCCAACTTGCTTACTAATTCTCAAAGAATCTACCCACATTTTAATAACCATTTTTTCAATGCCTAACTCCATCTTTGACTTACTCTCTTATAAAACTCCTTGAATTGTAGATTGGAAAAATTGCTCATTATATTATTGATAATGATTACTTTGTCTCCTCTAGTAAAGCATATGTATGCTTAATACATTTATCCATTAACATTCCCTGTATAATTGCATAAATGGTAATACTCTTTAATAATCATGCATCTATAATCATGTATGGTTCTAAATTTGATGAGAAAAGATTTCACTAATGATAGGAATTTTTGTTATCTTGTCATTACAAGATTTGTATCTAATTTCTTATCATTTTAGTATTTTGTTCTAATGAAGAAGGAGTTGAGACAAATATTTACAAGTAATAAATTGTTTGCATCTCAATATGTTAGGTCTAATACTGGAACAAAGGTTTCATAATTATACTTTAAGATCATAAATTTTGTTCATAATGTCAATTTCTTAATTGAGTTTATGAGCTTTATTAAAAGTAATTCGTTTTGACTGATAATGATGAAAAGGTAACTATAAGTTATTTATATCATGTCATAAAGAGGGCAAAAGAAGCAATCAAGGATAATTTGAAAATTTTACCTTCTTTGTATGTAACTTAGCTTAAAATCATCAATGAAAGATGAGAAAGACAACTTTACTATCCATTTTTTATAGTTAATGATTTTTTTCCTAGTGTCCATTTTAGTCCATGTTTTACAAAGAAAGCTAAAGTTGATAAGGGAATACTATTAACTATCACGACAATTATTGCATATAAGATGATGAAAGATCTCTTTAGCTTATAAATGGAGGCATATAAGGATGTGCTTAGTGATTTTGGGATGCCTATTGTTGTTCTTCAAAGAGATAAACTTAATACAGGTATATATTTCTTCACTTATGTTACTTGTTTGAAATTAATCATCACTTTTAGTGTCTTCCAATTATTCAGTGGGATTAATGCGAAAGTGATGTTCTAGAATTGCAAAGGTTTGTAATTCGAATTCTGAGTCAATGTGAGATTACAACATGGTGTGAGAGGGTGCACAATTAAATTCATTCATTCTAATAAAAGGAAAATATTATAACACAAAAGATTGAACAACTTGATCTTTGTTTAATGCAACTTAAAGCTTCAAGAAAAGTATGATATTATTATTAAAATGTATATAATTTCTCATAATTATTAATAATTTAATTTTATTTGTTTACTAAGACTCTTACTAGAACAGGTAGTTCTATATACTCAATTTGCCTTTACCAAAATGTCGAATGAGTGGATATTTAATGTGTTACTTCCTCTACACAAGAACAAAAAATTGTAACAACTATAGAGACATCAAATTACTTTGTCACACCATAAAATTGTGGAAGAAGGTTATTGAGAAGAGAGTGAGAAAGGATGCTTATATGTCAGAGAACCAGTTCGATTTCATGTCAACAAGGTCCACGATAGAAACTTTACATCTCCTAAAAAGATTAATGAAATATTAAAAGAAAAGACAGAGTAATCTACACTTAGTTTTTATTAATTTAGAGAAAGCGTATGATAAGGAACCTAGGGAAATCATATGAAGGTGTTTAAAAGTAAAAGTTCCTTTGACCTATATACAGGTTATTAGGGATATGTATGATGGGGTAAAAGACTAGAGTAAGGATGATATAAGGAGATTTTTTTCTAACGATATTGGGCTACACTAAGGCTCCTCATTGATCCATTTTTTGTTTGCAGTGGTAATATATGAGCTCACTAAGAATATTTAAAGGGATGTGCCTTAGTGCATTTTGTTTAATGACGATATTGTCTTAGTGGATGAAACAAAAGAAATTGTTAATGTCAAGCTAGAATGTTAGAGGGATATGTCAGAGTCGAAGAGTTTTAAATTTGAGCAAGACTAAGATTGAGTACTTAGAGTGTAACTTTTAAGGTCATAAGGTGGCCTCTGATATGGATGTAAAAATTGTTTCAAAAATTATACTACAGAAAGAGTGTTTTAAGCACCTAAGGTCTATCGTCCAAAGCAATTGAGAAATCGATAAAGATGTAATTCACTATATTTGATCAGGTTGGCTTAAATGGAGATATGCATTAGGAGTTTTATACCACAGAAAATACCACTCAAACAAGTGCATAGTCATAAGCTACTGGTGGCAAAGATGAAAATGCTCTATTTTATGTGTAACCTTACTAGAAGAGATAAAGTCAAGCATGTATTAGTAAGAAACAAATTAAAAGTGACTAGGATTAATAAAAACTTAAGAGAGACGAGATTTAGGTAGTTCGAACATGTTAAAAGGACACACCCTGACGCTTTAGTGAGAAGATGCAAGAAAATAATACTTAAAGACTATAAGAGGGGGGGAAAAAAGGAAAGCTTAAGAAGAATTGAGAGGAAATAATCAAGAATAATATGACTCTGTTAGAACTTACCAAGGACATGACCAGTAATAGAAAACTTTGACATATGAGGATATGGATAAAGGATCTCATATTGGGAGGTCTTTCTCGTTCTCTTAAGTCTTTAAATATTTTCCTTCAAATCTTTCATTTTATAGTTAGCCTTAATATTTTGATTACATAGTGCTTCTCTCTTAGTTATTTAGCCTAAGCAATTTCTTACTTAATTTAATTACTTTCTTGTAATGACTGGTTTGATTTATTCTTTTCGTTTCTTTTTTCTAGGTTGTGTATTTATTTACTTTTTTATCTTTTATTGTTAATATTTACCATGCTTTATATATACTGTAATATATATAACATTACATATTTTATATTTTTATTTATACATATTTATTTATTTTTGTATTATTATTTTTACATTATATGTAGGTCTATCAGAAACAATTTCTCTATCCAATATTGGTAAGGCTAGTTACTGTTAGACAACGGGACTATCACTAGTTGTTATTGTTGTAGTTTCCTAAGCTTAGTAGATAAGAGTGACTTTAAAGAAAATCTTAAATGAGAAAGTATTGAAATATCATTTAATACAATAAAATTGAATGATGGTAATGCCGAGACTTCCCTTAATGATGAAAATTTTGTACCAAATAAAAATTGGGGTCAATGCAATTTGAATGAAATCCTATATTTTTTTTCTCTTTTTTTTAATTTCACTTGTATTTGATATATATGCTAAATTTTATATGTGCAACATAAATATAAAACTTTTGATTATAAGTATTTTTGTTTCAGAATTCACTTCTTCTTAGTTGCATTTCTTGACATGAACTCTTGTTGTAAATTATAATGCTTATGAAGTCATAGAGCTATATTATTCTTATTATATGATGTTTTGATATAATTATTTTTTATTATATGATATAAATTGTAACATTTAAATACTTTGCATTGTTCTTAGTTTTATATCTGTATGATGATTAAATGATTTTTTCGTATATTAATTGTGATATTAATATAAATAAAGCCAATCGTTATGTCAAATTTATATTATTATGGTCTTTGGTGTCAGGGTCGTATAAGATTCAAAATTATATAGCACAATATATTGAAAAACTATTTTGCAATTTTAAAAAATAAAAAAATTATTTTATAATTTTTAAAATTATCTTAAATAGTATTCGATGTTGATTGGTGCCAATAACATGCCTATCAAAACTAAAATCTGTATCGATACTAATATGGTATTGATAACATTACCCCCTTTTGGTACCATAAAACTTTATTTTTCATAATATTTTTATAAATTAAAACGTGGGTTATTTATTTGTTTATTATTCTTATTATCTTTGATTTATTTATTTTACCGTTATAAATATTATAAATCATAATGAATTGGTTTTGTGATACATCAAATTATAATATTTCATATTTACTTTATATTTTATATTTATAAATAACTAATAAACTAACATTTATGTCTCTCTTACTAACAACTATTAACAATTAGCATTTACGTTTCAGTATTTGATATTTCGTTTATCTTTAGTAATTATTGTCTTATTTACATTGCTTTACTAATTTTTTCATGTCACTTTTTATTTTTGGTCATGCTTTCAAAATACTTATCAAATATAATAAATTAATCATTCTCATCATTAAACCAATTATCACTATTTGTTGTATAGAAAATGTAAATGTAAATAGAAATTTTTATTAATTATAAATATTACCAAAAATGTTAATATAATTATGGCAGTGAATATTCTTAGAAAATGACAACAAATTATAATTATGTAGAAATTTAAAATGAGAATTCTGGATCAAATAAATTTCAAATCTTATTTCCTTATCTAAAATATCTTATTGTTCAAAATAATTCAATCCAAACAAAGGGAATAGGTTGTCGTCTAATCAGATTGCAATTACGGGATTTGGGAATCTGCTCAAGGCCCTTCAATTTGACGACGGCGAGCTCCAAAGATACGGTGCTTGATTTTGGGATGTGGTGGGGCGCGTGAGAACTGAAAACCGTGCCAATTAATAACAATGCTTAAACTCTAACATTGCGACGAATACTGACACGACATGGGAAATTGGTTTATTTGGAATATCCATTTCCTTCTATAAAATTTAATAATTAATATAAAATTTAAAACTTCTCGTATTGGTTAGATTTATTTTAATAATTTTCTATTATTAAAAATTAATTAATTAATTGTTCACTTTTTATATAAAAATTCAAAATTGTTGTGTTGGTTAAGTTAAAAATTGATCAATTTATTAATTAATTGTACACTTTTTATAAATTAATAAAATTTTATAAATAAATAAAATTAATTTAATAAATTTATAATTAAGCTGCAAATTAGTCACTTTCAATTATATTTTAAATTAAATGATAAAATTCTTTATATTTATCTTCTTTATTTTTTAATTTTGGATTTTAAACTAAAATTTAATTAAAAATATATTTACATCCTAATATAAAAACTTAAAAAGATACAATTTACAATCTTATTTTTAAATTTTGAAATAGATGACATGATAAAAAAAAGCATCATTTTTATCTTTTGAAATTAAAATTGAGAGATAAAGAGAATTCAAGCACCTTTTTTTTTCAATTCTTCGATTTTGGGTAGAAATTGTTGAATCTTGGTTAATATGTTTTAATAGTAATGTTTTAATAATTAAAAATATTTGAGAAGGTCTAGTAATATATAACTTTACTTCTAACTAATAGAAAATTTGTTTTTATATAATATTTTAACAACTAATATGTTATAAAATAAATATAACCTTTGCTTGTTATTAAGTCGGTTTAATATATAATAATTAAATAAAAATCTTGTTTTTTAAATTCAAATGAAAAATGGGTATTTTTAAAAATAACAAACAATTTAAAATAAACATTGTAATTGTATCCATCTTTTGTGACTTAATAATAGACGTCAACTCCATTTACGGGGTGACACCCGCACACGTAGGAAGAGAGACAAAACAATAATAAAATACAAAGAATAAGAGAAGACAGAGGAAAGAACCCAAGTCCAAGTGAGAGAAATAGACTAGTTTGGTCATTTTCATGGATTTTCCGAGCATATCCCTTCCTAATCCCATGTAATTTATATCAAATTATACAAAAAAGGTTTTTTTTAAAAACCCACTTCTGGTTTGCTATGTACGGGAAATCTTTGATAAGATTTTGGAACACAAGTGGTTTCCGATGTCAATCTGTAAACCAAGCTTGGTGCCTCCAGTTTTAAGTTTTGTTTATTTTCCACTGAGAGAAGGATACAGTTTCTATTTGACTTCCGAGTTTCGGTTATAAAATCCATCGCCTCTTTTCTCGTTCATCAGTATTGAATTTGCGAGATCCCTGAGAAGTGACAACTTCATCCATGGATGTTCTCAGTCACTTGCATAGACAAATTGCTGATTTTACGGCCTCGTTACATCGAGAGGTTGGTCAGGTTTTATTCTTTGTGTGTTTGACTAGGTATTTGTCTTGTGAGGTACCGTACGAATATTGGGTTGTTTTGCCTTCGTTTATTTTTAGTTTTCCTTTTAATGTCTCTGAGTTAGTTTTCGTGGCAAAGCGGACTCTTTTGGTTGACTCTTTTTATGATGATGTGTTGAATGGTGGCTTGTGAGAAGGGTTTTTTGGACGAGCAGTTCACTCAACTGCAGAAGTTGCGAGATGAGAGCACCCCTGATTTTGTGAATGAGGTTGTATCTTTGTTCTTTGAAGATTGTGAAAAGCTTGTTACCAACATGGCCAGGGCTCTGTGAGTGTTGCTTCATTTTGGGTTTTTTGTTTAGTTTTCTTATCTTTTCGCTTGAGAAGTTGCTTAATGGGTTAATATTCTGCAATTCCAGAGAATCTCAGACTGTGGATTTCAAGCAAGTGGATTCTTCTGTTCACCAATTGAAGGGTAGTAGCTCCAGGTAGTATCACGAATACAATTTCGTTTGTGATTGCTTTTCCAGATGTTCTGTTTTAATGAATTTTGTTATGATTATATTCTTTACGTTGCTGACAGTATTGGTGCAACCAAAATTAAAAACATATGTATTGCCTTCAGAACTTATTGTGAGGCAAAAAATCGCGAAGGGTGAGCTTTCTTCTCTCCTTTAACTTAGCGTAATGAAAGAAAAACCTGGAAATATTGGCCAAAGATGTACCTTTTTCAATTTGAACAAGTTAAGAACAATTTATTTTCTCTGAATAATGTTTTTGACGGGAAACGAAGAAGGAGACCTTTCAGTTTTTGGATGCTATGTTGTCAAGCAATTATGAGGTTGTTCTTCCTCTGCTTAAATTACACACGAGCTTTTTTCTGTAGTAGAAGTGAAAAACATCAGTTTGTGTGCATATAACAAAGGACACATGCATACGACTCGCACTTAAAGTTGCAAATCTACTGCCTAGTGCATTGTAAATGAGTAACAGAAGAATGTTGGTGCAGGTGTATGAGATGCCTGCAAGAAGTGGATCATGAGCGTCTTCTTTTAAAGAACAAACTTCAAACATTGTTCAGGGTAAGTGACAAATTTTGGCCAGCATTTATTTTGTAATCAAGGAAGAACATACAGGTTAAGAAACTCTTTAGTACACCTCTTGGAACTCATCTTTCTTACCCATTTTTTATTTTCTTCTTAAATCACAGCCTGCCCAAACTATTGGTAAAAGCCATGACAAATTCTGACTATTTTAAAAGAATCCTTCATCATATAATTCTTGGTTAAGTTTTCATCAATCTTCGTCGTCTTTCTGTTTGGCACTGCAGTTGGAGCAGCAGTTTGTTACAGCTGGTGGGTCAATCCCTACACTGCAGTGATAATTTTTGGTGCTATGTTCTTCAACCCGAACAAGAAGTGGGAAGAGTGTGGTTCGTAGGCATATACTGTTTTGTTATTTCTTTTAGAGGTAGTTATTGTTCAATCTGTTTTTGACTTTGAAAAAGCTTGTCTAGGCCCTAGATAAGATTTACTGTGTGAATAAACAAACACTGTCACATTTGCCACCTGAATTAAAAATTTTCAAATTTTACTATTTTTCATTTTGAGTGTTTAATTCGAAATGCCAACCTTATAATAAAGCCTGCAAATAGCAGAACATATGCTAGTTCAGAAATTATCACTTCTTCGTATGTATGTATGAATGTATGCATGTCATAAGAAGTTGTGTTGGTTGCCAATAAATAAGGTTAGGTGTGCGCAAGCCTCGCTGTAATAATTTCTGATTTGTGGTCCCTGAAAATTTGTATGCATCTACCGTCTACCAAACAATAAAAGCTTACCATAAGCGTAAGGGCAAGTCGAGCTTCCAACTTAAGTTGCAGTGGTCCGAGCGCTGGCAGATCCTTGGTCACATTTACAATTGGAAAACTATAGCTTCTGCGACTGCGTTGTTATTAATTGTTCGACTATATTTGAGTTGATGATTGGAAGGTGGGACCAACTACGGTAGTTGGTCACAGCAGGTAATGTCTTGATGACATCTGGGAGTTGTTGGATATGAAGTTTGAGGAAGAGAACGTACAGCAGCCTGAGGCTAAAAGTTGAAGACGCAGGGAAAAGCTAGATCATCTTTCTGTTTCTGTTGTCATTTATCGGCCATGGAGGAAGACAAGTGGACTCTGAATTCGGAACTTGAATTAGGCTCTATTAATGAAAATTATTGACCTCAACTGAGTCTAGATGTAAATCTCTGATGCAATGTAGGAAGTCATCACATCCTCAAGTTGTTCCTTTGTATGTATGTAAGGTGATGATTCCATTTATCAAACAGATGGGAGCAGCTGGGTGAAAAAGACGGCACGGCACGCATTATACTTCTGGGCTTGAGTGGTGATGAAAGATGATGATGATGATGGGGAATGCCATGTAATCTATACTCCATATCAACCACACAGTCCCCCATGCAAGTTTAACTCAGTGGACCTTCTTCTCAAACCCTGGTAACGAGGCAAGTGGTGATGGTGGATATACATACATTGAATGGAAAATTAGTCTCTTGCACGCAACTCTCTACATCTGCAAAGCCTGTATTCTAATGTACTTTCCTTTTCATGCCAAGATTCAAGAATGTCTTCACGTCGTAATTGTCTTTGCACCCTCGTACACCAATAATCCCCTTGTAGATCACAAGAAACAATGTTTATTTACTTTCCTTCCTATATTTGCTTGCATGAAAGTGACAATAAACAAATGATTACTTGAACGAAATTTTGTTTGGATAAGAGGGAATGTCTAAATGTGCTACAATTTGTGAAACGTTTCACTTTTGACAAGGCAAAACTTAGTTGGCGGTTTAAGTCGGATATACATTATCAGTTTTTTAAGTTTCTGGTTTTCTTAGATGCAAATAAAAACTTGTTTAGTTGTTAATCATCGTCATCATCATTATCACCCAGTTTGAAATCCTGCAATAAAGCAGAGTCTAGAAAAGTCTGATAGTATACCGCCTTACTCCTACATAGTAGAGAGGTTGTTTCTGGTAAACCCACATACTAATGTGATAATGAAAAAGGGATACGGGTAAAAAGGGAAAACTAAGTATGTTAAAAGATGGGATAAATGAAATAAAAACAAATACGTTATGACATGAAAATAAATATGTATATACATATAGAAATAAATAAAAATAAGAAAGGATATAGGAACAAAGGATGTACCTGATAAAAAGCCCCGCTCTGCTAAATACCTGGTAGGCTGTAACATAACGGCTCTGCTCGTCTCTATTTGGGCTAGGAGTTCTTACGCTGCAACCTTGTGTGGATGACAATCCTACAGTTCCCGGCATCCTTGCTGGACCTTTCCCTTACACCTATGCTGAAAAGACAAGTAATATAACAGAACGACTAGTCTACGACTCGCAAACTAGAAAAGACAGATTTTACTTCCTACGCAGTAAATACGTTGTGTGAGCATTACAGTAAACAACTTGTAATATACTTACCCGACTACATTGGTGTGTTTTAAAGGGTTTCCCTTATTTCTTATCATACCTCGCCAAAATTTTCTATTTCTGACTACTTCTACAATAAGGGTCAACTCTGTCATATCTTTTTTAACCACTTCCCTCCAGGTCTTGTATGACCTGCCTTTTCTCCTCTTGTAGCCACTAAGGATTATTAGCTCACATCGTCTTACCGGAGCATCAGGGTGCCTCCTACTCACATGCTCAAACCACCTAAGTCTGGTCTCTCTCATCTTGTCGGCAATACTAGCCACCAGTAGTCTGTCTCTCACCACACGATTACGGACTTTATCTCGTCAACATCTCTGCTACAAACAACTGTCTTATATGCCGACTTTTGGCGAGTCAACATTCTGCCTCATATATCATGGTTGGCCGAATCACCATTCTGTAAAACTTACCTTTGAGCTTTAACGGAATCTTTTTATCACATAAGACTCTTAATGCGCTTCGCCATTTGCCCCATCCAGATCTGATATGATTGACTACATCATCATCGATATTACCATCACTTTGAATGATGGACCCAAGGTATTTAAAACTCTATTTTTGTGGTATGATGTCAGTTCCAATTGTTACTGCCGCCTCTTGGCCCCTCTGGCTTCCCGAAAAATTGCGTTCTAAATACTCCGTCTTAGACCTACTCATTCTAAAATCTTTGGACTCTAACGTCTCTCTCCAATATTCTAACTTGGATTTGACCCCCGCCCTGGTCTCATCGACCAGGACAATATCGTCAGCAAATAACATACACCAAGGTACTTCTCTTTGAATATATTTGGTAAGCTCATCTAACACTAATGCGAACAGAAAAGGGCTTAAAGCGTAGCCTTGGTGTAGGCCAATACTAATGGGAAATGCTTCTTTGTCGCCTCCTATTGTCCTTACGCTAGTCAATGCTCCTTCATACATATTTTTAATAACGCATATAGGTCATATGGATTCCCTTTGCCTCCAAGCATCTTCATAAGATTTCCCTAGAAATCCTATCATATGCCTTCTCCAAATCAATAAAAATCATATGTAGATCACTCGTTTTCGTTCCCTGTAGCATTCCATAAGCCTACGGAGAAGATGTATTGCTTCTGTCGTGGACCTACTAGGCATAAATCTAAATTGGTTGGCTGATATAGAAGTCGCTCTCTGAACTCTCTTCTCAATTACCTTCTTCCACGGCTTCATGGTATGACTTAATAATTTGATGCCTCTATAGTTGTTACAATGTTGGATGTCTCCTTTGGCCTTGTAAACTGGGATCAACCTACTCAATTTCCAGTCATCCGGCATTTTGGCTGAGTCTAGGATCACATTAAAAAGCCGAACTAACCACTCAATGTCGAAAATTCCTATTCGCTTCCATACCTCTGTAGGGATCTTATCTGGCCCAACTGCCCTTCTACTCCCCATCTCTTTCAATACCTTTGTAATTTCTCCCCTTTTAACCCTTTCACATTGGTACTAGTTAGGAAAAAACTTCGGTACGAAGGGTTCTCCTAACTCTATGTTGCCCAAGATGCCTTAGTTATACAAGCCATAAAAGTATCTCTGCCACCTACTCTTATGGCTTGTGCCCCGTGAGTACCTGACCTGCTTCATCACAGATACAGTAACTTGCTCAGAATCAGGGATTTGTAGGAGCACACCATCCAATGTTGCCCAGAATACACGTTTTTGTTGTTCGTCTAACCCAGCTTGAGGAGCATAAGCACATACTACATTGATAACATCCTTGCTAAGAACAATTTTTGCCACCATAATCCTATCATTTACCCTTGTGATTTCCACCACTTGGTTTGTAAGTTCCTGAACCATTAAGATACCTACCCCATTTTGCTTCTGCATATTTCTAGAGTACCATAGTTTGAACCTCCTATCTCCTTTGCTTTAGCTCCCGACCACTTAGTCTCCTGAATGCAGGCTATTTGAATCATGTATTTGTCTAAAATCTCTACTAACTTTAAAGACTTTCTCGTGAGGGTTCCAGTATTCTAAGAGCCTATTCGCAATGTCCTCCCTTTTTTATTTTTGCAAGTTGCACGTACCGAACCGCTTGCATATAATTATATTTTATTTATTGATGATAATTATATATTAGATAAAACTTATAGATAAATAAATTTTATTTAAAAAATAAATTTTATTTTAAATATATGTGAATTATTTAATCAAATTTATTTGAAATTTATGTGTTTTGAAAATATTTTAAATTTCATTATATTTATTAATAATAATTAATTTATTTATCTAATTATAAAAATTAAATAAATTATTAAATAAAATCAAATTACTCATAAATTTTATTGATAATTAATTTAAATTAATTAAATATATAATATTAAATTAAATTATTCATAATTGTTATTAATAATTAAATAATACTTATTTAGTGAATACTAAACAAGATTATAAAAATTAAAAAAAACAGAAATTACATTTTTTTATTTTCATAAATTTTGAAAACACGAAAAAACTAAAATCAAAAAATAAAACAAAAAATTCAAACAAACATATTTTTTTACGAAATTTGAAAACGAAAAAAAAATAAAAACAAGAAGAGGAACATGAACAGACGGGTTCTATGTAAATATTTGAGGGTATACATTAGATATTCTCTTTTTTTGAGGGTATACATTAGATCGTATTTTTTTGAAAAATTAAATTGATAATTACGACAAAGTCACTACCACCCACAGCGCAGTGACGAGCCTTTCTTTCTAGGTAGGTGTATTTTGTCACACGTTACGCACAATGCTAACAAAACATTTCTTGTTTCTACGTTTTGACTTTGACTTCAACCGTTAGCACATTGTTAATGTTATTTGATAATAATCTACTGATGCGACGGATAGGAGGCGCCACTCAGAAGCAGAGCAGAGTCCTCCTTTCGCCCCAAGACACTGTATTAACTGAAATTGAGTTACATTAGATACGGACATGCACAAGAGTTGCGTGAATTTTGGAAAAAGGATGGTAAAATAAAAACAACACACAGCTAGCAGAGCACGGGGAACCTCTCTGTCACGTGATCACGGTCCGAACCTGACGGTAACCCCTGCCACCTAGGCTCGGACAACCGTTTAAGCCCGAACCCAAAACCCAAAACCCAATAAAGAAACAACAAAACAGCTTACTTGCTTACTTACTTACTTGCATTAGGCAGGGAAAGAGAGAGAAAAGGGGTCGCTGAGGACTTGTTGAATCCAGTTTTCCATTTGCATCTTATCCCACAAGCCAAAATAATGAAAAAGCCATCTACAAGAAAAGCCTTGAAGATTCTCAATTCCCCGTGTTTCCTTCTCTTCAAAGCCACTCTCTTTTGATGCGGATAGTTTCGCCATTAAAGCTTTCACACCATTTCCCACCAAAAATCGGTATACTTGTCCCATTAAACCCTCACCTTTTCTTCTATTTAACCACTCTAGTCTTCTTCCACTCTCTTCTTCAGGCATACAATGGCCACCAAGCAACTCAGACCTTTAGCATCATGTTGCTCGCTTCTCATAACTCTCTATCTTCTTCAATGTGAATTTTGTGTGCATGCAATTTTGGACCCTATTGATTTCTTGGCTCTACAGTCCATTCGTAAGCGCTTAGACGACATTCCGGGCTCCAACTTCTTCGCTTCATGGGACTTCACTTCCGATCCCTGTAACTTCGCCGGAGTTTACTGTGGCTCAGATAAGGTGATCGCTCTCAACTTGGGTGATCCAAGGGCCGGTACTCCTGGTCTTACCGGCCGACTCGACCCAGCCATTGGAAAGCTCTCTGCTTTAGCTGAGTTCACCGTTGTACCCGGTCGGATCATCGGTACTTTACCTCAATCTCTATCACAACTCAGAAACCTTCGGTTTCTCGCGATTAGTAGGAACTTCCTCCACGGAGAGATTCCGGCTGGTTTGGGTCAGTTACGCAATCTCAGAACTCTTGATCTCAGCTACAATCTGCTCACTGGTGTTATACCTCCGTCCATTGGTGCACTGCCTGAACTTTCCAATGTTGTCCTCTGTCACAATCGTCTCACCGGTTCAGTTCCATCTTTTGTTTCAAAAACATTAACTCGTCTCGACTTGAAGCGAAATGATCTGTCCGGTTCTCTTGAACCGAGTTCCCTCCCTCCTTCGCTTCAATCCCTCTCTCTTTCCTGGAATCGCCTCGGTGGTCCGCTGGACCGGGTCATCGACCGGCTTGATCAATTAAATTATTTGGACCTGAGTCTGAACGAGTTCACGGGTTGGATTCCCGCTCGGGTCTTTACATTTCCATTAGCCAATCTTCAACTGCAGAGGAACTCGTTTTGGGGACCGGTTCAACCGGCTGATCAAGTGACGATACCGACCGTTGATCTCAGCTACAACAGATTGTCGGGTCAAATATCGCCCAAGTTGTCAACGGTTCAGAACCTGTACCTGAATAACAATCGGTTCACGGGTCAGGTTCCGGGCAGCTTTGTGGACCGGTTACTGGCGGCTAGTATACAGATACTATACTTGCAGCATAATTATTTAACAGGGATTGAGATAAATCCAACGGCTGAGATTCCCGCGAGTAGTTCGTTGTGTCTACAGTATAACTGTATGGTGCCGCCCTTACAGACTCCGTGCCCGTTGAAAGCAGGAAGCCAGAAGACGAGGCCTACAACTCAGTGTAACGAGTGGAAGGGGTAAAGTTGGAATTTTGGGTGACATACAATCCCAACAACAACCACAATACCAACATAGTTCTTGTTTTATTGTCTGCTCTTAATATGTTAAGTGGGAAGTATTTTTATTTTGTCTGATTCGTTAATTTAATTATTATATATAAGGAATAAGAAGAAGAAGACTGTGGAAAGTGAAAATCCGATTAATGTTTAGGGTATTGGCAGAGAGCTGGTGTGTACATAATGTTGTTTGTGTAGAGAAGCAATGCAAAAGATTTAGGTCTGTTTTGTTTTTGTTTTTTATTTTTATTTTTATTTCTAAATTTAGTAAAAAATTTTGTTTATTTGTTTATTTGAGTTTTTAGTTTTTTTATATTTTATTTTAGTTTCTTCTAATTTTTAAAATTTTTGAAATCATAAAAAGTAGTTTTTGTTTTTGTAATCTGGTTTAGTATCAACTAAATATATAGCCAGTAAAAAAAACTAAATATATATTATTTAATTATTTGATATATTAATTATTAATAAGAATTATGAATAATTTAATTTAATACTTTATATTTAATTAATTTAAATTAATTATGAATAATTTAATTTTATAATTAAATAAAACAAAAATAATTAAATAATT
>JAOQMS010000004.1:9415079-9458697 GCA_027563885.1 Erythroxylum longipes | reverse complement strand
TAATTTAAATTAATTATGAATAATTTAATTTTATAATTAAATAAAACAAAAATAATTAAATAATTATTATTAAATATAATTAAATTTAAAATATCTTCAAAATATATAAATTTAAAATAAAATTTGATTCAATAATTAAAACATATTTAAAATAAAATTTAAAATATTTATTTAAAAATAAAATAATTTTATTGATAGTTTATTAATAAATATTATATAAGAGATTAAAATAAATTTAATTAATTAAAAATAATTTATCTTTAAATTTTATTTAATATATAATTATCATTAATAATAAAAATATAGCTAACAAAAACTAAAAATTACAACAGAAAAATAGAAGCGGAATAAATCCTTCTTAAGCTAAGTTTGGTAGGGCGGTTAGTGATGAACTGAAATGAACTGAAATGTAATATTATTCCATTGTTTGAGAGAGAGGTTTATAATAGAATGAAATGAAATAGGATGAAAAGGGAGGGTTTCACATTACATCATATTTCATCTTAAACAGTAAAAGTGAGTTACCTCTAATTTGAGGATTTAGGCTATAATTGGTTGGACATAAGACTTTTAATGAAATGAAATGATTTATAATAGAATAAAATGTGAATAGATGTAATATTAGAAAATTGTTATTTGGAAGGGACGAAAGAGTTCGTAATATAATACATTGAAATGTTATTTATAGAATGCATTGAATGAAATGTAATATATGTATAATAATAATGAATGATTGTTCTACCCTTAATAGAACAAAACAAATAATGAGATGTATTGTCTTTCTGCTTGTCATTAAGTTTGAGCATATAATTGATATTATAAAAAATTATTGAGGGTATATTGTGTAGTACAATTTATCATTTTACATTCCATCCTAAACTCCCCAAATTAAAGATAACTCATTTTTATTGTTTAGGATAAGATATGATGTAATATATTTAATCAAATTAAATAAAATTTGATTAAATAATTAAAATATATTTAAATAACATTTAAATTTTAAAATATTTATTTAAAAGATAAAATAATTTGATTGATAGTTTATTAATAAATATTATATAAGAGATTAAAATAAATTTAATTAATTAAAATAAATTTAGAAAAAAAAAACTAAAAAAAAAAACAAACGTTCTCAAATAATTAACATTAAGAAATTAATAATAATATGTTCATTCCGAAACTGAGAAAAAGCAAGAGGTAAATGAGATTAGTTGGAGTAGGATAACTAACTCATCTTCCCGTGGAACAAAGCAAGAGATAAGTGAAGTTGGTTAGAGTAGGATAACTAAAGCATCTTCTTCTGGAACAACGCAAGAGATAAATGATCAGATTGGTTAGAGTGGGATAACTAACTCATCTTCTTCCAGAAAAAAGCAAAGAGATAAATGAGATTAGTTAGAGTGGGATAACATAAAGTTTTCCGAGTCACATGCAGCAGATCTGAAGACCAAATCCTTAGAGCAAACCCAAGTTCATGTCCTTGTTTTAGTTGGAAAGCCGTCAAAAGGTTAAAACAAACACATTTCGCATGACAGTCCCTGCCTTTCTTAGGTCAAAGTCAAATCCCCTTTGCCCCTATTCTTTTCTTGTTTCGAGTCTTTTGTTGCATTTCATGTGTTTGATACTGCCAACCACTTTCCATGCGATTCTTATGGGTCCAAACTAGATCAAATCAACGGTTCATACTTCAGACAATGAACTAAATCTGGATGCATGTTAGAGCATTTGTTTTTAGTTAAACATCTGTAAAGACAAAAGGCTTTGACAGATTTTTATTGAAGTGAACGGAGGAGCAATGGACGGGGTTTTACGTAAATTCTGCAAACTATGTCCTACAACAATGTATTAAGACACCTATGTTTGTTCTGATTCTCCGAGTTAAAGTAGGGGCCCTCATATCTTATGATATTCCCGTTGTCTTAAAGGAACCATAATCATTAATACTCTTTCCCAAGTAAATCCCCCTATTCGATTAACCAATTGTTCCAAGTCGATGTTGTAAATCTTAACAGCCCATCAAACCAACAGAAACAATAATTTTATGGCAGAAGAGGGACCTTCTGGTTTTATCTGATGGGTGCTATTGCAGTAAAAGAGACACAATGATTGGGCCATTGCTTTGTTTCCAACTTATGATCCTTCAATTTCCTTCACAGGAGGTCCCATCTTGTTGGTGGTTACTAATTTCCTTTACAGGAGGTCCCACCTTGTTGTTTGTTGCTGTTCATATCTAACTTAAGAATGCTTGTTGGAGCATTTGGATCGCTTTTCCCTAGTTTGAAAAATCGTTTTCTCAGTTACAGCTCTCTTTACGAACCTCACTTAATGAACTTGATCCAAATGATCGTCCATCCATGTAACTGGACCTAGATACTCGAATACAAGATGGACCTAGATACTCGAATACAAACAAGACCGCTAGCAAGCAGTAGAGGCAACTGGAAGTCAGACCACTGCTAACTGGACCACTATCTCAGCAGCTACTTAAATTACAATGTGTTTGTTTAGATATCATGAGTGCAGCGCAGACAGTTAATCCCAGTAAACAAGGATTTTTTTGCGAAGGTCGAGAGTTGGACAAAGGATTAAATATTACCAATTGCTCCAACTCTTAATAACAATCATGAAATTTGGTGTGCTAAGGATATACATAAACGTGAAGCAAATGGACAAAACAGGTGTCTTTTTGTCAGACAGAAAATGTTTGCCCATCTCAAACTCCGGATTGGAGATTATTTATGTACAGGTAAACTGTTTTGAAGGTAAGAATCACAAATTTTTGTTACAATATACAACTTTATTTGAACTTGGCAAAAACATGAATTGCTTCGTCCTTTTCTTTCACGCAATCAACATAATCAGTGTTACGGAAAGATATATTTACCACAGAATTTTTCTAGTAGAAATGTCGGCCCCGAATTCTTTTCTTTATAATAGGGGCAGGAGTTTCTCCATTTCCAGGGAACTCCCATTTGACAACATCTCCATCCCAAGAGGAGCTAACAAGCATGGGATAATGTGGGTGCCAACTACAATCTCTTACAGGAGACTTGTGATGTTTAAGCACTGCAACTTGGGCTCCAGAAATCTAGCCAGGACAACGACTAAGAATTAATAGAATGTTCAACTGGTAAATATAACCAAGAATTGCATACGCTAATTGATCTTTAAGGCATTAGCTGAGAAGAACAGCATTCTATTGCATTTTAATTACTGCCAAGAGAAGGCATCATCCGTACTTGTAAGTAGAGACCAGGAGTACATGGGCAGACAAGTCATGCAGATGAAGGAAAATCAGTAGATGTCAGTTACTTACCAAGTCATATATGTAGACACAAGAATCATGAGATCCTGTGTAGATGTACCTCTGTCCAGTACTGAGATTCAAGAAATTAAAGCACACGTTAGTTGCCAAACAAAGGACGAAAATCTCCACCAGGTGAAAGAGCAGGCAATAGCTAGATTTACCAATGTTCTAGCCAAATCGTGGCAAAAAGTTAAAAACTAGTAGCCTATTGACAGATTCTTGGACAAGAATTAGGTCTACAATGCCAAGACACTAATGCAAAATGGTAAGGAAAATATTAAGAAAAGGAATATATTAATATACCTACCTATATGACGGGGAAAAGTAGCAGCGAATCAAAGTACGCAAGACTGAGTGGCCTTTATATGTAGCCACTGATTGATCACCAGGGTGTTTTAACTCTCTGGCCTGGGGTGGGTAGTCCATCCATCTGTAGTCCCACTCATAATTTCTGAGACCCACAGCACTTGCAAAAAGAAAGAGAATAATTAGAGCAATTCATGCAGTCTAAATGTTTCTCCCTCTTTAACACACAACAACGTCAATGCCAGAAAGAGAATGCTTGATTTATAATGATGCATATATGAAAGGCAACAAATTAAAATATGCATTTATGATGAAAATAGGTGAGTAGGTTATCTTGCAATTCACCATTGTTTATATAATAAGAATACAATAAGCTAATGATTACAAACATAAACCTTATAATAATAGATATATATATTCTTAAGAGAATCATATAACTAATAGATCAACATCAACAAGAGCTAGACTGAAAGAGGACTACTGGAGATGAAGTATACCAAGTAGCATTAGAGGCCATCTTGCGGATATCCCATAGCTTGATAGACTGATCTTTACCATTGGAAATAAAATAACGACCATCCCCTCGACTATCAAGAAATGAAATGCCTTCTAGATGACCCATTAGAACTCCCGCAGGTTTCCCTTTGACCATAAAGCAACGCCTATCCCACACCTAAGCAACATTCAAAGTTATCCAGTATCCTTACGGAATCAGTTCCCTAAAGTTGTTTAAAAAAAATATACAAACCCCTTTTCTTTAATTAACAAATGCAATAACTTTGAGCAAGCTAGTCGCGACTGAAATAGGAAATTGAATAGGAACACTATGGACAGAGGTATTTCATGCAAGGATTGCAGCACATAAAACTATATTACCTTACAGAGACTATCATCACTTCCAGAATATATTAAATGGCCACTCTCGTCGGCAAAGCATACAGTGTTAACATCAGACTGCAACACAAAATACAAATTACTTTGGGACTCTGAAAATAAGATAAACACTTCGTTGATTATTGGTTGTCATGCAAAAAGAAAGCCCCCTCCAAGAGAGAGAGGGAGAGAGAGTGGAAACCACAATGAAGCCACAAATTGATTAAAAGCTTCCAACATAGAATGATGAGAAACAAATGATCACAATGACTTGATTCCTTCCAGCTCTAGCATCGAAATTACATTTTCATCCAGAAGAATAATCTATATTCTACATAACAATCACAAGTCATAACATTATAACCTTAAAATATCTATGGCCTGCACCACATTTACCTAACAAGAGGATGAAATTTTTAATTAACATCCCTCCATTTGATAGAATACCTGTATGTGCTGCCTTGTCAAATGACAAGTACAGAGAAAAGGAACCAAGGCGAAAAGGATGCTGAGGAATTTCAGATATCCTCTTAGAAGTTTTATTCACCTTATTCACTTTACTTCATGTCTTAGTTAGATATAACTGTTTATATATTGTCTGCTTGTGACAGTAAGCTACAGCCCATCCTGACAAACATACACTTTTTCTCCCAGGGAAGAGACCTAGGAAACAAACCAAGAGCGGATAAATTCTTTAGTCCACATGTTATGGGTAAGCTTCTCCATTACACTCATACAAGAGTTGGTTGAAGGATCAATGCACCGGGAAAAATAAGGAAGAACCAAGCCACCAATGACTATATGAAGGATGACATTGGAAGGAGCTTATTGAAGTATAGGATCTCACTGTGTGTGCCAAAATTCGAAGAGAGAGCTTATTTGCTTCAAGATCATAGACATATATTGAATCGTCACTAGTTCCTGCAAACAATTTCTCGACCATCAGTAGCAAATTTTACAGAGAAGATTCCAAAGGAGTAGCCCCCATCATCAGCAGCAGTAAAATCCAATTGATCGTGAACCTCCTGTGAAAGAATAGAATAAAATATAACGCAAATACTTAACATTGTTGATAATCAATAATGAACTGCTTTGTTGCATAAGGAAATCTATAGCATCTTCACATCAAAGCAACTGGAAAGAAGAAAAGTTAATCAATTCAAATCAAAGTTAGAAACAATTTTTTTGCACTAATGGTGTGAGAGAACACAGTGCTTGGTTTCCCAGCATAAACCTCAACACCGCAGAACCGTATTTCTGGTCTAGCTTCAACTGTACCATCATCAGTCAAGAACAAAAGACATGATTCAATCATGTTTTGTTTTGATGTTTTCTTTGTAAATCAGCAATAAATTGCACAAAGTCCAAAATTTTACCGGTAGAATACCAACCAGATATAAAGATTATGTAGAAGAACCAACAAAAGACAATAAAGATATCATAATAAGTAAGCATCAGGGTATAGACACTATTTTCTATAATGACTGACAGTACCATTAACTAGTTACTAACTGTATTGATTATAAAGGTCAAAAGCTAATACTTACTGTAATATTTGCGTGAGACTCTGTGACTGAAGACCCAATGTCCACAATATGAACAAAAGGAGACATGCTGGCATATACCTGCAATAAAATTAAACAATAATTTTATCAAAAGGATGAATGTCACTTCTTAGGCTGCTGACTTTTAAGAGATGCATCTTCAAGCTGTCACGTACAAATCATAAATAAGAACAAGCATACTGAAATAAAGAATATGTCAAACAGATTTCTCAACAGTTAGAAAGCCCCTGTAAAATGATCAGGTGAATAGAATAGAACTTTATCCATCAGCGAGTACGAAAAGGAAAATGTTAGGTGTAAAAGGGAAGGTGTCAACAGAAAAAAGTCTTATCATTGCTTTGTAAAGTTAATAACAGTAACAATATACTGATATGCCAATTATAAAGGCAGAACTTTTAAAACATGAACCACTAGTTTAATGTGATGGATCTTCTACAACTGCGTATATGAGGACATTAAGTGCATTTGTTTCCATCAATTGATAGTTTGCCTCTTGCATTTGGTTCAAATATATATTGTTAACTGCGGACATCAAAGATGTGAAAATTTAATCATCCAGATGAATGAACTCACAACAAATCGCTGATCAGGGGACAGAGATGTATCAGTCACAGTCCAACGCAAATTTTTGGCAAGAATATTCTTCTGAACCTTCCAGCCCTTCTCAACATTGTATATTCTTATGTGGCTTCCCTGTAACATTTTTCAAAGAAGGTAAGGAAAGTTAAATGCAAACGATAGTAAGTAAGCAGTGCAACAGAAAGCAACAAATGGAAACACCTGAAAGCCCGCAACAAATAGGGAACCATCAGCAGAAAATTGTGATACGTAGGCTCGGCTGGTCATTTGGTCAATAAGCCAAGGCCCATTGACAGGCAAATATCTGCTAAGCAAATGACAACAATCAGCTGCTGAGAATCTCCCTCTACCTGAATAGTTACCTTCTCGTCCTGCCAGCATCTTCACTGTTGAAACAGGCAACTGCAATTTACCAGGCATGTCTTGTCCCAGATGCTTATTAGGACCTGATTTCAGCTTTGTGAGCTGTGCAATTTCATGATCTAAATTATTCAATAATTTACTGGAACCTTGTCCACTACCAACTTCATTTGTACTCTTTCCACCATCACAAAGTTCAGATTCTATCTGCAGTCTGCTCATTGCATAACCCATTGCGTCTATGGAAGGCCTGCTAAAAACAAAGTACATTTTACTCAAAAAAAATTTTCATACATGATTTTCTAAGCCTTCATATCACATCAGTTTGGAGTGTTCCCTATTCAATGTCACACCTGAAAAAGGAAAAGAATAAAAAATCATTGACAAAGAAAGACACTGGCTAGTGAATTATTTGTTGAGGAAGAAACGACGGTAATTTAATTCCCACGAACCAATCCTCCTCCATGCCACTTAAAGATATAATCATGTCACTTCTATCTAATATTCCGCATCACATCTAGTTAAAATTAACAACCATTTTCAGAGGATGATCATTTACAGCAGTTTGCACGAGAACATATCAGTTTGTTAACAATCCTCAAAGCTCTGAACCATAAACCACTTTGTATATATGTATATCCACACCTCCACAAGCATTTAAGAGCAAAAATTATAGCACAAAACTTCTGAACTTTCAAACATTATATCAGACTCACCAAGTCACACGCATGCAATGATTTCAACAGACTTTCATTAGAATTAATGATAAAAGATCAAGCTTTTCTCTTTCCAACTCAGAATTAAGTCAAAATCCCAATTCAACAATTCAACTAGATGTCCACAGCTTCAAAATTCAAAGTTTCTTCCAAGTGTTTCAAACAAAGTATCAAAAGCTAAGATCGCCATTTTAAGAGAGAAACAAAAGAAAGATGATCAAGAACATGAATCAGTGAATGACAGACACACACCTAACAAGACTGCCGGTTGCTGGGTCGAGGCCAGCCAGTGACTCGTGCCCGTGGATAAACCTCGGATTTTTTATGATACTTCAAGATTACGGGTGAACAGCACGACAGCGGATCAATTCACTTGAAAGGACCGTATCTGTGTGTTGTCTGCATTATTAATTTGCTATTACCACCTGTCTCCCTCGCTATCGATCAACTATGCCACGTGTTAAAAGTTGAAACATATACTTTTTAGGCCCTCCTAATTTTAGGCCCATAAAATTCAGGACTTTCACATTAGGATCAGATTTAGCCCAAATTTCTCAGATCAGTCCATACCCTCTCTCTTTTTTCGTCTCTCTATCTCATCTCATCTCTCCGCAGCCAGTTCTGTGGCAGCAAGAACAAGCAACAACTAAAAACCCACCTTAAACCCTCCAAAACGAAATGCTACCCAACGACTATTGTCAGATAAGATGAAGAGAGTGTGTAGTATCTCGGACGCTGCTCAAGCAGATATGCTTGGCAGCCTTTACAAATTATTTTCGAAAGCTAGACTCCCCACACCACCTATCTTTACCCTCACAAAATCTCCGAATCACTGGTTTGCCCGCGATCTCTGTGCCCAATCCGACGCCGGTTCACAAACCACCAGGGTTTTCTCCAACATCATCGCGCTTTTCTCCGATAGCTTCTCTCGAAGTGACGACAAATACAGTGAAGATCTCCGCAAAACGGTGTCTGGTTTGGCGGACGAGGTTGTTCAAAATGTTGGGGATTTTGATAAGGTTTTTGGGATATTGGACGAGAAGGGAGAGCCTTTGTTTAGGAAGTATCGTGGTGGGTCCGCTTTTGTTGAGCTTTTGAAGCAGTTGGGTTCATGGCCTAACCTGGCCTTAGAGGTACGGATTGGCTTTTCATTCTACGTGGGTTTGTTGATTTTTAAAATGAGTTTGTGCGCGGCTTGGCTCTTCATCTGTCTGTTGTATGTGTCCCTTTTTCTTTTCTTTTTTTTTAATTTTTATTTGAAGTGGTTCTTGGGATCATTCCTGTTGTTATGATGAGATGCTTGAAATTGCTGGAACTTGATGCCATATGAAACCAGTATAAAGTTCTTATGTGATTGGTTTGTTCCATGATTAGGAGGTTTCGATGTTTTAACGATTCGTGTTTGTGAAAGCAAGAAACTTCTTGTTGGCTTTGAGCCTTTCAAGCTTTTTAGTGGTTTCCTAACTCTTTTTCTTCTGCCTTTTCTTAAATCTGTAAACTTATGTTATTAGCAGGTTCTCAACTGGAGAAGAAAACAAGCAGATTGTGGCGTTCCTATGACATCGGAAGAGTACGCCAAGGGAATTAAGATTGCGAGTATGATTAAGAATGTTGACCTTGCAGTAGATATATTCACTGAGGCCAGTTATAAGCGTATTAAGACAACCTCTACATATAATGCCCTCATGAGTGCTTATATGTACAATGGTCTGATCGATAAATGTCAGGACCTGTTTCATGATTTTAAGAAAGAAACAAATTGTGCTCCTTCTGTTGTAACGTATAACATTCTTATATCAGTATTTGGGCGATTGATGTTGGTAGATCACATGGAGGCAACATTCAGTGACCTAAAATCTTTGAATATCTTGCCAAACTTGGGCACATACAATAATCTAATTGCAGGATATTTGACTGCATGGATGTGGGATAGGATGGAGAAGACTTTTCAAACGATGGAAGCGGGCCCAGTCCAGCCTGACCTAAACACATACTTGCTAATGCTTCGAGGCTATGCACACTCTGGTAATCTGGAGAAGATGGAAGATACATACGACTTGGTAAAAGATCATGTCAATACAAACGAAATTCCTTTGATCAGAGCTATGGTTTGTGCATATTGTAGAAGTTCTGTTACTAATAGAGTTGAAAAGATCCAGAAATTGATAAAGCTAATCCCTGAGAATGACTATAGGCCTTGGCTCAATGTGTTGTTGATTAGGGTATATGCACAAGAAGATTGGTTGGAGGAAATGGAGAACTCGATAAATGAAGCATTTAAGCATAAAACTATTGTAACAACAATTGGTGTAATGCGGGCAATCATTTCGAGTTATTTCAGATACAATGCAATTTGCAAGCTCGCAGATTTTGTAAAACGAGCCGAAGATGCTGGTTGGAGAATCTGTCGGTCTTTGTATCACTGTAAAATGGTCATGTATGCATCAGAAAACCGCTTGGAGGAAATGGAGAATGTTCTTGGTGAAATGGAGAATTTCAACATGGATCCTAGTAAGAAAACTTTTTATATAATGTACAAAACATACTCGACATATGGTCAAATATATAAGGCTAAGCAAGTAATGGGGTTGATGTGCAAGTATGGCTATGAGTTTCCTTGTGATGTATCTTCATCTTAAAATACATGCCGATGCAGTTGCATATCAGGCATCATCAATTCCAGAAGGCACTGGACTGATACTATGTATGGTTCATCAAAAACAGTTACATGGCATTGAGATTCCAGGTGTTTCATAGGTATGTTCTTTCGCATATTTGCTTCTTGTGTAATTATGTTGTGTATTAATCATCTATACACTATTTTTATGCTCCTACTTTCCTGATACTTTGCTACTGGCTATACAGTTATTTAGAAGAGCAGTCTCTTACGTGAAACATGGCCTAAGTTTGAAGTTCCTATTTCCATGCAATTTAGTGTTCTTTATGGATCAGCTTAAAAGGCTACAAGAACAACAGAAATTTTCTACCCAAGCACCTAATTTGGTGTGCTGGGGCCTTGGTTGTTAAGAACATAGAAATAGATCATGCACTACTATTGCAAAGAGTATTGCAGCACTATTTGTAGTTGGCTTTTCTCTTTTTACAAGACAAATAGGAAGAAAAACAGATTATAGATTGGTTCCTCCTCCAATGAGGAAAACTTTTTTATGTTATTGTACCTTATCATCCTTACTACTATGGGCAGCTTAAGGGATAAAAACATTCTCTATTAAAAAAATATTAGCGACACCTCAATAATGTTTGTTGTATGGTGTACATTCCAGTGGTGGTTTAGTTTTTCCTTTATTACAAAGTTCAGTTGAAGTTTACTTTAAGTTACCCTTGTCAGGTTAGAATTCAAAGGGTATCAGGATTAAGTTAAAGTTAGATTCCTACTTTAGGATTACGTTAACAGGATTCTCCTCAAAATCATGAATGTTTCAGGTCATGAATAACGAGGGATTTGCTTTCTGGATTCTGAATAGCAGCTTTAAAGTTTGATTCTTTCTTTCTAGGAATGATTTCTTGTTCCTATTCCCAAATGATAGAGTGATTTCTAGTTCTTCCGAAATGATAGGAATGATTTCTAGTTCATTTCTGATACAATACGAGTGATTCCTAGTTCTGTTTCCAAACAGTAGGGGTGATTCTTAAACCTATTATTTGCTTTCCAAAATCCTCAATCACCATTTTAAACAACCCTGGAAGTTAAAGTCTCCATTACTGTCAAGTCTACATAATTTTACACAACAATCACCTGCAAATGTAAGGTGCAGTTTGTGAGAACTTTCTGCCTATACTCAAGGTGAATATGCATCATTGAAAATGGTTCGTTAAGAAACAGAAATGATATAGAACATGACGAATTTGCCTCTGGTGTTGCCCATTAAAACATGGGGCTTGAAAACCAGTTTAATACAACTTTGCAATCCTTGCAGTTTCTCTTGAATCTTAGTTCTTTGTTGAACCTAACTTCATCTCTATTTGCAGTTATAACCTTGAAACTCTCTTGAAATTGTTCTTCTCCTTGTCTGTTCTCAGAACTTTTGATATGAAGTTATAAGAATGAACATTTATCTAAATACTAGCCATCAGCTTTGCTATTTGTAAGGAAAAGCGTCAAATAAGCCCTGACATTTACTCTGTTCAATGAAGGAAATGGATTTGGTCATTTAAACAAGGTAAAGTTTCAATTTTCTGAAGTTAAGAGGCTTAATTGAATATCGTGGTGCAAACTTTAGAAATTTATTTGATCCTTTTTTTCTGTCAAAAAGTTGGCCCATAGATTGGTGATGGGAGGATGAGTCGTGCCTTGTTAGTGGAGATCATTTCTCAATTTGCGTCGTAGAAAATTACAGTCAGGAGTTGAATTCTCGTTGGTTCCAATTGAGACTGAATATCTGTTTTATCCCTGATGCTTTATATGTTGTCTTTAAACCCAGAGCATGCAATTCTTTCTCATATCAAATATATCTTATAGTTTCTCGCGTGTCTGTTAGCTATAGTTACTAGATGAGCTATGAACATTCCAAGTATTGTTTTTTTGCAGAAAGACAAAAAGTAGAGTGCCTTGCTGGAGCTGAGATAGTATCGACCGAAACAAGCAAGGCGCCATGATGTATGCAAATCTTCTGACCAGCTGAATAAATTGTGTCTTTTAACTTTTATTGAACTACAAATTGTTGGTGTAAATCTAATCTATTTTCTACAAGTCACCATTTGCCAGGAGGGGAGGCCTTCATATTAATGGGCCACAGAGTACAGAGGACGTAAAATTCAATTTGCTTAAATGATTCAACCACTCTCGCCTGAAACTGATTCTTTTGATTCCGATCAACCAAATTTTTGTTAGACGGTGTATTTTGTACCAAATTGGAGGATTGAGCTGAAGGGGTTGTGTCTGCGATATTTTATCATATTATGTACTGCCTCCTTGTAATGCTCATGAATAAAGAAAAATGGATACTATTCCTTACGTCCTACTTGCAAGCTCTTATCTCTTCGGTTTTGTTTCTGCTTACAAAAAGGGTTCAAATCTTCTGTTCCTTTTGTTACAATCCTGTTTTTGTTCGGTTTGATTTTATTTTAGCTTTTCTGTTTTCAATCTTGGTTTTTTTTTTGGTCTGTGTTTATCAAGAGGTCATCTTTGAGTTATTCTAATTTCAATGGTTGTTGCTTATTCCATTGTTGTCTACCACGCAATGGACATGGATTGTGATAGGCCCATTTCGGAATATTGACAGGTTTTTCTTGTGGAATAGTCCAACCAATCCCTGAAATTAAAATTATTCTTGAATCAAAATAAGATCGGTAAGGTAACGCAAACTCAACCTTCTATTATGATATGACCTATTCATTCATTTCAAATTCTAAAAGAAATCAATTATTACAAAGATGGATAAAGACAAGTGAAGGTTGAAGTGGGTTTACTTGTATGCCAAGTTGGTTTTTAAATAATTTACAAACCGGCCTTAACAGCTCAGCAAGTTGGCTCTGGTTTAGTTAGCATTAGGAAGTAAACAAAGAAGGGTTAACCCATGCATGTGTTGAAAAGACAAAATACCAAATGAGGTGTGAACGCCAATAAAGAAAGTAGGGAACAGTGTGGGGGTACCGACCACACCCAATGTAAGGAAATTTGTCCGTAATCACAAGATTAAATAAAAGACAAGTGACAATGACTTTGAGTAATACAATATTTACAAGCATAAACACCTTGGGCTTGGGACAAATTCAGTCAGGACCCCATGCTAGTGCTAGTAATAGTAAAATGAAAGGTGAAAGACCAAAGTTTCAAATGTGAAATGCTTTTTTGGTTGGTTACTTCGGCCACATGCAACCTAAGCAACCAAATAGCAGTGTATTGTATGAGCAAAACCCCTAAAAAGTCAAATTACAAGACAAAGTTCTTTGTCCTTGTCTTGTAGCTTTGCTGGTCACACTACCCACTAAGTGGTAAGTACCCTCCCCTTCCTCCCATCCCATAAAACAGAATCGGAATTGTTTGTTTTTTCAAGTGGTCCACCGTAACAAAATTGATTTAGCTTCTTTTTTTTTCCTTATACTTTTACCAAACCCATTCCTGTATTTGCATATCCCCACTACGATTGCGCAACGAACAAGGAGCTGACAAGAATTATTCAGTTTTTGATGCTGATGTCTTTCCAATCATTTTTTTCTCACATTGATGCTCTTTTGGCGGACAGGGCTTTGACTTGCTCTCTGTGAGATGGTATTGTGGCGTTACATATCATAACGACGTCGTGTTGGAGACTTGTACCCCCATTAGTGTTTATGCCCTTTTCTAAGGTTGATTGTTAGCAATTTTAGTGTGGTCTATACGACGCCAAGTTGAGGGTCAAGTGCGTATATCATTAACGGGATGCAAGTACGGAGTGGAGGTGATAATGATTTAGTGGGGAATCGATTTTCTCCACTACACAAAAAGACAAAAATTAGATACAAAATTAAATGAATTGGAATCAGTAATCTTTGACAAATTCAAACTATGCATGTCATTGGAATGGAGAGCATTAAGTCAACTGTCCTACTCTTTCTCGTTAAGTTGATATGCTTACCAGAGATTTGGTCGATCAAACAGATAATGCTGATACCTTAAAGCTAAAAGCATTGATAAGGAGACAGGATCTAAGCTTGCAACTTTGCCACAATCTTTATATAATTCTAGAACACAGGTATAACATACAAGCTCCATATCAAAGATGGATGAATAAGTTCCAGTCCAGTCATGTTCTGAAATTAGTGCTTATAATTCCTAACTTACTAAAAACAACTGATTAACCCAACAAAGATCACAAAACCCCACCTTTTCTTCCCCCATTACTCTGTGACGGAAGCTAAACAGGGGTAGGTTACATCTCTGATGGTTCAGCCAAATTCCACGAACAAGTTCTGATCCTGGGATGCCTGGAGCTCGCCTTCTGATCAGATGGAATACTTTCATGAACCCAGAACAACATAACAAGTACTCTTCAGACCAAGAACAGCTTGAATCCAAAAACATACAGAACTCGATATCGCCCTCATCAGTGACATTGTGGTAAGAAGTAAACGCTTCTACACAAATCTTGTAACTACACACCAACACTTTCAAAGGGGCAGAGAGTGGGGGAGAAAAAAAAAAAAGTGAAAAGTGAAGCTTTTTGTTACGTATGTGGCTGCCTGTAGTTAAGAGTAAGTAGAGTATTAACAGTTAAGGATTCACGAAGCTTTTGATCTCATCCATGAGGCAATAAAAGTGATCGTTATTTGGCAAAAAGTAGAAACCTATAGTAGCTTGTTTTAGATAAAGAAGTTTCACTTCATGGCCAGCTTTCTGGAGCCCTTGAGCATAAGCCAACTGCCAGTCTTGTATGAGATCCAAACCAGCCACAACAACTAGACTTTTGGGGAATTTGAGTCCTTCCAATCTTTTGGACTTGGGGCCGAATATATTACATGCTGGATGGTCTCTGTCTTCACCTTCAGGTAGAAAAGCTCTCCAATACCAATCACGGTCTTGTACCGAGACAAAGTACTTGCCATCCAACGTTTTCTCTGATTCTGTTCTTTTCTGACCACCAAACATTGGGTGAAGAAGCATGTTACCTAGTACCTCCACTTCTGCCTCAGCTGCTCTCACCGCGACATGGTGAGCTATATTACCTCCTGAACTATCACCAGCCAAATAGACGTGAACCTTAGAATCTTTACCACTTTGAAGCCATGTTCTGGATTTGACCCACTTCAGGGCTGCCCAACCATCATCATATGCACATGGATATCGATACTCTGGTGAGCGACGGTAATTCACAGACACCACAACAGCATTACAAAGGCTAACAAGTCTGCGACAAAAGGTGTCATAAATAGCACTATTGGCAGATGAATGAGCGAAGCTTCCACCGTGAAAGAAGATAATCACAGGGACAACCTCAGTGGTGCTCAAGGGCTTCTCAAGATCCACAATCCCCCATTGAGCCTCGTTTTCAGGGGCTGGTCGGAAAACACGGTTTAGGAGACCAGAAGAACGGTCAACGTGATCAAATGAGAAAACCCCATCTACTGGAATCGTGTTGGCAGGGACTTTACGTTCAAGGAACTCTGCCAATTCACGGTTAAACGTCCCGTCTGGTCGGCGAAGTATATTATATGCCAATTTAAAGTTGGAGATGAGGACCCACGTGTTCAGTGGAACAACCATCTGCAAGTACAAGTTTTTCAGAGGATTTTCTCGGGAAAAAAGGAAGAAAAGGAAAGGTTCATAAAGCTCTTTTAGGTAAGAAGCGATCTAACTACGCTTCCCTAAGATTCAGAAAAGATATCAAGTTTACTTTATTCACAGAACTCGTAATGTCAAATAAAAGCTGGAAAAACTCCACAGGCAAGCTAGTAATCCATTGCCACGCAATCCCTTAGGTAAGTAAAGTTGAGGACAGACAAAAACAAACCGGAAACCACTCGAATCACAGCCCCAAACGACAAGCTTTGTCTACCGGAAGCACCAAATAGAAACAAGTTTAAAAGTTGAAGGAAGTCAAACATGTTAACGAATAATAAGATCACAGAGTCATTCGCTCCAAAATAGCAAAAAAGTGAACTCCAATGTTGTAAACCAAAGTCAAAATCTAAGTCCCAACAGGTCATAACAAAAAGGCCTAGAGCATGAACAGACTTCTACTAATTATGCCAACAGAAAACTGATCAAAGAAGAGAGAGGATTGCATGCGAAGATAAGAAAACAGAGGTCAGGGACAAAACAGAATACCTTGGATTCATTAAGGTTGACCTCATTACCACCAGCCATGAAGATGAATTCTTCACCCAAAACCAAAAAACCGGCCTATACACAACTCAGAAAACAAACAAATTGTCCCTTAAAGAAGGAATGAACACGTGCCCTCGTACTCAGACCATCTCACAACCTCATTTTTCTCGACCGCAGAACACCCAACTCAAGACGACAACAGGCCAACCACACCGGAACAGAAAAGCAAGAAAGCTTAACAGCTGGGCAAAGGAACAGTTTTTATCAATCCTTCCCTTACAATATGCGTGATTCCTAGTGAAGAAGTAGGCAAATAAAAGGAGACGAGGAACAGTGAGGGAGGTAGTGAGGAATCAAAAGACAGTTATAGGGGATTGTTTGAGAAGAGAAAGAAAGTACGTAGAGAGAAGATGTAGATGGAAAAGAAAAAAACGGATTTGAAGAGGGTAAATGGTAAGTGATTGATATGGGAAAACAAAAGATGAGAGGGAGAGAGCGGAGAGTCAAAAGAGGGAAGGAACGACGGAGATGGACGGAGACGACAAAAGCAGGCGGCCAACTTAAGATGTTGTTGTGGGTCCTACCTAATCCCTCTTTTTCTGTCTTCTTTCTCACGTACACACTACATCCATTCCATACTCACCAATGCCAACTGCCTCTTTGTAAATTGTAACCAAGTCACTTCTCACCACTCTCTCTCTTATTTTTCCTTTGTTTGTTAAAATATATCTAAAATTAAGTTATGATTAAATGGCTAAGCTTAAATTAATTAAATTGTTTAATTAATGTTCTCTTGAAAGGCATTATAAAGTTATGAAATAATGGAATTTAAGCATAATAATAATAATAATAAAACTTGTTTGTTGCATGGATAATAATTAACAATTTCTTAACTGTTAAAGAAGAACTCAGTGGCAGTGGAAAGAAATGTATTAGATAGCCAATTTCCAGGTTTGGCAATAGCTGTCTGTACGCATGAGAAATTAAAAACTAAAGGAGAAGGAAAAAGAAATAAGGGAAGCAGACAAAGACTTTGCTGCGTGCGGCCGACGCCAAGGCACGTGGCGACAAAGGGTTCCGTCTCGACTCTTTTGCCTAACCCCACCATCCCTCTTCCCTAAAGTACCCCTGTCTCTTTCCCGCAACCACGACATCGCCACTGAGGAAGACACCTGTTTTGTCCTCTAGGGGAAAGCGCGTGACGGCATGTCTTTTGTCAGGGCCTGAGGTGTCGTTTTTCGCCTTTCACAAATTGTTTCTAGGGTCATCGAATGTGGGTTTTGGATTTTGTCGTATTCTACGGTTATGTTGTGTTCATCTCATCATCAATCGTGGCTCTGTGACACTTGTCTTCAGCAGAGAGCTCTGCCTGTTATGATGCCGCAACTTCCCCAAGACATTTCCCCTCAAAAGTCTTGTTCTTAATACGAGCTGATACGATGATCGAAGCCCTCGTCGTGGGGCCCCCTCGAAAACTCCCCATGATGGGAATTACTGACTCCGTTTTTTGACACGTGGTTCTTTGACCTCGATTTTTGGGAGTGATTGATAGATTTTTTTTCTTTCAGTGTGGGACCTTAACAAAATTATGTAGGAAATACCCTAAAAAGAACAGGTGCTCCAACCCCCTTCTCGTGGATCTCTGGCCGTTGGTTTTGATCTGTTGAAATGATCAAAACCAACGATGTTTTATAATTTTAATTCTATATCAAACAAATCGAGAAGGTACCTGTATTTGGGACGTAAATTCTTGTACTTGTGAAGTGAATAGAGACCATAGGATTTGGTTCCTTGATAGGATACTCGCACTTGATAGGGTAATCCAAAGATTGTTTTCTTTATCAAAGTGGCCACTCCTCGCTCCACGTCACTGCTCCATTTTCTTAATTTATCTCATTCCAGCGTTCATTTTGTAATGGGAACAGCCACCCTTCGGCCCTATACTAGAGGTAATGATTAGAGATTAGTAAATCACATATACAGTATATATATAAGTTGATTAATTGATTATAATTATTTTATTATTTATACAATAATATAAACGTAAAATGTAATATTAATTTATTTTCACAAAATTGAAATATTTATATTTATATTTTTAATTTTAATATAATAATAGTTTTATTAATTTTTTAAAAAAATGTCGTTTCATTAATCCTCGTCACCTATGTTAGTTTTGGTTTATGTGTATTAATAATTAAAATTACTTGAACACATGATAAATTACGTCAGTAAATATATTAAAAACAATAATGTTTGAGTTAAAATTAAAAAATATATAAATTTAATCTTGGTATCACCTTTTAAAGTTTAGAAATTTTTATAAAATTGAGAAGAAGGTTAAGGTTTTTTAATTAAGCCTAAAATATAAGAACACAAAATTTTCAAAATACTAAACTCTTACTAAATTTAATAGAAACACGTTTCAAAATTGACGTCTTTTAATTTACTGACTTCCTAAACTGTCACCTCCCCATTAATTACCGCGAGTTAAAAAAAAATGTCCGTACAAATTTGGCGTGAAACAGACACGCAAGTACGTTTGCTTATATAAGAATGACGTAAGTCTAAGTAACACCGACTTGATCAAAATAATTAAATTCTTTAATTAGTTGGTTTCGGTGGTAAAAGTCAATCACGTGAATGAATCGTATCATCACGAAGGTGTGAGTATACACACAGAATTACTTCCCCCCTTTTGCTTTTATTTCCCCTATAAAATAGAGAAACAGTAAATTTTGGTATGGGTGGTTTAAAGTGTTTGGGGAGTATATTTTGTCGTATACGAAGTTGGTGGCCATGCATGTGCCACACACACACACACTCTCCATACCAAACATATTTGCCGTGTTGTTCTACACTTTCTGCTTTTTTTTGGTTTTGTTTTAGCAAATTGTGAGATTTCTTTGAATAGGGTACCAATTTTTGTATCTTTCGCCAGTAGCTTTCCTAAATTAACGTGCGGCCCACAATGGGGCGTTCTTGTCCTCTTGCGCGTTAGGTCAACAACTAGGAGCAGCTTTTGGCTTCTTGTGCCGATTGGGTCAATCCCACCAAGTGGAAAGAGTTATCAGTTATTGCCATTTATCTTTTTTTCTAATCGTATTTGGACCAGACATCTAATTCTAACCCCCATAAAAAGCATTCCATGTTCCAACTTATCTCCATTGAAAAAGAGCGGATCTTTCACTTTGTTTAGGTTTTGGTCTTTCTTTTCTTCAGGACATCACTTTGATCCTTCCGTTTTGGATCTCATTTTTTATTTGTCTATCACCGAATATTTGGCAGTTTTTGTCCTTCACATTAACATCAATATGACTGTGTTACTAGATGCTAGGGGAATTCGATTTTGTTTTACTACGTGCTTGTCCAAGATCAGGAATAAGCAGCCCCAATTTCTCAAAGAGACAAGGCCATACTCGGTTTATTTTCCATGCACGTAAATGGATTAGTCTCTAATTTTGACGTGAACAAAAAGGAAACTTGTCAGTGTTATGTATAATTTCAAAGAGGCTACATCATTGAGTTTGAGCATGCGTTTCATTAGTAGACAAATTTAAACACCTTTGGTTGTTTGCTTTTTCATACACAAAAGGACATATACATCTCACGTGTATTGTAAATGTCCTAATTTTTTTTAAATATTTATTAACTAAAATAAAATATAATTTCAACTTTAAACTTTCATTTCATTAATAATATCCTCAAATATGAATAAAGGTGAAGACTATAATAGTTATTGCAAAGTGCAAAACAATGTATGTGATAAATGTACACATTTTCTTGTGATTTTAATTATTTTTAAACAATTTTTATTATCTTAAAACCATTATTTAGTATTAGGTATCTTTTAAAAAAAATTTATTTTTTCAATTAATTTAACCTAAAGTATTATTAGGGTTAGTTTAAAACAACTATATAAATTTTATCATATATGCAATAATTAGTTATATAATATTTATTAAAATAATTTAATTGGCATTTAACAACAAATACC
The DNA here is from genome assembly GCA_027563885.1 of Erythroxylum longipes. Classification (NCBI taxonomy): domain Eukaryota; kingdom Viridiplantae; phylum Streptophyta; class Magnoliopsida; order Malpighiales; family Erythroxylaceae; genus Erythroxylum; species Erythroxylum longipes. The sequence continues at coordinate 9,438,227 of JAOQMS010000004.1, read as the reverse complement.
TTTTAAAATTTATAATTGATGTAGACCGAAATTAGAGTAGGTTTATTGAGCCAATCTTAAGTATGTAAGTTTGTAAAATTAACTGTTCAAAATAATGTGTGTTTCAAGTAAAGACACTTTGATACTTAAGTGAATGAGAGCTAACAGTGCTAAATATGTAATCTTTAATCGAATTTAATGTAGTGGTTATGAAAACTTACCACATTTCCTTATTGTATGTTTGCTTTCATCGGAAGGTGGAAGGTTTAACGTTAAGTTGATATGATAAACTGGTCATATTTTTAAAGGTAAGAGTGCATTCATTTTCTTTTTTTCTTGTAAAAAACGAAAAATAAAGAAGGTTAATGGAATAGTGTTAACTAAATCAAGTTTATTTTTGAACCGATTTAGGGTATATTGTTTGCCTCTCAGTTTCTTTCCAAAACATAAATTAAGAATGAAAATTTTAAGAATCAGGTACATAAAGTGTATTAGTTAGGATAACCTTTAAGCCTTTCGAGTATTATCTTGAAATCATCCAACTATGTTGTCACAAATCTACAACATATAAGCCCAAATAATCCAAAATTGTCTCTTTAATAGCCAATTAATAAATCCACAAAAGCCTTCTAGGGACATATATAAAAGAAATATCAACTTTCATACGTCTAACTTAGTTTTCTTATGCACACCTATTTAAAACATTTTGATGATTTAACATGAATTGCTTATAAAACATTTCTTACGAATATTTTTTTGTGGAATAAAGTTATTTCTTATAAAGAGAGACATTTTGACTACCAACAAGGAGATGAACCATTACTCGATTTGGATTATTGATTTAAGCCAATCTTTATAATCCATTCTTCTATAAAAATGATGTTGAAGTGGTTCATCTTATCATTTTTTTGAAAATTGGTACTTTCTTGAGACAAAAACCATCCTTGTCTTTTAATGTATATGTGCTTTTTGGGAAAGGTTTAGCCTCGAGGTGTTTTGATGAACCTGTCATATTTCTAAAGGTAAGATTACATCCCTTTATCTTCGTCCTAAATTTTAAAGAGTAGGAGGGGTGCTAGGACTAGTTCTTAGAGTGGAGCTAGTGGCTATAACGGATATAGTGATATAGGAACAATAACGTCTAATTATAAGAACAACAATCATGTATCTTGTAAGTCTACTAAGACATTATCTCCTTCTCATAGCAATTAGAATTTCCTTTAGTAAATCTAATAAACCTGGATCAATCAGGTATAATAAGAGGCTTAATCTTTGAAACTCTTCATTAGACTTCCCATTTGGGAATGAAAAGATGAGTTCTCCCTAAAGAAATCTCACACATGTATCAGGTGACAATGAGTGTACATGTTACCCTAGGTCTAGTACAGTGGGTTTCTATAACAATTCTTTCAAGTGTGAATTTCAACTTCCTCTCCATCCTACAATCCATCAAGTACTTAATACTACAGAATTAGGTCTTAGTCAATTGCATCAGAATTAGGTCCTAGCCAATTGCATTCGTATACATGAAACTTGATGGTTAGATTCAACATCACCTCTCACATTAAGGAAGTGCCCCTTATCCTCGGGTTATTCAAATTTATGCACCAATGCTAACCTATTGGGACATATAGCTGATGGTATAGTTTGAGCGTGAGGGATGAGTCTTGATTGCTAACTATGTCTAAAAGGTTGCACGATTTAAAATAAAGTTCATCTTCTTATAGAACGAGACATGCATACAATTCTTTAAGATTTCTATAGGTGAATAAATGAGAGATTTTTCTAGTGGGATAAGAACAACACAACCTTAATGTTCATATCCTAGAAATTATTTAATCTAAGTTACCTTATTCCACCCCAAAAGACTCTCTTTTTATGAGCATGGTCTAATTCAATCAAGGTTTTCTTATAACTAAAAGCATCCTCATTGGTTTATTTCTTTTTACTTTATCTCATTGTATTTTTAAATGTTATTCTGATATCTATATTCTTTATATGATAAAAATGAGTATAAACTAGATGTTCATAAGGATTAAGGTTACCAATAAGAAAAGGCCTACTTGTTTCATTCTTTAGAGAGAAAAAGAAAACAAAAGGTCAACCATAGTGGTGACATCACTATGATCAAATCAATTCTCCATTTTGCTTTCTTAGCCTTTTTAACCCTCTTCTCTTCGTTCTTCCCAATTAGTGGAAAATTTGTTATTTTCTTTGTGAATTTCAAGCTGATAGAAAAATGAGTGTTTATTCTTTAACTTCAGCCTAAATAAGTTGAAAATTATCTTTGAAAATATTAAAATTAATTTAAGATGTTCTATGGGATGGTGACTCTCAAGGATAGAACTTAGAGAAATAGTTATTGACTCCATTCATATATTATTTTAGAGGCATCATGTCATGGTGAGTTTACTTAGTTTTTCAACCTTTTAACAGTTCTTTTCAAGCATAACATTGTATTTTTCTCTTTTTATGTTATCACTTCCATAGTCATGGGTATGAAAAGGTGTATAAAGAACTTGGCAAATCAATTTAAGATAAGGAAAAGGCTAAAGGTGCAACCTTAAAGGCCTATAGTGACATATTTCTCATCGGTATTAATTTCACCAATTTCGCGCCATTTATTGCCGTCTTATTTTGCAACGGAACTACATATTTTGTCACTATGTTACGACGAAAAAATCACGGGTTTATTTTCTCTCCACGATTACCGACGAATGTCTCATCTGTCGATAAACCCGTTCACTTCACCGACGGAATGTCTCTTTTCGTCGCTAATTACCTACGAAAATCTTACTGTCTGTAATATTCCGTCGGTAATTTGTTATTTTCTTGTAGTGTATATGTCCTTATAGGAATAAGAAAGACACACAAAGAAGAGACTTAGAGGGAGAGATTATAGCTAGTGAGTGAGAGACATATAGTTCATGTTTTTCATACTAAAAACTTGGTCTTAGGGAAGTGAAGAGGATGCTTGATCTTAATGGTTACTGTTGCTTCAGCTTCATCTTGCCATTTTGATCTTAGATTGGTAAAGTTAAAGGTGGGGTGAGGAGGGATTAAAGTAAAGCATCAAATGCCAAGTTGGTTTAGAGGATGACCATTTGTTTGAAATTACCAGGATTATTAAAGTAAAAGGTTATCTTTGGTTTTCCAATGGTAAAAGACATTTTCTTTTCTTTGTTTATGTTCCTTTATGCTCACTTCTTTTGATGGGTATGTTTGCTAGTTGAAGATTCTTGGTGGGCTTTTTGTTTAGTCTGATTTGCTGATTGGATTTTGGTGAAAGGTGAGGTGGGTTGAGTTTGAATTGAGGTTTGTAGTTATGGAATGGGTGATATTGAAGAAGCTAATGGTGAAGTTTTGCTAAGGATTCAATCTTCATTTGGTACTAAGCAAACATCGTTTGGCATTCCAAAGCAACTATTTTCGTTAATGAACCAATTTGATATCCCATAATTGAGTTAAAATTAAATTGGTTGTAGACATTTTTATTAGAATTTTGGTGCTAAAACGGGGAAAAGAACAAGGATACTATTGTCACACCCTAACCAAATCCTACCCATTTTGGTGTATTCTCATATCCCAGTAAGTAAGTCGATGAGTCAATATATGGATTTATAGAAAAACTAGGAGCGCCTAGTGACTTTTAAAAATAAAACTACGAAAACTCAAATTGACTACTTCCTCCTAAGGTGAAGCGATCAATCTAGTTACAAGGATGATGAGGTGGTACCTAACATTTACTTATCAACTCAACATTGATTGTTGGTTATTCATCTTATTATTAAGGCAGATGAAGAGAAGTCCTAAGAGGTAGACCATAGTCGAATGGTAGGACCTGAAAGGGGATACGATGGAAAAACTTAGGGATATAGAAATATATAGAGAAGAATAGAAATTGGAAGGATATGCTAATCAGATGTGGCAGAGAATAGCAACTCTTTTAAGAAAAGCAACTAATGAAATCTTAGGTATTTGTAAAGGGGTCAACGGATGGTAAGATGGAGTCTTAATGGTGGAATGAAGATGTGTAAAAAAAGGTTAAAATAAAAAAGGTTGCCTATAAAGCTCTATTGGATAGCACCATAGAGGTAGAGAGGGTAGTCAATAGAGAAAGTTACAAATTGATGAATAAGATAGTCTCAAAAGCTAAAAGTAGAGCTTATGAGAAACTATACCAACGATAAAAAACTAAAGATAGAGAAATGATATATTTAAATTGGTGAGAGCTAGGGAATGGAAACTAAACAAGTTCATTGTATAAAAACTGAACCAAGGCGGGTGCTCGTGACAAAAATGATATTAAGAGAAGATGACAAAGATACTTTTATAGTCCTTTTGTTAAAGTGAAGAAGATAACATCTCTTTAGGTAATCTTAGAATCTTCGAGATGTGTCATAACTTTACTTGTTGTCGACATATCACAAGGGAAGAAATTAAAAGAACTTTGAGGGAGATAAAGAGTGAAAGGAAGTAAAACATGATGAGATATCCATAGAGGTATGGAAGAGACTTGGTAAAAAGGGTCTTACTAGGTTATCTAAGCTTTTTAATTTGATATAAGTTTGCCAAAATGCTGGACAACTGGAGTCTTGGTATGTTGATTCCCTTATGCAAAAACAAATGGGACATCCGAAGCTGTAACAACTATAGTGGCATCAAACTATTTAGTTACACCATAAATTTATGAGAGAAGGTGATTGAGAAGAGAGTAAGAAAGGAAGCACCTATCTCGAAAAAACAGTTTGGTTTTATGCTAGAAAGGTTTAGGCTTTACATCTCCTCATAAGATTATTTGAATATTACAGGAAAAGACAACATAACCTAAACACAGTTTTTATTGACTTAGAGAAGGCTTATGACATGATACCTAAGGAAATCATGTGAAGATGTTTAGAAATTAAGGGAGTTCATATAACTTATATTCAATTTAGTAGGGATATGTATGAAGGTGTAAAAACTAGAGTAAGGATAATAAAAGGTGATACAAATTATTTTTCTATTGATATTAATCTACATTAAGGCTCCTCATTGAGCCCTTTTTAATTGCAGTAATAATGAATGTGCTAAGCAAGAATATCTAACGTTGGGTTTGGTTGATGTCTCCGTGGGTAGAGACAGATAACAAAACACAAAAATCCTGTGTTCAGTAGTGTTTGGTTGCTGACACTGCCCATTTTTGTTCTGTTTCCAGTTCACAAAAACACAAATTTTTTGTTCATTCTAAAACTGTGGCATAACTTTCTTGTGCCTGTCATAGAAACAAAACACGCGAGCTGTTGGACAAAAATACCCCCATATTATTACTATAAATAGCAAAAAAAAACTTTCTTAATAAAATATAAGGCTTGAATGTATCTTTAACCTATTATGTAATTAATTCCATGAATGCTTAGATGTTTTATTAAATTATTATGTACTAGAATTTCTAACTTGTAGGATTTTTTTATTCAATAACTCATTTTATTAAATTTTTAGGTTTCTCATTTCATTAAATATTTAAGTTTTTTATTTTATTTCATCATAATTAAAAAAATACAAATACAATTAAAAAATATTGATACAATTATAAAAAATATTTACGTAATTCATTTTATTGTTAACTTATACGAATTTTTTGCTATTCAATAGATCATTTCATTAAATTTTTTGGTTCCTCATTTTTTAATTCCTTATTTATAGATATAATTAAAAAATACTAATACAAATTATTCGTTTTAAAATAATCAATGAATTACATATTTCCAATCATATTATACTGTAGGGGTACTTTAGTCATTGATACTGTTTTCTATGTTCTGTCAATTGAAACCAAACATATTTCTGTCCTCGAGACACATAGTTTTATATGTTTTGTCCATTATAACCAAACACCTCACTATCTCCAATTTTTGTTCTGTTCTATCTTCAAATTTTTGTTTCGTTCTGTCTCAGTATATAGATCACAGTAACCATACGCAACGTAAGGGAACATACTTTGGTGTATGTTTATTGTTGATGATATTGTTTTAATGGATAAGATTTTGCTTCTTCATATATATAAATCTATCTCAATTGAACTTGTCATTTTTGTAATATTAAACTTCTTACCAAGAAGCCTGTAAGCCTAAAAAATATTAATGGGATCGTGTTGAATAAACCATAATAATAATAATAATAATAATAATAATAATAATAATAATTTTTTTAAAAAAAGTCAATTGCGTTAAGTAGTTGGTTGGTTTCTATAGATAGGTTATGATTGATAAACTCGTTGCATTCGGTTGGTGCGACGACTCAAAGCTTATGCATGCACCTGTTTAATAACTTTTGGGCAAAAGACCATATTCTATTGTAACCTTCATTTTATCTCTTCGCACAAACGGCCAGACGATTCTTCAATTGACTTTGTAGAGGCTAAAGGGTTTACAAATGAACAATGGTGTGATGTTTTTTTATTCTCTTGTCTTGATCCTTAAATTTAGTTGATTAGGTTGTGCGTGTAAAGAAACCAGCAAAGAATATATCAACCCAACTTGGTACAATGCATATGTTAGGTCCTTAATTGATTAGGTTCTTTATCTGACTAATCCAAAGTACGACATGCATCATCACATTTACATCTTTACAATCATCCTGTGTTTTCTAATATTCGGTGCATAAAAAGCATCGATAAGGGTTTTAACCGTTAGGTATACGACCAAATATGGAATCATGTCATGTTGAAGCCAATTCTTATTATGCTTTGGTCGGTTCTACCATGGAGGAGGAAGGGATTAAAAAATTTTGTGGGTCGGCCTTTAACTTTACTTGTGTCCTGCAAGGGGTGACATAGAAGAGATATTCAGATTTTAATTCCTTTTCAGGGTCGAGTTAATGAACCTTTCAGTGGTTGGTGAGAAAAGGGCAGGTTTAAGTCACTTCTTTGGTGCAACTTGGGCATTTTTTTATTACTCAACTTATTTTCCTAACTCAATTTAACACGACACTACACGTACGCTTTAAACTGTCTGTAAATGAAAGTAATCATCCTTCTATCTAAAGCAAAATAGGTAGCTAGATTGTTATCGTCAGAGTGATTTCAATAATCTAACTGTCAGTCTTTTATACAGGATGCGACTGGATCATCGAAATTATAAAAACGTTATGTAATATTTCTTTCTTTAGTTTGGAAAAAAGGAACAAGATGGAGGTTTAGGACAAGAATTGATCTTTTTCTGCATTAAGGCTAAGCATTTAAAAGACTTTAAGGCAAAGCAAAATGGCCGTTAACTATCTCATACAGGTCAGAAAGAAATATCAATTGTGCATCGGTTGGGGGTTAGGGGTTGACAACAAACAAGGCCTTTTGTAAAGCAATATCTGCAACCGTATTGAATTGTGGTAGGCAATAAAGTAATTATCATTTCCTTCAAAGTCAATCATGTTATATACTTCCCATTAACTCAATTTAGTTAGGGGACCATGTCCATGTGTTAATTAACCATAATGGAATCATTTAGGCATCAGTCAAGAGATGAACCCAGATTAATAAATCCAAACCCAGATTAAAGTAGTTGCATAATTACATGAGCCCAATGAGAACACAACGGTCGTTCCAGGACAAATTTTATAATAAGAATGGCACAAACAGATCAATATAGAATAGAAATCATTATGTAAACAAATGGATAATGGGATTGAGTCAGAATGCATTTTATCCATTAAATAGAACAGAGAAAAAGGTTAATTGATAATCACATATTTAAAAAGACAATTAATGGGTGATTGACAACAGTGAATGATGACAGCATTGTAAGTATGCAGAATATAAATATTGGAGGGTTCCCTTGATGAGAACAATTTCGGGTTTGATGTTCAGAATGTGTCTTCCTGTATATATATATATATATACATTCAATTGGTTCGTCTGTTAGGAAGTTTGAGGTGACCGTGTTATTGTTCGGTGTTTAAGAATTGTTAAAATTCTAAGGAAGCGTAGTCAAACAAAGCAAAACAAAACAAAGAGGCATTTCAAAGTAACTAACTTTTTAATATTGCAGTAATCATATCTGTTTTGATTCAAGTATGTTACTATGATATAAGTCATTAAAATGGAACCCTACAAATTCATCCATCTCATTTACCTCATTAACTAAGGTCAATATTGAATGGAAATTCTTTTGAAAAGTATATATTTAAGTTATATTAAAATTAAAAAAAGAACAATATTACTCAACATTTATAAATAACTTATAGTTACATATAGTTACCATCCAATAACAATCTAAATTGAATGGATGCTTATATAAAGATTATATTTTCTAGAGCTTATCATAAATAAATTTTAATATTTATTTTTATTTTGTATATGTTATTTTGAAGATTTTTATTTTATTTTAAATAAAATATATAATCGTTTGAAAATATTAAAAAAATAGTGTAAGATACTATATTAAAATTATAAATTTTGATTGAAAATAAAGGACTATTTCATAGACTAGTGGGATGGTACCTAATATTAGATTTAATTAGGGTAAAAGATAAATGGTTCTCATTTGGTCTCATTAATTTCACTAAATTAACAAATTTCACTAAATCAGTAAAGTAAAATTTTGGTGAAAGCCCATATTTTTGGGACAAGTATTATTATATATATTGAAAATTAGCAAATTATTCAGTTAGAATATGTCAAATAGATCAACAAAACTTGCCTCGTTTGACCCGACTCAAATTCAACGTGTCCAGTCTAAGTTGATTAGGCTTTTGCCTACGCTCGAATTTTTTATTTTCAAAATTTTAGACTTCAATTCAGATTCGAGCTCGGACTCGAACTGCCTTATCTAGCCTGGTTTGAAGTCCAAAACTCTGAAATGAAATGACTCATTTTTAGTAAATTAACGTAGTTTTTAGCTTTTAAAAATATATATTAAATCGAGTTTGAGTCGGGTTCGATAGCTCAAGTTCGAATTGGCTCATGCTTGAAGACAGATTTTCAGGCAGAGCTTTTTGCTAAGCCTATTCATCATATTTATATAATAATACTTAATATATTAATAATTAAAGTAATTAATACTTTATTATTTTTAGTTATTACATAATAAGTAATAAATTATATATTTAATAAAAATTGTTATTATTATCTAATAATACTATCAATTATATTAATAATGATCAATATCTTTATAGTTTTTAATAATATGACAAAAATTATTACTATCTTTTACTCTTTTAACTATTCTCTATTTAGCTCAATTCATATAAAAGTTTAGGTAAAAAGTTTGAGGGGATATTTGTAATTGTCTTTATTTCTGATATATTACTTCAAGTTATACCCGCTTAAGAATTTATATATCTTATAGTAAGAATTTATAAATAAAAAATATTACAAGTTGATAGTATTAAATCCGTATTATTTATAATAAATGTCTCCGGCCTCAAGCTCAGATCTTAGACAACTAAGATTAGAATTTAAATGAGCTTGGGGTTTGTTGATGCGCTACAATTACTCTCTACACCCATTTGAAATTTGCGTGAAACTGTCAAGTTTGCGTTGAAAATTGAAATCGTGACTTTCACTTAAGGAGATGGCCGGTCGTTGGAAATAAAGTGGTATTCAAATAATAAAATCTACTAATATTATAACACAAAAAATAATTTTGGAAAGATAATAATTTAGTAATTTCACATATGTCATTTCTTCTCTATTCTCATCTCTCGAGGCGCTACTCAAGTTTAACAGTATTATTATTAATTAAAACTAATAATAATTAACTATTTTTATTACATTTTTGGAAACATACAAAATCTTGACACTAACTTGACTTCATGCTTAAAGAGTGCAATTACCACCTAAGCTTGTTTTTTTTTTAAAAAAACTTTTTATGTAGTATATATAATACTTTACCAAATCAATAACTTCTCCGTATCTTTTATACATATTCCTCGTGTCATAATGAATTGGTATACAAGTTTGGTTTAGACCATTTGGTAAGACTCACTAATTATTTTAAGTTGGAATACACAAAATTTAGTAGCAGGTACATTATGCCTTAGCCATTTATTTTCATACCATACATGTTAATAATTTGGTATGAACTTGATTAGTTGCCTCTATATATGGGTATTATAATGGTCTTTACTGTTACAAAAGTTTTCCTAGACATCAAACTTATACCAAAGTCGTGCTTACTCTTTTGCAGGGTAATTTAACTTAAGTCTGCATAAGTAAGACTTAGCTTTCCCACATGATTGTTGACTAATAAAACCTTATTCTTAAATGCCTCATGACTCTTAAAGTATGACTCTCAAAGTGTTTAACTCTCACACTCGAGTAAGAATACTACAAACGTATTAAATAATCATAGGCAACAATAAACACACAAAAGCTATGGTAAAAACCAACTTTATTACTTCCCCAAGTGTACAAAGAAATGCTTTCTCTCAACGTGTTTCCTTCCCCTTTATCTCTCCTCTCAGGAGCAAGGCTCAAATAAGCTATTTATAGGCAGCTCTGTCTTTACAATTCAAAATTTTAATTGAAATGAACTAGTTAGATCACCTATATCCTTATTAGATTTGTTAGCCCCGAGTCTTGGTTCTTATTTCGCAGTGACGAAGTGCCAAAATTGGGAGATATTTTTTTAAAAATAAAATAAAATAAAATAAAATAGCATAAAATAAAATAAAATAAAATAAACATGAAAATAAATCAGATTGAGAGTCGAACTAATAAACAAAAAAATTAATTAATTAAAAGAGGAGCCAAAGAAGTGCATGGTTGTGCGTTAAAGCGCACACCTGTGCGTTAAATGCACGGCCCATGCGTTTCAAAAATGCACGGCCGTGCATTCGAAAATGCACAGAGAAGAACACAAAAGTCACGATCGTGACATTTCATGAGTAGCGGGGGTTTGTCACGATCGTGCATGTGCACAATCGTGACATTCATGAAAAATTGCAAATGCACGATTTGCACGGTCGTGCAAACCTGATTGCACACTCCTACTTTAAATCATCATAATTTTTTATCCTGAAGTCCAAAAATTATAAACTTTATGCCATTGGAAAGTTAAAAGAAAGAGCTACAACTTTCATAAACATATTTTTAACTAAATTTGCCTAATCAACTTTAGGGCTTCTAAGATATAAATAAAACATTAAAGAACAGAAGAGCAGCCTTTTTGCATCAATCAATTCTGAAACCCTAGAGAGCATATCGAGAGATTTGAGGAAGGAGACAAAGGAAGAGTGAAATAACTAAAGTTCGATGTCGCCTTGGGGTTACTTCAAAATTTAACCAAGGATTGCATATAGTACAACCTCGGGTTCTTCTCTTTGAGAAGCCGAAATGAAATTAAATTCCTAAGTAACCAAATGCAATGCAATGCAATCTAAACTATAAAATGGGGTTTGATTTGATTAACTATCACTAAAATTGCAATGAATTAAAATAAACATAAAGGACTTATTTTTGGTATTTTAAATTTAAAATGAGTGATATGAAATGATAATTAGTGAATGGAATGAAAAACACAAGTGATTACTAATGATAAAAGTAACCCTCCAATTCAATAGCATAGGTAGTCATCACTTAAACAGATATGTGAGTTAAAAACAATAAACCAAGAGTTATAATCAGGCTTTTAATCTAACAACCGAGAAATCTCAAATTGTCATAAACTATTTTCTAAGGTCCCAATCTACTAACTACCACCAAAATAGTAAAATAGAACTAAGGATATTAAAAAACCAATGCTCAATTATTACTCAATAATTTATAAAACAGAATTAAAGCTAGCAACAGATATAATGATCCAATAATTCAAGCCACCTTGAATAATCATCAAATATTTACTAAAATCTCAATACAAAGTCTTGACCTAACAAAGTAATGAAATTAATCCATAATCAGCACAATATCAGTTGCTAAACAATAATCCAGCCACAGAAATCTTCCAATACAAAGAAATAATCAATACATAACTCCAAAATAATTAAATAGTTATCCTAAGACCTAGGAATCACTAAATAATTAAATGGGTAGAAGATAATTATAGCTTAAACTCCCCTATGAAGACCCAAGCTCCTGACATTGCCATTGGTCGGAGGCTAGCCACGGAAAACCATAGAAGACGCTGCCAACAGTGAGCTCCGATGATTAGCCATGGAAGACAGTGAAGGAGATTACAGAACAGTGAGGAAGGAGCTGAGAATCTAAAAGAAAACAGAATGGAAGATGGGAATGATGGTTTGGATTTGTGGGAGATGGGGAAAAGCGACAAATTTGAGGTCTCGGTGAGTGGCAATGTCTGTTATCAATAACCACCTGTTTTTTTTGTTTATGTTTTTTTCCCTTTTATTCAAAACCAACGCACACCTAAAACCCTTATTCATTCTCCTCTGCTACATTTGCGTTTTGCTCCTCTCGCCTAACGTTATCGTTTCCCTCAATGCTTCCAACATGTGTTGCGTTTTGGTCTTCACATCTTTGTTTTATCATTCTAACTACTGGCGCATTTTCTTCATGTGTTGTTTGTAGTTTTGAGCCTCCTTGCCTTAGTCGTGCACTAGAATTTTCTTCATGTGGTGTTGCGTTTTTGGCCCTTCTTTATTTTAGCTGACGTTTAATGCTTTTGCTTGGATCGTTTTGCAATACTCAACATCTACTACTGTTGTTTAGCTCCTTACTATGGTGCCTCTTGGATGTTGTCATTTTGCAATCCCAGCTTGTCCACTTATGCTGCGTTGTCGTTTTACTTTAGACTGCTACTTCTTGATTACCCTTTGCGTTTCTACTCTCCCTTGCTTTATGTTTTGGTCTTCACTAGCTGTTGCGTTATGCTCTTACTAGCAGCCTCTTGCATTGCCGTTTGCTGTACAATAAAATTTATAAATAATGTAGCATCAATTGTCCTAAAATCAATTAATCACAATTAAACCAAAATATGACAATTTTGCCCCTATAAATACAAATTAAATGTACGACACAATAATTCAAATAATAATCAAATAATGCAATAAAGACCAACCATAGTAACAAAACCCCATCCAAATGATATGAAAATATATATAAATAAATGAGTTTGTCAACTCCCCCATACTTAGTCTTTTGCACTCTTGGGCAAAATATCAATAAAGAGAAATCCAACAGTTAAACTCAATGCAAGCAAACATAAAATCGTCAAAGCAAGAATATGCAATCAACTCAAGCAACCTCTATCCCTAATCAATTAACAATCATGGAATGCTTCAGTGCAAAGAAACTAACACAAGAGACATAGCAAGATAGAAGGAAGAGAAACATAATAGATCTCTCATAAGGTATAAGTGTCTCAATCATCTCTCAAATAGGAATTTTTTCACTAAATCCACCTAGATTAGCACCTACCATAGGCTTCTAAAGATTCTACTATCTCCACCACTAACATACCATAGATTCATGATTAAGGGGACCTTGTAGGGTTGTAATGTTGATAAAAGGCTAATGAATGGATGAAATGGAAATAATGACAAGTGCAACACATGAGTGTTAAGAAATAAATCAAAGTGAGCTAAAGTGCAAGCATAAAGTGAACACCAATGTGCAAATATCAACTTTAAAGAACCAATCTTTAATCTTCAACTACTAAGGGATGCCTTATTTAAAACTTTATTCCTTTTGGCCAAATTATTCCCTTTTCTTTTCTTTTTCCTTATTTTTTCTTTTTTTTTCAAAATTCTTTCTTTGCTTTTTCTGTACATTTTCTTCTCTTTCTTGCCTTTTCTTTTTATATATATATATTGGCATACCTAACCCAAGAAGATAAAAATAGCAACATCAATGATGCACATTTAATCATGAAGAACATAATGTAACTCATGCAAAACACTTGTTCAAAAACAATGGAATAAAATGAAAGTGAAGGGCTCAAAGGGGTAAGCAAAGGTCAATTGAAATGGCTTGTATTTGGGTTGAGAAATGAATGCCCCTATCATGCTCACAAATTTAGGTATTAACACAGCTTTGAAAAAGATTCTAGACAAGTTCTAGAGGCTAACCAAACTAGGTGGAAAGCACACAAGATGAGAAAGAAAAGTAAAGCTAAAAAATCCTTCCAACAAAGCATTCTCTAAGATATTTCCTCCCTAAAATCAAGCTATAAAACAAAGTTAATAACACTACACCAAAGGCACTCCACTATGCTAATCAACTAAGAATAAAAATTACTCAAATCAAACTGCATTCAAACCTTGACATGCCAATATTCATATGCATAAACAACAAGGATTTGAAAACAAAGCCCAAGGATTGCAAAAGTCAAGTCAGAAGGTGGAAATCATAGCAGCAAATCACCTGTGTAGCAGTGAAATCACTGAATCGAGTGAACACAGAAAGACACAGAATCCACTAATAATATTCTCAAGCAAGAATCACCTTCCAATCATGCAATACAATTAAGAAATCAACCAATGAGGCAAATGAAAAAGTGATTATAGCAGCAATACTTGAGAAGCAAGAGATAAACCCAATCAATTTAGCTCAAAAAGGTTTACAATTTTTAAAAAATTCAGATTATTTCAGCTCAATCAAACAAATAGTGCATAATGCAAAGGCAATAAAATGGCAATCCAAGCAGTGGCAAAACAAATCAGCTAAAGCAATCCCTCCCCCACACTTAGTCAATACATTGTCCTTAATGTAAGAAAAACAAGTGTAGGCAAAATGGCAAGAGCAAGGCAAAACTAAACTAACAACTACTAAGCGAAAATAAATAACTACAACTACTTCCTACCGGAGAGGTTCCCTCCTCCTCACTTACTCGGAACTATCTCAGGAGATAGATATCACCATCAATACAATAGAAAGTAAAAAAGAAGGGTGGAAGGGAACAACCGTGTGATTAAGGGGATCTTTGATCCTCATAGTAGTGCTTAAGCAAATGACCATTGGCTTGTAAAACATGACCAGTTGCTTCATCCACCAACTCTACCGTACCAAATGAATGCACCTTGGTAACTCTGAAAGGGTCCTCCCACTTGGTGAGGAACTTTTCGGGCATCAACTTTAACTGGGCCTTGAACTTTAGAACCTTGTCACCTTCATGGAACTCTTTCCTCAGAATCTGTATGTCATGAATCATTTTTAGCTTGTCTTTGTAGATTCTGGCGTTATCATAAGACTTAAGTCTCATCTCTTCAAGCTCTTGGAGTTGCATTGTCCGGTTTTCAAGTGAAGATTTAAGGTCTACATCGCATGCCTTGATTGCCTAATAAGATTTGTGCTTGATCTCCATAGGTATATGGCAAGACTTGCCATAGAGCAACCGAAAAGGAGACATGCCTATAGGAGTCTTATAGGCAGTCCTATAAGCCCACGACGCCTCCTCAAGCCTTTCACTCTAGTCTTTGCGGGATGGTTTCACAATCTTTTCTAATATTCGCTTCACTTCCCGATTGGAGAATTCAACCAACCTATTTGTCTGAGAGTGGTAAGGAGTGGCCAGCTTGTGATTAACTCCATATTTAGCAAGTAGAGACTTGATGGTCCTATTGCAGAAATGTGTCCCTTGGTCACTGACTATTGCTCTTGGAATGCCGTACCTACAAAATATATGAGAACATAAAAACTTGGCAATAATAGAAGCATCATCTTTCCTAGTTAGCACTACCTCTACCCTCCTATACACATAATCTACTATAAGTAATATATATGAAAACCAAATGAAGGAGGAAAGGGACCCATAAAATCCATGCCCCAGACATCAAAAATTTCACAAAAATGCATAGGTCGTAATGGCATTTCATGCTTTCTACCTAGACTCCCAAACCTTTGGCACTTGTCACAAGACTTACAAAAAGCATAAGCATCTTTGAATAAGGTAAGCCAGTAAAACCCACACTCTAAAACCTTCCTAGCAATCCTATTAGCACTAAAATGCCCCTCGCAAGATAAAGAATATGCAAAGGTAAGGATAGAGTGGATCTTATTATTAGAAACACATCATTTGATGATCTGGTCACTGCATTGCTTCCAAAGAATTGAAGCATCCCAGATATAGTTTCTTGCCTCCCTCTTCAGCTTATCAACTTCAAACTTAGATATAAAAGGAGGCACAAGATCAACAACAATATAATTAACAATATTAGAGTACCAAGGCTCCTAAACTGCCAAGGCAAAAAGTGCAGAATTAGGAAAGGAATCAACAGTAAGATCAGAAGAGTCAACTCCCTCAGTGCCTTCAGGTAATTGACTAAGGTGGTCAACCACATGATTCTCTGCTCCAACTTTGTCTCTGATTTCAATATCAAACTCTTGTAGCAACAAAGCCCATCTCAGCAGTCTTAGTTTAGATTGGGGCTTCTTGAACAAGTACCGCACCGCTGCATGATTTGTAAAAACAACCACTCGAGAGTTTATAAGATATTGTCTAAACTTATCTAAAGCAAAGATTATAGCAAAAAGTTCCTTCTCCATAGCGGTATAATTCACTTGAGTGGACTCAAGTGTCTAGGAGGCTTAGGCTATCACTCTAGATTGTTTTTCCTCCCTCTGACCAAGCATAGTACTAATTGCAAAGTTAGAAGCATCACAAGACAATTCAAAGGGCAAATCCCAGTTAGGTGTAGTCATTATAGGAGGTGAAACAAGTAAGGATTTCAAAGTGTCAAGGCATGTCTACATATATCATCAAAGTAAAAATCAATATCTTTTTTCAACAATGTAGAAAGGGGTAAAGCAATTGTATTAAAATCTTTTACAAAGTGCCAATCCCCTTTTGGGAGATGCGATGGCCTAACACTATGCCACTATCTACCATGAAATGACATTTTTCATAATTCAAAACCAATTTTTTCTCAATACATCTACCAAGAACACGTTCAAGACTAAGCAAGCAATCATCAAAGCTATCACCATAAATGATGAAGTCATCTGTAAAAACCTCCATATTTCACTCCAATAAATCACTGAAGATCACCATCATAAACCTTTGAAAGGTGCCTGGAGCGTTACATAACCCAAATGGCATCTTTTGATAAGCGTAGGTAGCAAAAGGGCATGTAAAAGTTATCTTGTCTTGGTTTCTAGGTGCAATTGGCACCTAAAAGTAACCTAAAAAGCCATCCAAGAAATAATAGTGAGATTTACAAGATATTCGTTCCAACATTTGATCAACGAAAGGCAATGGAAAATAATCCTTCCTTACCGCGTCGTTCAACTTCTTATAGTCTATATACATTCTCCAAGCATTTTGAACTCTTGATGGAAGAAGTTCATTACTCTCATTTCTGACTACTGTGATACCGCTCTTCTTCGGTACTACCTGTACCAGGCTCACCTACTCACTGTCTGATATGGCATATATAATCCCCCCACTCAATAACTTAGACACCTCCTTCTTGACCACATCATGAATAAGAGGATTCGACCTCCTTGGTGGCTACTTAATTGGCTTGGACCCTTTAGCCAAAAGGATCTTGTGTGTGCAAACTAAGGGATGAATCCCTAGTATGTCCCCTAAAAACCAACCTATAGCCCTCCTATACCTTTTCAACACAGAAACAAATCTCTCTTCTTCAGAACTACTCAGAGAACTGGAAATAATAGCAGGCAATTTGCAATCTTCAATAAGAAAGACATATTTCAAGTTAGGGTTTCAATTCTAAATCAAGGGGTTGAATAATAGAAGGAACCAGTTTTGGTATATCAAGTGCATTCAATGTGAGTGGTGTGTCCATGTGGCTTGGGGAAGGAGATATAAGCTCAGTGTGGTATATATGTCCTCCACTTCCTGACTCAGTGCCACCATTAGATGACCTGGAAATAGCAGAATCAGGGTCAATCTGATCAATAGAAAAAGAAAGTAAATCAAAAGTGACAGTGGGATTAAAAGGGGTTAAAGCAGTAGCAGGATCACTGTTATCCTCTTCTAATATCCCAATACCACTTGAAGGAAAAGTTACTTTCGTAGCTTATATAACAACTCTTTTATCATTAGTTCTTGCAAAATTAAGAAACACACCTTCCTTAAGGCTATCAAGTGTAGAATCAACAGTAATATCATAATCAAAATAAAATGTTGCATCAAAATCATGCGGAATGGAAAGCCATCTATTTATCTCTAAACAATAGACACATGATACGTCACCCTCACATGTACAAAAATTAGAAGAATGGGAGGAGGATAAACAAGTAAATGCATCATCATGATTCACAAACATGTCATACCGGTCAGGATCATGCACATCAGTCTCATGCAAGTCATCCACATCATTATCATGACGTTCAATCAAACTAATACCCAAGTAAGAACAATCTTCATAACCATAGCTCATAGCTTCTGAAAGATTAAATTGCACTTCTTGTTCCCCAATTCCCATAGTGATAAGACCCTTCTTCATGTTAATTATGGTCTCAGCAGTTAGAAGGAATGAACTACCTAGAATCAAGGTACTCTTAGTAGGGAGCTCATTAGCCATATCAAGGACATTAAAGTTAGCTGAGAAAATAAGACTTTTGACTTGCACAAGGATGTCCTCAAGAATGTCTTTAGGGTATCTCACCGTCCTATCAGCTAGACCAAGCACTACACTAGTGTCTTTCAAAGCTTTAATACCCAAGGTCTTATAAACAGAGGCCGACATGACATTAATTGCTCACTTAAGTCAAGTAGGCATGAGAAATATTAGTTCTACCTATGGTATAGGGAATAGTGTACGAACCTGGGTCTTTACATTTAATGGGCAACTGTGGCTTAAATAAGACACGAACACTCAACCCTAGTTAGATTCTCTCACTATGCCTATACTTTCTCTTATTTGTACATAGGTCTTTCAAGAATTTATCACACTTAGGCATCTTTTTAATCAATTCAAGCAATGGTACATTCACCTAAAGTTTGCTAAACATTTCAAACAATTCATCATTGTCTTTCTTGTCAACAATCTTTTTACTAACCAAATAAGAATTTGGAAAAGGCAAGTCACAAATGTTTACCTCATCACCTTTGGAGTCAGAAGGTGATCCTTTCTGCATTGGTCTCTTCATGATAGTTGTTGTTGCCTTTTCATCATTTTGCACCACTGGTTGTTTCCAAGACTGCTCTAAGAGCTTCTTTTCTTGTAGGCTTTCAGATTGAATAGAAGCTTTTTTTCTCAGCTTAGGAAGTTTCTTGAGTAGTGCTAGCAGGAGGAGACTCAACTTCTATTTCCTCATTAACCAGTTCTTCATCCTCTTCATTCTCTTTAAATTGCACTTTCTTAGCACCAATTTCCTTACCACTTCTCAGTGTGATTGCATTCAAAGATTTAGGATTTGTCACTGTGTTTGGAGGGTATAGAAACACTACTCTTTGCTTGTTGTTCACTCAAGTTGTTGGAGATTTGAGTAAAAAAAATGTTCAAGTTCTCATGCTTATTCTCTATTTACTCCAACTTAGAGAACACATTTTGTAGACATGAGTCCATCTTATTCCCCATAGCATTCAACTTAGCATCGGTTCGTGTCTTCTCGTGATCTAATATTGAATTAATCTTGGCAATGCCCTTCATGATCATAGCAAATTCATCACCCTTAGAAAAAGAAGATGTTATCCCTTGATTAGACACCATTTGATTGGAAGAATTTCCTTGAGTGTTTCCTTGATCCCCAATCCATCTAATGTTAGGGTGATCTCTTCAACCCGGATTAAAGGTGTTAGAGTAGGGATCCCTCTTTTGATATTGGCCATTCCTATTTTGGTAAAGGCCAGAAACTTCTTCATATCAAGCACAATTATTGGAGGCATGCATCATGGACCCACAGTACTCACAACCGGCTACTATAGCTTGAGAATGACCCACTGAATTAACTTGCTTGGCATTCACATTCTTATCTAAAATATTAAGTCTTTTCTCCACTCGATTTCCCAAAGAAGCAATTTCAGTAAGAATATCCTGGGAAGAAACCGAAGAGGTATTGTACACCTTTCTTGTGTCTCTAAATTGAGGGTCATTGGTAGCCATCTTTTGAAGTAGGTCCCATGCAACAATGGGACTCAATTCTCTAAGCGAACCATTTGCAGTGAAATGAATTGAGGGCTTATGATATAGAAGAGCCCTTCATAGAAAGAGTTGACCAAATCATTCTTTGAAATATTGTGGTGTGGACAATGGGCTAGAAGTGTGATAAACCTTGTCCAATATTCTTGCATGGATTCAATTATCTCATTGAACAACCCTAGTTATCTCCTTTTTGAGCCTTGAAGTTTTGTAGGAAGGGAAATATTCATCTAAGAATGCTCCTTTCAACTGATCCCAAGTCAATGTGGTGAAATGTTGAGGTAGTGTGTAAAGCTACTCCTTAGCCTTGCCTTCTAAAGTGAAGTGAAATGTTCTCCTTAATACATCTTCAAGATTTGCCATGGGTGGTTTCATGGAAGAACACACCATGTGCATAGTCTTCAAATGCCTGTATGGATCATCACCTGCAAAGCCATGAAATCTAGGTAAGGAAGAAATTAATGCTCCTTTAATTTTAAAGTTCACATCATCGGTATAAAAGCCATAAGGGTAATAATCAACATTGGAATTATTAATCTCCCTCATGCTTCTATTATCCCCACCATTATTCCCTAGGTTGTTCTCACCATGTCTGTTGTTCCCATTAGGCTCATTACCTCCATATTACCATTAACACCATCCATGTTTTCTTGCTCTAATTCAGAATCACTAACAGATAAGTGTTCACTAAAGGTAGTTCTCTCACTAGGTTCTTGTTCACTAGATGACAAACTTGACTCTTGTGAAATATGCTCCTCCTCAACAAGAACTTGACTTGTACCCTCTATTCTCCTCTATCTTCTAATCTTTTTCACGGACCTCTCAATTTCAAGATTTAAGGGAATCAAAGGTAAAGCCTTATCACTCCTAAGCATAAACAATAACAATAAAAAAAAAGAACGAGGTGCGAAACTGGCTAGCACAACAAGATTCAAGAAAAAAAAGGAAGAATATGTTGAGTGCAAGTGTCTGTGTATGAGAATGTATGAGTATGGATGACTATACACTTAATATTGTATGAAAGAGTGTGAAAATATGCAAAAGACAGCAAAAGGAAAGGAAAAAAAACTGTAACAGCCAAAATCAATTATTCAAAGAATGACAAAACTTCACCAGTATGCACAAAGGAGCAATTTTCCCAAAATTTGACTTAGAGAATGGACCCATACACTTAAGAAAGCAACCAAGTAGGCTATAATCAAGCAAACAAGAGCAATGTAATCCACTAACAGCAACCAAGTCAAAGAGTAAACTAAAATTTTTATCTAGCCAATAAAATGAAAATGGAAATGGAAATGGACTATACAATGCCATTACAAGTATGAGGCTAAAAGAATAAACTCCAGTTAATGTTACTTGACACTTGGTTACTAGGGAACCAATTTCTTGGCTCCCCGGCAATGGTTCCACTTGAAATAACCAAAGTCCGATGTTGCTTTTGGGTTACTTCAAAATTTAACCAAGGATTTCATATAGTGCAACCTCGGGTCGTTCTCTTTAAGGAGCCAACAATAAAACTAAATTCCTAAGTAACTAAATGCAATGCAACTTAAACTATAGAATGGGGTTTGATTTGATTAACTATCACTAAAATTGCAATGAATTAAAATAAACATAAAGGACTTGTTTTTGGTATTTTAAATTTAAAATGAGTGATATGAAATGGTAGTGAGTGAATGGAATGAAAAAACACAAGTGGTTAATAATGATAAAAGCAACCCTCCAATTCAATAACACAGGCAATCATCTCTTAAATAGATATGGGAGTTAAAAATAATGAACCAAGAGTTATAATCAAGCTTTTAATCCAACAGCCGAGCCACTTTGAATTGTCACAAAATATTTTTCAAGGTCCCAATCTACTAACTACCACCAGAATAGTAAAATAGAACTAAAGATACTAAAAACTAATTCTCAATTATCACTCAATAATTAATAAAATAGAATTAAAGCCAGCAGCAGATATAATGATCCAATAATTTAATTCACCTTGAATAATCATCAAATATTTACTAAAATCTTAATACAAAGTCTTGACCCAAAACAAAGTAATGAAATTAAGTCATAATCAGCACAATATCAGTTGCTAAATAATAATCCAGCCACAGAAATCTTCCAATACAAAGATATAATCAATACATAACTCTAAAATAATTAAATAGTTATCCAAAGACCTAGGAATCACTAAATAATTAAATGGGTATAAGATAATTGTAGCTTAAACTCCCCTATGAAGACCCAAGCTCCTGCCATTGCCATTGAATCAAAGGATCAGGACGATCTAGCCATGGAAAACTATACACTGCCAACAGTGAGCTCTGACTATCAACCATGGAAGATAGCAAAGGAGATTACGGAACAGTGAGGAAGGAGCCGAGAATCTAAAAGAAAACAGAATGGAAGATGGGAATGATGGTTTGGATTTATGGGAGATGGGGAAAAGGGAAAAAATGAGGTCTCGATGAGTAGCAGTGTTTGCCGTCAATAATCACCTTTTTTTTTGTTTCTGTGTTTTTTTCCTTTTATTCAAAACCAACTCATACCTAAAACCCTTGTTCATTCTCCTTTGCTAAGTCTACATTTTGCTCCTCTCACCTAACATTGTCGTTTCCCTCAATGCTTCCAATGTGCGCTACGTTTTGGTCTTCACGTCTTCATTTTATCATTCCAACTGTTGGCGCGTTTTCTTCATGTGTTGCTTGTAGTTTTGAGCCTCCTTTCCTTGGCTGTGCACTGGCGTTTTCTTCATGTGGTGTTGCGTTTTTGGCCCTTATTTATTTCAGCTGACGTTTAATGCCTCTGCTTGGATCATTTTGCAATACTCAACATTTGTTGCTGTCGTTTAGCCCCTTACTATGGTACCTCTTGGACATTTTCGTTTTGTAATCCCAGCTTGTGCACTTGTGCTGCGTTGTTATTTTACTTTGGACTGCTACTTTTTGATTACCCTCTGTTTCTGCTCTCCCTTGCTTTGCATTTTGGTCTTCACCAGCTGTTACGTTATGCTCTTACTAGCAACCTATTGCATTGTCGTTTGCTCTACAATAAAAATTACAAATAATATAGCATCAATTGTCCTAAAATCAATTAATCACAATTAAACCAAAACATTACAATTTTGCCCCTATAAACACAAATTAAATGTAAGGCACAATAATTCAAATAATAATCAAATAATGCAATAAAGAC
>JAOQMS010000004.1:9385562-9396865 GCA_027563885.1 Erythroxylum longipes | reverse complement strand
CTTAACCAATTCTTTAATTTTATTATTATCAAAACAAAGACGGATTTAATTTGTCAACCTCCATTGGTCCAACACTTATTAGACTTCAGGTTACCTAAGCCTGATCGAATTTCTAACTGCCCAAGCCTAATCTAGCTCGAGCTTGAGATTGGACCCTATGATCATACCCGTTTTCATCTATAAGGAAAAGGAATTAATTACTTATAGGCCCTATTTACTTTTAAATTTTATAATTAGCTTAATAGGAAACAATTTTTGAAAAAAAATTAACTATAGAAGATTATTAATTAAGATAATTCATTATAAATTTGGTTATTATCGTGATTTGATTTGTTTCAATGACTACGATATTTTTTAATATAATTTGGACATATAATCAAGTTAAAAGTGAATTCTTTTTAAGCATTCTCAGTATCCCGCCAAAAAGTGTGAATAAGTGAGCAAAAAATTAATTCACTTTAAAGCTTCAAATAAGTAAAAACGTTGAATTTAACTAGTAGTTATTTGAAACTGTGACCTAATTAAGTAATTAAGACTATTCATAACAAGGTGTTTACTTTTACATTAAAAGGTTATATGACATTTTTAAAGTAAGTTTTTAAATGCTTCTATGTTAATTTAGAGTTAGTGTCACGCTTCTTTATCAATAATGGGTATGAAAATATTTGAAAGTTAACCAACTTTTTTGTGTATATTCACTCTATGCATTAGATTACATTTTATGGATTAAGTTAAAGTTTTAAGGATTGTGGATTAAATTGAATTGATTTATGACTTAAAGCAAGTAGTTAAATACCTAGCAAATTGATGAACTTTACAAATAAATTAATAATAGAGAGTTTTAATTGATCCAATTGATTTGTTAAATTCTTTCTTGAAGCAGCCATTTATTCAAGTTAAGAGTGACAAAGTTGATTTGTTCGAGGGCAACTAAATGCTAAAGTATTAGAGAATTTGATAAGTGCTAACCAGAATAAATTTTTGCCATGATTTTGAGAGCATTTTGCTTGTATATTGATGACTTTTATAGGATTTAGTACTCAATTATAGCTCCCTAAATGAAGAAGGAATGAATTCAAGAAAACTTAAGTTAAGCTAGAGCAATTTTGAGCATAATTTTAGATGAAAGATTTGGAACATGGTTCAAAACACATAACTATGTCCAATTCTTGTTTGATGTCAAGCAATGTAGGTCTAATATAAATTTGTTTAAGAGATCCATGTTAGTATTGATTTTAATAAAGTTCGAGGATTTTTTTTATAATGACAAACTTTAAGTAATATGGGTCTAACATAGATCCATGTTTTTTTAATAAAAAATAAAAAGAATTGTATTAATAATAGCAAAAGCTAAAGAACAACGCTACAATAAGTCTCTTAATCTATCTACACTTACAGAAATATTGGGATTATAAGAGTATACTACGTTAGGTACATGAAATTACAACATCCAATTATTCTTTAGATTAAGAATGAGTGAATTTTGCTTGTTGTTTACAATCAAAGCCACTCGAATCCAATTAATAATCTTTTTTGCCACCTGATATGTTTCTTCTTCAATTCCCTTATACAATCTCCTTTTTTTTTTCTTCCATATGGAGTAGATGGTGGTAGTAAAAGATGTTTTAATGAGCATCCCATTATGCTTTTCCTATTTAGTGCTATCAATGATCATATTCAGGGTTTCTCTCCAATCAAATGTGTAATAAGGAACTAGTAATGAGTGTACAATTATGTTCCAAATTGTTTTTGTGTACCTACAACAAAAAAAAGATGATTCCTACTCTCTTCAGCTAATTTACAGAGGATACAAATGGGATCATATACCTCAAGCCATCTATCCTTGGTTCTAAGCCTATTCTTGATTACTAACTAAGAGAAAACTAATGCTTTTAGGTTTAGAGACTGCTTCCATAGAGTTTCATACCAAGGAACTTTTTCAGCATTACTTGCAATTATCTTGTGATAGGAGCTATTAGTGAAATTTCCTCTCAAATTAGGAGACCAAATGATGTTATCCTCCCCTTATTCCTCAGAGATTTGAGGTAAGTAGTTAGCAAGTAAGGAGAATCCTCTAAAACTGCCAAACCAGTGGGTCCATATTAATGTTATTATTTCAATTTTCTAAGGTTTTTGGAGAATAAGAGATGGGGAATGTTATGACACAGACATACATAAACTGAGATAAAAGGAGACAAATTAGATTATGTGCAGAGAAAAAGGAGCAACTTTAAAGTGAAAGCAAGAGATTCCCACTAAAAATTTAATTGAAGAACTTTAAGATTTAACAAAATCCATGAGAATGAGTTCCTTTATTTGGATTATTTATTGATTTCTTTATCTTATCTAGAAGAGATGAACCTTATTACTATTTGTTTGGATTTATTCTTTAATTTAATAAAAGACCCAAGTTTTCTTGTAAATTATTCATGATTACTTCTTGTGTTTAAATTGAAATTTGCTAGCATTTTAATTTTCTTTTATATTACATATATTGAGATTAAGAAATCATATGTTTAAATAGATCATAGTATGAATAATAAGAGTTGCATGGAATCCTAAAGAAATGACCTTATAAATCTTCTAGGTTAGAATAATCTAATAAAAAATTCAAAGAACAAGTGAATGCATTCTAAAAGTTTCAATTAGAAGGAGATTTCAATCAATTAATTTAAAGGGTATGAGTTGAATTTTTTAGAAAGAATATGGTTATAACCTTAGAATTTCTATTGATCTAAGAAACTAGGGTTAAGAATTGAATCAAATTAAATTTAAACATAGAAAGATTTTAAGGGAGTCTACATCTGGATCTTGTTTATCAATTAATTACTCTATTCTTACTTATTGCTTTTGTTTTCTATTTTAGACTAGTAATCTCAGTTCATTTAATTATTCCTTTTAATTCAATCATTCATTTTGTTAGATTAAATGATAAAAAGATAATTATTATTAGTACTCGTAGTCCTCTTAAAAATGATACTCGTAGTCCTCTTAAAAATGATACTTGTAATCATTATACTATTCTATAAGAACGATAAATGCTCATATCTAGTTGATCTTTTCTATTTTTTGGATCATGAACAATACCAAGTTAGATCATCGAATCTTCTTAAAAAGTTTGAAGTTGGGAATACTTAAAATTCTCTTCATTTATATGTAAAAATAAATGCAGACATAATAAAAATAAAATAATAACTTTAGGTCAAAATAAAGTTTCTTGAAATTTTAAAGACTATACATTAGAAATGATAGTTATATAAGTAAAATGTATTGCATTTTTATCATTAAAGCACTAGTGACCTCAGTATTTAATGATTAGAGTTAGTACAAGAAAAACATTGTTAAAGCTATACAAATTAACTATTACAATCCAAGCATAAGGCCTTTTATGCAATCACCAATATATTTAATTAGATTTTTTGAATAATGTGAGTTTGTTGATTCATGATAAATTCTAAAAGTTTCTAACTACTCTAAACACAAATTCAAGAAATGAGGCATTTTTCCATTAAAAGCCAAGGATTTTTGTAAGCGAGAAATCAAGACATGTATCTTATAAAGAAAACCAAAAACTACTATTAAACTTCTTAAAAAGACTACTCCCTCTCTCCCTCCCTCCCTTCTCTATAAATTAAGGATAAATATAGTACTTTACCAATATTAACTTTTTAAAAATTGATAGATTCTTTTTGCAGATGGAAGTAAATATACATAGTAGGTTGATTAAGCTACTGAACCTTTTTAAGAAAAAAATCATGTATAGGAACAAAGGAATAGTACTAATCAGATTAAGCTAGTTATTTTAAAGATCCCTTTAAAAAATGCATTGCTTGTCTAAATCGAAAACTTCATGATTCCAATATTGAAATTTTTAGTAATTTTTTCTATCATAACACCATTTCAAAGACAAACATGACCTACTTTTTAAAAAGTTAGTCCTTATATTTTCTAAATTTTTATTTCTTTACCTAGTATTAACTGGTATTTACTGTACCAATTAGTAATAGCTAAAAAGGTCAGCTCACCTATAATTGATACGATAACCTATTTTTCTAGTTTCATTTTCTAACTAGTATAGTATGTATCAACAAGAACAATGTAGAAAATAAAAGTAATGCAAAATGGCAACTTTGTATGAAGGATATGGACTTCACATCCATTTCAATTTTTGTTTACGTTCATTAAATGTTATGCATGTTCATAAGAAGATAAAGATTGATTAAACAACATTTCATATTCATAATTTCATGTCAATTAATAAAGGTTTCAATCATATTTCAATATAATTTAGTACACTGGTCATTACTTGATAGTGAATACACTAAATCCTTCTATTACAGTAATCTATAGCGATCTTCTTACATTCATAATTACTAATGAAACAATGACAACAAATCCTACAATAATGTTTACTAATGTCAACTTTAATTCTTTTTCTCTTTAAAAACAAAGTAATGTTCACCTTCACGTTCTTAAATTCCCCCTCAATCTCTATAGTTGTTTTTAGTGACAAATTCTAGATTATATTTTGCTCCAGATGATACTTTAATAGCCTTTGTTTCATTATCTTTCGTTAAAACATATTTTTGTTTCCTTAATTTGTGAATGACATCAAATTTCTCATTATACTATTTAAAGAAATTAAATTTTCCAACTTGCAAAGAAACTAATCCACATTTGTTAATGATATAAATTACTTCCATTTATATTTGATTGTTAATTAATATGAAAATGCTCAATTGGGTAAATAAGGGCAACCAAAAAATCTCTTTCTGGGGTTATAGTTATACCATGAAGTCTTCAATTGAGTATTTAACTATTAATAGTATATATAACTTGATAAATTTTTGTGGATGTTGTCCCAGTTGATGGTGTAGAATCCATGTACAAATTGCCCTATTAAAAAACAAATAAGCTAATTCATACACAAACATAATCCATTGTAATGATATAAGACTTTATAGTCATTAACACTAAATGAAAATGAAGTTATATGTGAGATTAGTGTATAATCCTATTAGTGTCTAAGTTCAAACAAATATGAAAGTTTTATCTCTCACATTCCATGTCACTGTAATAATATAAAGGTTTTAATAGTTAGTAACCAGTTTATAATCAAATGACAGTTAAAAATTAAAATAAAAACTCAAGCAACACTCAACCTAATTCTCACTTAATTTTAAGCCACAACACATATTGAAAGAATCGTGGATTTGGCGAAATAAGTCCAAGAGGAAGGGCATGCATAAGTTTCTTATAGCACTGGGGAGCTAGATGAAAAAAATTGAGTTAAAGCTATAATGAAATCATGATAGAGAATAATAAATTTAAGGATTTGTGTATTCAAATCCTAAATCTCCAAATTAAGGATTTCTATCAAGATTGCAACTTAGAATGCCAACATGATATTGGTCAGCCCCTTAATTTCAAAAAATGTCACATCCTTTGATAGAAATTTGATAAAAAATTTAGGTTTTATCATTCTCCTATTCAAATAGGATAATTTTTAAAATATTATAATCTTTTTTTAACTTTAAGATTTAAATAAAATTTTGGTACAAATATTAAAGGACAAAACATACCTTTTCCTTAATCTAAAACCATAAAACATTGAATTATGAGCATTTTTATATATTAAACAACTTAAATTTTTACCTAAAAAGAAAAATAGAACTCATATCTCAATTTAAAATTTTAAAGCATCAGATTATAATTTAATTCTTATATATTCTTTTTTTTGTGTCTTTTTATTTATTCTTAATGGATGCTAGAATTTAATAATATCATTTTAGAGATCAAATGATACATATGCAAAATTACTACCATATCTTAATGTAATAACAGAAAAGGTTAATTAATCAAATTTTGTTCAATTTTACAATGATAGCCCAAACTTAAAAAAGTGGCAATTAAATACTCAAACTTTCAATTTTTTCAATTCTAGCCCAACGTTAGTGTCTCTATTAAGTTTGCTAACATGGCTTGCCACATATTTCAAAAATCTTAAACACTTATACACGTCAAACTTAATTAAACTAACTAATTAACATAACTAAACTACATCGTTTTGGGACGGACTACTCCCTATTCCTTGCCATTAATCCCGCTGTGTATATCGCCATCATCCTCCCTAGAGCTTCGTCATGATACCCCTTTGGCTCATCAACCATGATCAAGTCCTAATCTGTATCATAAACTTCTGTAGAAAACTCTTGAAAAGCAAGTGGGCACTTTGATAACCTCGAATCAGTCACCACCTTGCACTCCTCTACGTTGCCTCTTTTCACAAGCATATTGGCTTAGTGCAATTTGGTGTCGTATGTCATATGGTAGGACTCTAAATTTAGTAGCTTTTCTTTGATCTGATTGATCCAACTCGTCTTCTTCGAGGAATATTGTTCTTCCACCATGATGCAGAGATACCAACATCAAACTATCATGGCCTAGGCCAAAGACTAGGAAGTTGTAGGGGGAATTTTTCTCCAAAACTTAAGAGTCTGACTGATATTTCTTTGAGGGTCTATTATAGGGTGTTGTTAGTTGTTGTGTAGTGGACAAGAGTGTGAGCCAGAGAAGGTGGAGTGCATGTTGGTGTTGAAGGAAGTGAGGAACATGAGATTGTTAACGATGAGGATTATGGTTGAATTCGAGACTCGTGGTTTGATTTAGGAATTTTCAAAACGTCGTAGTTCAGTATATTTA
This sequence comes from Erythroxylum longipes, assembly GCA_027563885.1. Classification (NCBI taxonomy): domain Eukaryota; kingdom Viridiplantae; phylum Streptophyta; class Magnoliopsida; order Malpighiales; family Erythroxylaceae; genus Erythroxylum; species Erythroxylum longipes. The sequence goes on along the minus strand of JAOQMS010000004.1, from coordinate 9,390,163 downwards.
ATCAGTTAGTTTAATTAAACGACATAGTTTATTCATACTTAATTAGTTAGTTTAATTAAGTCTTAAGTGTATAAGTGTTTAGAGTTTATGAAACACATAGTGAGCCACGTCAGTAAACTTAACGGAGACACTAATGTCAGGCTAGAATTGAAAAAAATTTGAAATTTTGAGTATTTGATTGTCACTTTTTTTACTTCGGGCTATATATGCTTGTAAAATTGAGCAAAGTTTTAAGATTTTTTCATAGCTAACCCTAATGTAAATCATTGAATTATGAACCTTTTTAATGTCAAAATTTTTATTTAAGAGCAGAAGCGCTTTGTAAAGGAAAAAAGAAGGTTACATCTCATCTTTACATATAAGTCTTCCTTTTTCTTTTTCTATTCCATGTGGGAATTACACACTTAATAAGAGTTTTGTATTCCAAATCCTTTAGAATGTAATCAATTACGTATAATACATTGTTTACTTTCTCAAACTCTTAATTACCTAATCCAATCTATAGATCCGGTGGTCATGAATATATGTTGACTACACAGTATGTTACAACATGAGGAATGCACAAAAGTTATTAACAAACTATGTCTTCAATTCCTAGCTGACCGACCTTTGAGCCATATCTGATCGTTAAAGTTGCACAAAATAAGCTTCTATGGAGTCTTAGAAGCTAGGTCATCTCACCCTCGATCCTGAAACTAACAACGGTAGAACTTCCAATAATATTCACATGTATCAAATGCCCTAGACAAGTATTGTCCGGAATTCATTACACAATTAGTACATATTCATCATATATCAAATTCAATTCAGTAATTATCAGATCAAATTAAAACGAGACCATCTTAGGTTACTCATAATTTCTCCCTTAAGCCTATAGCCTTGACGTTCCGGTGATATCCGAAAGTGGTCGCACTACTTGCTCTCCTATTTACAGTAAAACAATTTCACATTACTGTACTGCTTGTGTAACTAGGTAAACACATATATATCGAAAGATATCATGTATCTTGCATGTGCAATGACAAATTATCAGGTCTATTTTTGTATTAAATTGATGTATATATCAATTGTAATCCAATTGTGCCAAAATTCACACACTAAATCACTATTCTAGCTTTTGCTGAAAGCACCTCATTCCGGTCAACTTTGCATAAGTAATAAGATCAAGAAAATGATATATTTCTGTAACACTTTCTTCTAGACAATTGTTCCTCTATGTCTTAAGTTTCTAATGATACCAAGATCATACAATTTGGTTTATTATTCTATGAGTTATGCTCAAAATACCACAAACTGTGTACATTTGGAATTTTGGCTAGAGCATGATCATGCAGTCAAGTTGTACAACCCATATCTCTCAATTCTAATATCCAAAAATTACAAACTTTATACCAATTTAAATTTAAGAGAATAATCTACAACTTTGGTGTAAACATGTTAGTATAATTTGGCCTACATCAATACATTTTATTCAATAACAACAGGACATGATTTCTGTCACTGGTAGTACTACAGCCTAAACCAAGACTCAATTCCATGCCAATTTTGAAAGTCTTAGAGGCAGAATTAAAAATTGATATCTTCAAGAAAGTTGTAAAAATATGCCTCAAAGTTTAATCTGATACAAAAATAAATATGCCTCAAGTTTAATTTAAAACAAAAATCAACTCATTTGGAAATCTACAGATCAAGATATAATCAAAATACCAAAGCATGTTCAATGAAAATTCTCCAGTTCATAACATTCCAGCACATTTCCTCATTTTATTCCAATCAATCTTTTTCAAATCAATTCAAACGGCTCTAAATTTTTATGGAGAGAAAGAACAATGTCTTAGGAGTCTATTGGTTCAAGTTTCAAGTCATTTGGAGATCGGATGACAAAGTTGTGGCTAAAAGAATCAACACAGTTCGGTTTTGGAAAACCCATCTGGTGCAACTCCTCTTCTGTTCTCTCTCTAAAACACAGATTTCTTCTTCTTCCATTTTCCAGATTTCTCAATTCTATCTTATTCAATTAACACATATGACACTTAAACCAACTCTTCTTCTTCCATTTCAGTTCATCACAACTCAAATAAATCAAAAATCCAAGATTAAATATAAACATCAAAAATTCGATCCTCACTCATGCATATTTCCATTTTTTGCATTTTCATTTTCTGTATCTTTCTTCCACCTTCAACAACACTTTCACTTCATCTAACTCCTCTCTATATCAAGATCTCACGAAATCCTCATTCTAGTCATTATCAAGACATCTTAAAATTTAAGATTAATCATAAACATTAAAAAAAAAGAAAAATAGAAATCATATACGTATTTCATTATGTTTTGCTTCCTCTCACTACTGCGTTTTTTGTTCTATTTTCTCTCACTACTGCATCTTCATGTCTTCTGCACAATGTCCATTTCACATCATTTAACATAACTAAACTACGTCATTTTGGGACGGACTGTTCCCTATTCCTCGCCATTAATCCCACTGTGTATATCACCATCATCCTCCCTGGAGCTTCGTCATGATACACCTTTGGCTCATCAACCATGATCAAGTCCTAATCTGTGTCATAAACTTCTATAGAATTGAAAAGCAGGTGGGCACTTTGAGAACCTCGAATCAGTCACCACCTTGCACTCCTCTAGGTCGGCTTTTTTCACGAGCATATAGGCTTAGTGCAATTTGGTGTCGTATGTCATATGGTAGGACTCTAAAGTTAGGAGCTTTTCTTTGACCTGATTAATTCTTCAAGGAATATTGTTCTTCCACTATGATGCAGAGATGCCCACATCAAACTATCATGGCCTAGGCCAAAGACTAGGAAGCTGTAGGGGGAATTTTTCTCCAAAACTCAAGAGTCTGACTGATATTTCTTTGAGAGTCTATTATAGGGTGTTGTTAGTTGTTGTGTAGTGGACAAGAGCGTGAGCCAGAGAAGGTGGAGTGCATGTTGGTGTTGAAGGAAGTGAGGAACATAAGATTGTTAACGATGAGGATTGTGGTTGAATTCGAAACTCGTAGTTTGATTTATGAATTTCCAAAACGTTGTAGTTCAGTATATTTAATCAGTTAATTTAATTAAACGACGTAGTTTATTTAAACTTAATTAGTTAGTTTAATTAAGTCTGAAGTGTATAAGTATTTAGAGTTTATAGAACACATGGTGAGCCACGTCAGTAAACTTAACGGAGACACTAATGTCAGGCTAGAATTGAAAAAAATTTGAAACTTTAAGTATTTTTTTGTCACTTTTTTAGGTCGGGCTACATATGCTTGTAAAATTGAGCAAAGTTTAAGATTTTTTCGTAGCTAACACTAACGTAAATCATTGAATTATGAACCTTTTTATGTCAAAATTTTTATTTAAGAGGAGAAGTGCTTTGTATAATACATTGTTTACTTTCTCAACTCTTAATTACCTAATCCAATCTATAGATCCGGTGGTCATGAATTATGTTGTGGTCCTTTTTATTTTTCTGGACTTGATAATGAGTAATTTCCTAGAGTATAAGCAGAATTGGAGAAAACAAAGTAACTCTTTTTGTTTTCTTTTTTGGATGAACTTGTTGAAACTAAATCAGGAACCTGAGGGAGTAAATCTGTAACAGAAATCAGCGTGCATGCACTTTTCTTGTTGACCAAACTTTTATTTATAAAAATATATATATAAAAATATAAAAAAATCCGTTGAGAATCATTCCATTAACCATATATGCAAAGTTATGAGGTAGCATTTATGCAGCTCAACTTAATAGAAGCAGGTAAGCTAGTACCTCAGTGCCATATCCAAGAGAAATCTTTTAGGACAAGATAACGAATGCCTCGCTCCCTTGGAACAGAATGAAAAAGAATGTCTGAGAGTCGGCGGAATTGATCTTTGCATTGCTAATATGATGAGACATTTTGAAATAATGAAGAACAACGAAACAAGAAAGTAACCTTTATATTGTCAGCAGCAAAACAGAGTGACCTTTATATTACCCTAGCTCTTGCAATTACTCCATCCATTCTTATCTGTACTTAGAGCAAACATCTGTTCTAACCACCTTTCGGTTTCAACACCTGAGCCCATTTTCACGTCTCATTTTTTGGTGTCATTTTCATTAATAACATTGAGCCACATAGCAGCTTTCTGATTCAGGAAGATTGGAACCTATTCTCACTTACTGATTCAATGAATTTTGAGAAAGGGGTTGTAAAAGTTTACTATAGGAATCTGTCAATTATGCTCGACTGGTCAACATCTGTACTTCCACGGCGAGTTCAATTATGCATTTTATAATCTTGCAAACAGGAAAAACCAGATTAGAATAGTTGAAGGCCTTGTTTGGTTGGTATGAATTTTTGTTGGCATGGATTTTTGCTTAAGAAAATAATCTTTTTCTTAAAATTTATATTATTATATTTGGTTCTTATTATTATTATTATTATTATTATTATTATTATTATTATTAAATATGTATAATAAGTAGAAAATTAATAATAATTAATAATATTAAAAATAATAAATTTAATAATAATAAACTATTTTTATTTTTATTTTCAATGTTAGAAAAAATTTTGATATTTGATTTGAATTTTAAGATTTATCTTTGTACTC
>JAOQMS010000004.1:9356518-9374226 GCA_027563885.1 Erythroxylum longipes | reverse complement strand
CATCATATATCAAATTCAATTCAGTAATTATCAGATCAAATTAAAGTGAGACCATCTTAAGTTACTCACAATTGCTCCCTTAAGCCTATCGCCTTGACGTTCCGGTGATATCCGAAAGTGGTCGTACTACTTGCTCTCCTATATACAGTAAAACAATTTCACATTATTGTACTGCTTATGTAACTAGGTAAACACATATATATCGAAAGGTATCATGTATCATACATGTGAAATGATAAATTCTCGGGTATATTTCTGTAACAAATTGATGTACATACCAATTGTAACCCAATTGTGTCAAAATTCACACACTAAATTACTATTCTAGCTTTTCCTGAAAGCACCTCATTCGGGTCAACTTTGTATAAGCAATAAGATCAAGAAAATGATATATTTCTATAACACTTTCTTTTAGACAATTGTTCCTCTATGTCTTAAGTTTATAATGATACCAAGATCATACAATTTGGTTTATTATTCTATGATTTATGCTCAAAATACCACATACTATGTAGATTTGGAATTTTGGCGAGAGCATGATCATGCAGTCAAGTTGTACAACCCATATCTCTCAATTATAATATCCAAAAATTACAAAATTTATGCCAATTTAAATTTATGAGAATAATATACAACTTTGGTGAAGACATGTTAGTATAATTTAGCCTATATCAATACAGTTTATTCAATAACAACAGAACATGATTTCTGTCACTAGTAGTGCTACAGCCTAAGCCAAGACTCAATTCCATGTCAATTTTGAAAGTCTTAGAGGCAAAATTAAAATTAGATTTCTTCAAGAAAGTTATATAAATATTCCTCAAGTTTAATCTGAAATAAAAATCAACTCATTTGGAAATCTACAGATCAAGATATAATCAAAATACCGAAGCATATTCAATGAAAATTCTCCAGTTCATAGCATTCTAGCACATTTCCTCACTTTCATCCAATCAATATTTTTCAAGTCAATTCAAATGGCTCTAAATTTTTATGGAGAGAAAAAAAAATGTCTTAGGAGTCTATTGATTCAAGTTTCAAGTCATTTGGAGATCGGATGACAAAATTGTGGCTAAAAGAATCAACATAGTTTGGTTTTGGAAAACCCATCTGGTGCAACTCCTCTTCTCTTCTCTCTCTAAAACGTAGATTTCTTCTTCTTCCATTTTCCAGATTTCCCACTTCTATCTTATTCAATTAACACATATGACACTTAAACCAACTCTTCTTCTTCTATTTCAATTTATTACAACTCAAATAAATCAAAAATCCAAGATTAAATATAAACATCAAAAACTCTATCCTCACTCACGCATATTTCCATTTTTTGCATTTTCATTTTCTGTATCTTTCTTCCACCTTCAACAACACTTTCACTTCATCTAACTCCTCTCTATATCAAGATCTCACCAAATCCTCATTCCATTCATTATCAAAACATCTTAAAATTTAAGATTAATCATAAACATAAAAAAAGAAAAACAGAAATCATATACGTATTTCATCATGTTTTGCTTCCTCTCACTATTGCATTTTCTATTCTATTTTCTCTCACTACTGCATCTTCATGTCTTCTGCACAATGTCCATTTCACATCATTTTCATATAATTCATTTTTCACATCATCGAAGCTACCCTTCATGTATGCATTCACTTCTAACACTAAAACATCATCAAAATCATTCACATAATATACAAAAAACTAAAACACAACTTACTTGATTCAGTTAAACTTCCAGCACCTGACAGTGGGCAAAGAAGTTTCGGTGGATGGAAACAAATGAGATTAAACAGAAACTAAACTTGCTATGGACTGAAATTCTTACTTTGCTGTAAGAATCAATAACCAATTACACAAACATGAACAGCTTCGTGTTTCGATGGAGTGAAGGATGAACAAAGAAGAAAATGTTGGTATTTTCAGTGAAGAACAAACCAAATGAGGAACAAAAACAAGCTGTATAAAATTTTCACGTGTGTGCTTGATACAATGCCATGTGTCATCCATGCAAGTAGGCCACATATCATATATATATATGCTGCCACGTGTCACACATCCATTAGTCTCTTATGTCAACATTTTTCCTAGTCCAAAATACCCCTAATTTTCATCAATTTCTTAAAATTCACCAAAAAATTCAAAATAATATAAATAGTCTTCAAATCAAATTTTAATGCAAATAAGTCACAATTCACATTTTAATCAATCAATCATACCCGAAAAATGTTAATGAATGCATGTACAATTATTTTAATGTATCAAAAATAAATATTCACATGTGTGTGAATACACTATGATGCATGAGCATGAAATGCACTTCTAAGTTCTTACTGTACTCTCAATTCACTATTTTAGAGTCTAGCCCTGAACATGGAATGTCACAAAAGTCTTGTATAAAATTCCATAAGGCCTACAAAAAAGTGGCCATTAATTTCTATTCTCATAGATATCAATGGTAATGGTAGGATATGATCCAAATAAATTAGCCAAGAATAAGACACTATTAATTAGATAGTTGAACTTAAACAATACATAACTACTGAGTGGTTTTATTGATGGTTCTCTAACTACTTTTCATTGATAATAGGATAACAGTTTAAATCCAACGAAATGCTATTCATTTAAGATTTGTAAAGTTAATTGGTCAAATAGTAGTTCAAATTACATACTTGACTCTCAATCACTAACTCATTTATTAAATGCTTATTTAAAAATATAGATTTTATAATTTTTTCTTTTTTGAAATAATTCAAAATATATATATATATAAATATGTATGTATGTATGTATGTATGTATGTATGTATGTATGTATGTATGTATGTATGTATGTATGTATGTATGTATGTATATATGTATAAGCATAATGTGACAAAAACATAATAGCAATGGAGACCATGTACCTAGGGAATATTAATATTAATATGACACCATTTCAATTTTGTTGTACTTTTACGTTATGATTGTGCTTTGATGATGACATATGTCTTATGATTTGATTTTGACTTATATATAAATACAAATCTTTGTTATTGTTTATATGGTTAATAACTAAAAAAAGCCTAAACTTTTATAAATTTTTTAATTATAGCCCGAACTTTAAAAAGTAGCAATAAAATGCCCAAACTTTCATTTTTTAATTCTAGTCCAAACTTCAAAAAGTGGCAATAAAATGCTCAAACTTTCAATTTTTTTCAACTCTAGCCCGATGTTATCTGTTGTTCTCTCGATGCTCTTAGCCCATTTTTTCTGTTTATTCTTCTGACCTCCCAAACTACTCTCGCATTACAACGTACTGCACCAGTAAGCTCTTCGTTTTTAGTTTGTTCTCATGATGTCCTTAGTGTAAGGACATCAGGGTTGTGTAATCTGAAAATCGAAGGGTGAGGTTGTCGAGAGAACAAACTGAAAACAAAGAAAAACACTGAAATCAAAGCATAAGGTCGTCGAGGCTGCATAATCTAATTTAGGTTATTTTTAAACAACAACATTGTTTTAATTACGTGATTAAATGATGTCGCTTCATTAATCTTCATTTGTTCTGTTTATTTTGGCTGATGTGTATTAATAGTTAAGGTTTTTTTAAAATGTAGTGGGCCACGTCAGCAAATTTAACAAAAGCACTAACTTCGGGCTAGATTTGAAAGTTTGAGCATTTTATTGCTACTTTTGAAGTTTGGCTTAGAATTGAAAAAAATTGAAAGTTTGGGCATTTTATCGTTACTTTTTAAAGTTATGGCTGTAATTGAAAATTTGATGAAAGTTTGGGCTTTTTTGGGTAATTAACCCTTGTTTATATTCATTATGTGCATGTGCTTTATCCATAATGCTTTATTTACAACCTATATCGACCATATATAATGGCAAATTATTAAAAGATCAATGATAATATTTTGCTTTTCTATGCAAATAAGATTTGGAAACTTGAATGTTCATACGATTAGAAATATTCTTTACTTTATTCTATATGATATATTGTCTTTTTTACTTAGAACTTTTACTGTTCGTGTGTATCAATTAAAATATTCAGCAATTATAAATATGTATATTATTTAAGCTTTATGTTTTACCTTTGCTGCAGTATAATTATGATTGTTTCTTTTTTTGAAATTTATCTGTATAAGATGGCAGTAAACAAAGAAGCTAGAATGAGGATATTTCATGTTGGACCTTTTAATCAAAAGGTTACTTTCATATGTTGGTAAGCCTCTAGAATTTTGACAACATAGACTTGGATTATATGAGTTTAAGAGAGGTATGCAAAATGGGTGCCATTTTAAGATATACAATTGCATGGTATTTGATTCTTAAAAAGGGGTTACAAGAAGGTTTGAGGAGGCTAGAATCCAATCAGAGTGCATTTGATTTGCTTAAATTGTTAGATGTATGTGTTATGATTGATGTTTATCTAAAGCATGTAAATAAACCAACACTATGTTTACCAATGTTAATATGACATGATAACTAGCGTAAAAATGAGATGGTTGTAGAATTAAGAGGTAATATTAGAGTGGATATCAGTTCTAATTCTAGTGTAAGAGTCGATTTGGGATGTGAGAGTGGTATAGGAGTTGATTTGTGAGGTCATAGTAATGTTAGAGTGTATGTAGGAGGTAGTGATGATGGTGATTCTAATATGGGTGTTCCAGATGGAGTTGATTTGAGAGTTGATTCGGGAGTTGATTTAAGTGAGGATTTGAGTAGTGAAATGGGTGATCAATAAGGAGGAGAGTTGTGTGGTTATGGTAGAGGTAAATATGACTCAGATTTTAATACTAATGTTAATGTAGATCGTGACATAAATTATATTAACTCTTTTTATCATAGGAGTTTCTTGGCCAATGATGAATATCTCAATGGTGAAGAATCAGATGATGCTTTAGGGTGACATAATGAAAATAATAGATTTGTTCCTATAGTTATTATATGTGAATAGATGTTAGGGATAAAGCGAAAAGGATAAGCTATGGTTGTCCTAATGGTGTCAATTTGAACTTTATGCTTTGTATGATATAAAAAAAATAAATGCTTGAAGCTAAAAACTTACAATCTAAAGCATATTTACAATTCAACAAACAAGTCAAAGCTAGTTATAGCCAATTTTATCACAATACACTTCAAGGAAAAGATCCTAGACAAGCCAAGCATTAAGATCAAGAAAATGGTTGAAGAATGTAGAGAGAAACTAAATTTGTCTATTAATATCTGTATGCGCAAGTATGTAAAGAGGAAGGTACTTAAAGCAAAAGCAAAAGAGTAGCATAATGAATATGTGAAGCTTTATGGTTATATTTCTAAGTTAAAAGAAATGAATCTATGTTATATAATAGAGCTTTAACTTAGAAAAGATGAACATAAATTGATATTGAAGAGAATGTACGTGTGTTTTAATGCAACGAGGAAGGGGCGGAAAATTTTGTGACCAATTATTGGTATAGAGATGTTTTCTAAAAACAAAGTACCAGGGACAATTTCTAAGTTCCAAAGGAGTTGATGGCAATCGAGGCATCTGTCCAATTGTATAGGCAATAGTTGAGGTGGAGAATTATGAGACATGAACATGGTTCATAAAGAATTTAGTCATTAACTTAAAGCTTAAAGATGGTGAAGGAATAACTATAAATTCTAATACGTAAAAGGTAATTCATCCAACTTAAAGTTATTTTTACATATCGATGTTCATGAATGCTTTTAACTGGTTATTCTTAATTTTGTAGGAACTCTTGCAAGCCAAGAATGATGTGTTGCCATTTACTACACATAAGATATGTCCAAGGCATATATATCACTGGGCAAGGAAATGGAAGGAAAATGATCTGAGGAAAGCATTATGAAATTGAGCCTAGGAAATGTTTCCTTAAGAATTTGATGACAAACTCATTAAATTAAACCAACTTACACTAGGATGTGTATAAGACCTGCTTGAATATCTAAAGAAAACATGGAGTAGGGTTATTCAAAGTATTGAGTCCAAACGTCTAATTATGGAGAACAACATCAATGAGAGATTTAACTCTTAGATTTTAGTAGGCAGAGATTGCTCTATCATGAACATGTTGGGGACAAGTAGAACCATGTTAATGAAAAGGCAGTCATACCTTAAAGAGCAAGCTAATAGATGGAAGAGGGATATAGTACGTAAGGTGATGAAAAACTTGAAAAAAATAAATTTGAAGTAATGTGATGGAGACTTATTTGGAATGGGGACAGCAAGTATGAAGTGACTAATAAAGATGACCCATATATTGTCCGAATAAAGAGGAGCAGACTTGTAGTTGTAAGGAATCGGAACTTTATGGGTATCCTTGTAGTCATGCAATTAGTTTCATTTTCCATGCCAAACAACAACTAAAGGCTTTTGTGGATGATTGTGATCATAAAGGGAGGTTTATAGAAGTTTATGAGAATGTCTTACAACCAATTAGAGGGAAAAAATTTTGGTCACCAAATACTCATGAGAAAATAAATTCACCTTTTAATAAAGTTATGTCTTGTAAGCTTAAAAAGAATAGGTGAAAAGATATCAAGATGAACCAAAGTGAATGAATCATCCTTATAGGCTACCATAGAAGATCTAATTCTAAATTTGTGGAAAATGTGGCCATAATAAGAGAAGCTATGAATGTGATCCACTTCCTTCTAGTCAAGATGGTGCTAAGATTTGTTATTTAACATAAATTTGTAATTTATTTTTATCTTGGTAACTACTAATTGATATGCCAAAGTTGGAAAGTAATCTAGGTATAGTAAAGATCCAATAATAATAACAATTTTTAGCGGACAAACATCTAAAATTGGAGGAGCTAATAAAAGACAACCTTCTAAAGATGGTGGAGCTGAGGCTAGTTTGACATGATTGTAAATTATCATATATTATTATTTTTCTATGTATTGGTTTAATAAATCATTTATTATTTTAACCTTGTTTGCAACAGTCATCTGCAGCTCCACTTCCATCATTAAAGAGAGAGAGAGCATTTGGATTAATTAGTCTAAACACATTTTATCTATTCTAAACAAGGGGGTTAAGGTGCAAAAGAGACCCAAATATCACATCATGAAAATTGCAAGAGCAAGTTGCTAAACAAAGAGTGGTTAGTAATTCAATCAAACAAGTCTCTAACATTCAAATTGGAAGCCAACAAAGTGTGAATGAAAAATAGTAGTGTAAGAGTTGGTTTTAGAGATTTTTGGTTAAATCCATCATGTTTTGGGTGCATAATTGTCAATTTTGTATGTAATTTTGGTTGGATCCATTTCTGGATTATAGATAATCTTATTTGGAAATTTTGTTTTATAGAGAATTGTGGAAGGATCCATCTTCTATTTTTTTATATATGTATCATGGTTTGGTCCATTATGTTTATTTTGTATACATTTTGGTTAGATCCACTTTGTAGTATCTAAGGAACATTTTGTTTAGATCTGTTATGAGTTCGAATTGAAACATTATATTATACGAATATCAACTTTTCAGGTTTATGAATGTTAAAGTTATATGATTACAGGTTTATGCTTATCAAATAGTTCATATGCTTATCAAATAAAACATTACATATAGTCTTTTTATGATTTCCTTTTTAAAGATGTTGTCAAAATTTGAACTTCATTTTAAATGTGATTACATGTGTACTTACATATGAATAGAGGAACTAGAATATATTAACTAAAGCTTCATGTATAGTACAAGTACTTCTTATAGTATCCCCATTCATATACAACATTTTTAGCCCTGTGATTTCAATAAACAAAAAATCATATCGTCATAGGAACAATAATAATATATTTCATTAATATCTTCTTCAGCTCCTTGTTATCATTCATAGCAAGTTTTAATTCATACTTTATTTGTTTAATTTTTTCATCTCACTCAATTTGTTCTTCGTTATTTGGTCTTCTAACAACTTTGTTGTACACCTCATCTTCAATTGGTTCCTCATAACTCAAAAATTAATTGATGCTTCAACTTAGCATTATCATTCAACAATCTTTGAATAACATCATCAACCCTACCTGGAAAGGGGTCGTCATGCCAATGAAAGAACAACTCCCATCTTTGTAAGCATCACAGAAACAAACTTTTGTTAACACATTTATTAAATATCATAACAAAATATTGTTACTATTTAGATATTTTGGGCACCTATAAAACCTACAACCATGATTTTTTCACTCCAGGAAGTCCTTAAATAAACACTTAATCCATATAAGCATTGAATGCTAGCTGAAGAACCATTGTTAATTGAAAACCCGGAAAATGATGCCTCTAATATTAAGTGCTCCATTTCTCTATTATACATCACAACATAACCAAGAAACAATAACAAGTATAACCATCTATTAATAATATGAAAATAACATCAATTAATAACAAATGAATCAATGTTATTTTGGTTACATAATAAATGTCATTTCTCTATACTACTTTAACTTTTAACTTTATTACAATCAACTTCTATCACCTCCAGCTCTAATTCATTAAATATATTTATTTACAACATTTCATATACAAGGTCGTTAATAATATCAACTTGAAAATATAATTGATCAAGGTTCATATCATCTATAAACTAATTCATAGATTACAATATGGATTACAAGCACATCTTCGAGGAATACAAATAACTCATTTGGAAGAGCAATATGCTGATTAAACTAAGATTGTTCATGGCTTAAGCTTACCAAGTCCAAGCTTCTTTTACACACAAAAGACATAAAATTAGTGTTAGCACTTAAACAACACAAAACGTATGTGGAAAAGAGAATTGAATCATCTGCCTCTGCCAAGTGAGGATCCATTATGTAGGGGAGAGGAAGATGGAGAGTAAACAAATGCAGAAATTAGAATTGAAATAAAAGTAATGAAATTAAGTTAAACAGAGTGATGAAACCTATAACATCATAGAGCGAGTGAGTGAGTGAGCAGAAATAACTTTCAACTAAGCTTCTGTGATTGGAGTGACTAGATAGCAATGGAATCTCGAATGAGGCAACTGGAGAATGACAGAACCTCGATTTGAGTACTTGTAGAATGATAGAGAAGCAAATTAGGGCAATGAAGAAGAGGGGACTCAGTGGGGTTTAGAGAAAAGTGAAAATTAGGGATTCAGATGGAGGAAAATTATGGAGGACATCAAAACATGTTACTAAATTTTAATTATTGAAAATTTTAAATATTATATTAAGCAATTATTTAAATATTATTATTTTATTATAAGTCAGCTGCCATGTTGGCAACTGACTTTATGTGGCATACTTAGGTGGATAAACTTAAAAGAGATGTAACGTTAATTTGAAAAGGTTAACATTTTTGGGACAAATTGCTATCTATTTTGGAAACATTAGGAGATATAATGGTATTAAAGATAATGGTAGGGGCCTTTTATACTTTTAGGTAAATGTAATTGGTCCTTTTGCCTAAATTTTAAATAAATATTACTAACTTAGTGTATTAATGAACCAATTTATAAAAGATGATAAGATGATATGGAATAATGAATTTCAATAACACACTTAAGCAATAATGTAAAAAGGATAAGGGAAGCTAAACACAGACTAATTTGTAGTAGGTGGTGGTAAACAATCCTTGCCTACATCCACTCCCTAAACTCTTCTTGGAATTCTACTATAACTCTTTTTTCAAGGCAAAGAATAACCTTTATACAATCTTTTCTTGAGAGAAAGGAATCCTTTTACAATCTTCCTTTATAGAAAATAGGGACTTCAATATCACTTGGAACACCCTCATATACAATATATAAACACCCCAGTCGAAGCTTTTGATAGTACCAAAAATGCTTATTCACACAAATATGAGAATGATGCTCAAGTGTTGAATTTTAAAATGTGTGTATAAAGACACCCAAATGATTTTTCACGTAAGAACCAATAAGAGAACATATATTTATAGGCTTTTGGGACTTTTACTGGCTAGAAAATAGTAGTAACAATGACTAATTGCAGAGCATTGGTCGACCAGTGTAGCACATTAGTCGACCAGTTTGCATTGAATACAATAGATGCACTAGTCGTTGAGATGTTGGTCAATTATTAAGGCATGTTAGTCAATCAATGTATCTCCTAAAGGGAAATTAGTTGACTAAGTTACTATGTTGGCCAACCAATATATTAAGAAACAATCATGTTATAAGTTTAACCTATATTGGTGGACCACTAAGTCATATTGGCCGAATAGTAAGTCATATTAGTTGACCATTATTTATTAAATGCGTAAAATTTGCTAGTTACTGTACATTGGTTGATCATTTGATCGTATCAATTGACCATTGTATTCCTTGGATGGATATTTGTAGACCATATTACTATATTGGTCGACCAATGTGCCAACAAATTCACTAGTTGCACATTTAACTAAAACTATATTGATTAACCAATTCCCCTAAAAATATAATTTTAATAATTTCAAATGTTCAAAATTAATTTGTTTAATACAATTATAATTAAAAACAACTTTCAAAATATCTCCAAAACTTGTTTAAAAGATCAAGAGTTTTTTCTTTTAAAAGGAAAAGTTTTGATGCCTCTTGATAAACGAAAGAACTCGTGTAATGATGTAAGATGAAATGCTTATACATAGTCACTTTAAGATTACCGAAGTAACAAAATAAGATTACAATTAACATTATAAAATATAGAATGATTTAAATATACCTTGATCTTCTTTTGTTATTGACATGATCTTCATTTCAAAGATTGTAAACTTCAATTATTCTTTATCATCTTTATAAACTATCTTCTTAAGATATGACTACATCTTATTCTTATAATGCCTCTCATCAAAATAATAAACTCATAGCGTTATTTAAATTTATCATCATAAAAACATCGATTATAACTTTTCCTGATACAACATGTTCAATTCAAGCTTTAAATATACAAAATATTGACCAAGTTATATTTTTGTTCGTTACGTGTTACATCAGTGTTGATGTGACACATATTTTTAATTTTTAATTAGACATGTGAGTCTCACCATATTACGGGTACGCTATGTAGCATGTGAGAGATGTTTATTTTAATTAAATAGGAATAACTTTATTTATAACTTTCTAATATTTTATTACTCCAACCCAACTCTAATAATCCTAATTCAATCAAAATAACCTAATTCAACCCTAATTTAATAAAAAAATCCTAATTTACATAAACAACAAATAACAAAATAAATGCCATTTCTTTCTCCATGTTTTTCTTGTCCATCGCCAAGGTGATGAGCTTTTTTAGGAAATTGGATTAAACTCCAGCATGCCAAGATCTTTAAGATTTTTAATCACTTCTAAAATATCATCCAAGTGAAAACACTCACGAATTATAATGATTGGCTCCTCCTCAATCCTCATTCCTCTTCAACTTATCGTCTTCAATTAAGATATGTCTAATCTTATCGGAGGACTTGAAGAATGATTGATCAATTTAACCTTTAAAGATTGCCCCAGGTATGGTCGGTTCAAAAAGACTTTTGTAGTGGATTGTTAAAGGCAATATCATTTTATCTCTCAGTTAGCTGAGCAAAGATAGAGAATTAGGGATATTCAAATAACATGGAATGGAGAAATTAGATAGAGAAATTAATTTTTTAATTGGGATTAAGTTGGATTATTTTTTATTAAATTGGGATTATTATGATTATGTTGGAGAATTCATAAGCTTGTTGATATATCGAAGATATTTGAGACGAGGGGGAGTAAAGAATATACATGTTTTCTTTAATAGATTGGGGTTAGAAGGGCATACCCTTACATGGAATGGCCCAGTCATATAGTGAGCCTTAGAGGAATGAGAAATAGGCATAAAACTCAGTAACCCTTCAGCCTCAGGCTTTCCAAATATTTCATGTAAAGGCTATTCATTATTCAAGCAAGCTCTTGCCACGCTGGCCATCCGCTCCAAACCAGAACAAGTTTTAACATTTCCCGCTCAAATACTTTCAAATACAAAAATTCCTTGCCGTGTTGGCGATCCGCAAGAAACCCAAACTTTCCATTCAGAACTCCCCTGTACTTGCCTATATATTTTGTAATATGACACTCACGAGAAAATACAGAGCTTCTCATCTCCGTAAAACATCTCTTTAACTCTAGCAACATGAGCTCCACAGGTAGAGGCAAGCCAAAGGCCAAGTCTGTCACCAAATCCCAAAAGGCGGGTCTTCAGTTTCCGGTGGGTCGGGTCGCTCGGTTTCTCAAGAAAGGCCGCTATGCCCAGCGGGTCGGTTCCGGCTCCCCCGTTTACCTTTCGGCTGTCCTTGAGTATCTCGCAGCCGAGGTCCGCTGATTAATGACGCTGTTAATAATTTCTACAATCGGAATGCTTGTGTCGGTTTTATAATCAACCTTCTGGTGTTTTGTTTTGGTTTTCTTCAGGTTCTGGAGCTCGCTGGAAACGCAGCAAGAGACAACAAGAAGAATAGGATTGTCCCTAGGCATATTCAGTTGGCTGTACGAAACGACGATGAGTTAAGCAAGCTTTTGGGGTCTGTTACAATCGCAAATGGGGGCGTCTTGCCTAACATTCATCAAACCTTGTTGCCTAAGAAGGCTGGGAAAGGAAAGGGCGAGAGTGACTCAGCATCTCAGCAGTTTTAAATCAATGTTTGAAATGAAAGTAGTTTCTAAGCTAGATAGGAATCGATAGTTCATCGAATTGCTTATGGTTTGCCCTGTAAATCCTTTTTTTTATAAAAAAAGTTATGAAATGCTTCATCATTATTTCATTTCACTTGCTCGGATTTATGCCTATGTCTGCAATTATTGAGTAAATGTTACTGTGCTATAAGTTTTGGTTCGCATTGGGCCAACAAGAACAAAGTCCATCAAACTAAACGTTACGCGATGGCAATCCGTGCTATTAATTTCTAGCTAATAAGAACCATTCTCATCTGGTGTGTGTGTGTCTATATATATGTACAAACAAATAAAGTGCCACCTTCCATCTAAGTCTGACTTTTAAGTACAAGAAACGTTCGTGTAATCTTCTTCCAATCGGTTTCGTTGGTGTTGAGACCTCTAAAACCTAAACAATGAGTTCTGGAGCATCAACAAAGGGAGGCAGAGGCAAGCCCAAGTCTTCTAAATCCATTTCCAGGTCTCAAAAGGCCGGCCTACAGTTTCCCGTCGGCCGTATCGCCCGTTTCCTTAAAGCGGGCAAGTACGCCGATCGCGTAGGCGCTGGTGCTCCGGTCTATCTCTCCGCCGTGCTTGAGTACCTCGCTGCTGAGGTCTGATTGTCATTGTATAAGGATTATGCCTTTTCCTTTTTCTATTCCTTCATTTTCTTTCGTCTGTTTGGTTTTGGTCAAGATGAATGAGGTTTTTATGGAACGGAAGGTTTTCAGGTTTATGATCTCTGATTTTGTGTTGTTCGCGTAGGTTCTAGAACTTGCAGGCAATGCTGCGAGGGACAACAAAAAGAATCGAATTGTGCCAAGGCATATTCAGCTTGCTGTAAGAAATGATGAGGAGCTCAGCAAGCTTTTGGGAGCTGTTACCATTGCTAATGGGGGTGTTTTGCCCAATATTCACCAGAATCTTCTTCCCAAGAAAATTGGTAAAGGAAAGGGTGATATTGGTTCTGCATCACAGGAGTTTTAGGGTATCTGTTTGCTGGTTTTGTTTGGAAAATCGTATGTGAAATGAAGAAGCATGTTTTCGGTGATTTTCCTTTGATCGGTTTTATCTGTGTAAACGTTTAGGATTTTGTGCTTTTTGTTCGGTATAGGATAACAGTGTTTTTATGATATACCATCTACTGATGGCTTTGCAGAGAGGATTTATGCAGTGGTTGTACTTTTAACGTAATGGTTACATTGTATTTCACGTTGTTGTGTTCCCTTACATGATAAATATGGATTTTTAATCGACAACTTCTTTGAGGGTTGATGTATTTTGCCATTTTAGAAGTCAAATATCAGATGACCTGTTTGTTGTGTTGGTATTGAGAACTTCAGCATGTGCAGTTAGATAATAGAATATTTGAGTAAATGTGTTTAGAACAATGCCGATTGTTCTATTGTATAACATATTGCGGTGCTAGATGAGAAAATTTCTGAACATTGTGGGATTAAATTGAAGCTATTGTAAGATTAAATGTGGTAGTGATGTAGTTGACAGTTTACTGACCTGGGTATGCCTGATAATTATGATCTGTAATTAAATTAGCTTAGACTTTCTTCGGCACGTGTTTCTTTTTCAACGTTTGTAAATTTATCTAATCTTCAACAACAATTGTGGGAAATTTTAATGAAGATGCTCGAGCCAACATAGATTGTTTGAGAAGTTGGTTTATTGCTTCAGGAAATTCTGGGAACCATGAAATAATGAACATGTTTATGACCCGCCAAAAGTTCTTAGTTCAGCTAGTTCCTGTAGAGAACGGCAGCCACATTTTGTATTGTCGCATCTACTGCCGGATGAAAACGGCAGCCACATTTTGTATTGTCGCATCTACTGTCGGATGAAATTTTTGGTAACCTATACTTCTGAGAGGGAAGACGATATAATGTTTGGAAGAGTGTTCTCTTGGTAATCATAATCCCCAATTGGACAGGAATCGCTTTGATACATGAGCAAACTATGTTATGCTCTGTCAAATTGGTTGAATTGGTGCAACTTAGAGGAAGTTAGACTTACTAAGTTAATTGCTGTCAAATCCCATTACTTCAGGTTCGTCATGTACTATGGTCTTGTATAATTTCAGATTGTATTTTCAGGACTGTGATGTTGTTGAACATGGAGAATGTTATTAGTTCATGAAAATGAGTCAATTTATAGGTGCAATAATGAGGTTTTGGGTTTGATGCCTTCCTGATAGCCCTGTGTTGATTTTGCAATCATTTGGGGTAGTCATTTAGCCATGCCCCAATCCCTGGAGAAAGAAACTGAGTTGATTTCTGTGATATTTTCTCCATTTTGTAAAAGCAGGAACTTGACCATCCTTGTATATATTCTGTTTTGGTTTGATTTTCTTGTTTCGCTCATTAATTATGCAGCTATTGGTGCACGAGATTGACTGTAGTTGTAGTTGTAGTTGTATAAACGGAATTGCTTTAGAAAGGGTGGCATTAGGGTTTTGTTATTTTGTACAATAGAGTGGGGGAGTTGAACTCTAAACTAATAATATGATTATACTTTGAAGAAAAAGGATGCACTAACACTGATTAGGGGTATGAATATTGTTTTCTACCAGTTATGGGTATTGTTTAGTACCGACTGGTACCTAAAATAATTGGCCGGTACTTGAAATATTAGTATTTATTGGGTAAGATTTGCAAATTATAAAAATTGAAGGACCAAATTGAAAACAAAGAAAAACACACTAATCTAACTTTAGCTTACTCCCTCTTAGTCTCAAGTCTAATGACTCACCAACACTTATCGCTTCACTTTTTGCTCTCTATTTTTTAGGTATCTCAATCTCATTTTCTCCATTTTAGGCTTTTAGCTCTCCATCGTGGCGACACTTCGACCTACAGCTCCTCTAAGTCTTGGATAAAATCTTCTATCATCTCCACTAAATCGCCACTCGCCAGTCATCAAATCTGCATAAGTGTTAGTTACAAGCTCATGATCAAATGTGAAAGTGAATAATTCAAGAAAATATGAGAAATACTTGTTTTGCTTTTCATAACTTCAAATGAGTTTTTCGACCCAAAAACCTTTGAATTGTCACTACAACCTTTACGAAGGTTGATCAATTGGATGTCATTAACATTTCTTTGTGACTTTTTTAACAAATGAACATCTTAACAGGTTAGAGAATTTAAACGTTCATGACTTACTTAAACAGAAGCAGGAGACTTTAGTGTGTATATATATAACAATCTTATCGGGTTCCTTATCACATACCCATTTTACGTTTGCTTAGCTGGAGATGCTGTCAGGTCATCGTTACTTTCCTCAACCCTTAGCACTGCCATCAATTAACCAGTGACTCAGTCTTTAGCTCTGTCTTTGTATAATACTATAATTCTTAGGTTGTTTATGTGTAGGCTTATTGTGTCTTTTAATTTTATGTCTAAATGACGACTTTTGTAGTCTCTAAGATCAACAAAAACAATTGTTTAGTAATTTGGTTGAGTACTTAGTGTTGAGTTTGTTGATTCTTGACTATACAGTTTCGATTTTGGAATGATTTATATGATTGTGGAATAAATTCCTAGTTGAGATTTGAGATTATTATATCATTCTAGAATAAATTATTAATTAAAATTTGAGATAACTTTATCATTCTCGAATACATTATTGGTTGACATTTGATTATTTGAGATCATTACAAAATAAATTATAATACTTTAGATGATTTGCTTCCATATAGATTATAATTATAAAAGTATAATTATTTTTGTAAAATTTTTACAATACAGTCATTATTGTAATGTGCAATTGCGCATTGGCAAAGAAATATATAGGAAACAAGCAATTGACGTGTGCTTTTAATGTAACTATGGATCATTTTTCATGTTTATTCCACAAATATTTATTTGACTTTTTCACATGTCCACACCTCATTTAAATTGTTTCCTCTATATTAGTAAAGAGTTGATTTGGACATGTTATATTTATAACTCATTAACATATTAAGAATATGGTAATAAAATTTCTAATACATTAGTTTTATGAATTTTATTTTTTAAGTATATGCATATGGTTAATCTTATAATTAAGTAATGATGTTAAATGTGGATATCCTAAACTCATTATAGGTTTCAATAAGTATAATTGGTTTATTGTTCTATTAGACATTAACATTATATATAGAGAGAGATTTCTCTATTTTATAATTCAAACTAATGTTTTTATGTCTTCTAGTATGAAGTTGTCAATTTAATTTTGATATATGTCTTTACAAATAAATGGAGGGAAGTTTAAGTACTCTTGATAATCTTACCTCCTTAAACTGGAAAATTTGAGGATCCAACTTGAGCTTAGTTTATATTAGTTTCTAGTATAAAGAACCATATTATTTGTTCGTATTGCAATAAATATTTGAAAAGTGGGTGGAATCACTAAATTAAATAAGCATTTAGTTGCAATCAAAAGTGACGTAGAGCTTTATAAAAAAGTGATTCATAACGTGAAATAGTAGATGAAAACTTTAAGCGCAGAATATCAGAATGAGAAAGATAGAAAGTAAAGACTAAAGTACGAAGTTGATAGTGAAAGTTCTTTTTTTTTGCAATAGTCAAGATGATACTAACACTATTAAAAGTTGTATTCCTATACGTAAAGAAGACATTGTTGTAGTTGACGTGAGAAAAAAGAAGAGAGCATGTGTCAAACTTTTTAGTACCACATACAACGTTTGGAGCTCACCCTTCAATTTTTAATGCCTTACATTTTGAAGAAGTAACTCATAATGCAAGCATGACAATCACTGATATGAATACCGTATCATACCGGCTGGTACGTACCGTACTGGTTAAAAAACAATATTGGAATATTAATTTTAGTACCGGCCGGTATTATAAATACCGGCCAAATACTGGTCAGTACCAAAATTTTTGAAAAATATAAGAACTAAATTGCAAAATTTTCAATTTTTAATTAAAAAATTCAAAAAAAATCAAATTTTTTTTTAAAAATTTCCCTCTCCTCATCTCCCGCCTCTCACTTCACCCCCTTTCTTTTTTCAAATATTTTTTAATTTATTAGTTAAACTTTTATTGTAAGTTTTATTTTTAAAATAAAATA
>JAOQMS010000004.1:9318571-9347436 GCA_027563885.1 Erythroxylum longipes | reverse complement strand
ATAAATAATAACTAACTAATATATATATATATTAGTTAGTTATTATTTATGTACAAACATTACACTGCCATATATTAGTTAGTTATTATTTATGTACAAACATTACACTGCCAGAAACACACGCACTTTTTAACAGACCTTTGGGCTTGACTCTTGAGGGGGCACAGCTCAGCGATTATGGGTTCTCCAAAGTCATGGCTGCACCCGGCTCCCACCTTTCGCTCCCTCGAGACCTACTGGGACTCCGACGATGACGCTCCCGGTCCCCGATGCGCCCACACTCTCACCGCGGTCTCCCCCACCAAGTCCCATGGCCCTCGCCTCATTCTCTTCGGCGGCGCCACTGCCATCGAAGGCGGCTCTTCCTCTTCCTCTTCTATCCCCGGCATCAGTTAATTTTACTTTTCAGTCACTCTGAATAAAGTTTACTTTGTTCAAAACTATGCTTAATCACATCGCTGGTTGTTTCCTTTGATATTTCATTTCGTAGGATTGGCTGGAGTCACCAATTCAATTCATTCTTATGACGTTCTCACTAGGAAGTGGACTAGGTAGGTTACTACTTTCTTTCACTCTCTTTCTCTCTTTCTTATTTGGTATTTGGGAAAGTAAAATTTGGGCTCTTCTACTCAATCAATCAGATTACGACCCGCCGGGGATCCGCCGTCGCCTAGGGCTGCTCACGCTGCGGCTGCAGTTGGCACTATGGTTGTCTTTCAGGTTATGATTAAATAATTTTTAGTCAAGGCTGAATTTCCCTTTGGAGTTTATTAGTTATTAACTCTCTGACGTTGGAATTTGTGGTTTCGGGGTAGGGTGGCATAGGTCCTGCCGGCCATTCCACTGACGATCTCTATGTTCTTGACTTGACCAATGACAAATTCAAGTGGCACCGGTCTGCCTTATTCATTCATTCGTACATTGAGATTCCTTATTCAAATTAGTGTTACATTTTTGCCACTTTTCACTGATTTAACTTTTTATATGTGACCTATATTCAATATAGAGTTGTTGTACAAGGGCAGGGTCCTGGCCCTCGTTATGGCCATGTTATGGATTTGGTTGCTCAAAGATACCTGGTTACCGTTAGTGGCAATGATGGTAACTCAATTTTGCTCTCTTCAGTTTTAATCTGTGTTCTTGTTGTTCTTTTTAATGCTTTCCATTTTGGATCTACAATGCACTTACCAAATAGTTAATGCATCTACATTATTGTTCAAAAATAAGGGGTATCTTCATCATTTAATTCATTAATTGAAAGTTTACTTGGCCCGTGAGTATGCAACCTCTCTATTGCTAGCACCATTTTATCCATATCAATATTTTCCTTTGGATTGTTTAATTAGTTGGTTTTGGCATCAGTAAACATTTCCAACTGTTTTCAAGACAAGTCATTGTGTTCTCTTGATGGTCCTGATTTCGATAGACTAAGCTGTCAAGACCTACCTTCCAATTATCTTTTATAGGGAAAAGAGTCTTATCCGATGCCTGGGCTTTTGATACTGCCCAAAAACCATATGCATGGCAGAAGCTAAATCCTGAAGGTGACAGGCCATCTGCTAGAATGTAAGTTAGGATGTTGTGATAAGTCCTGAGCTATTTTTATTTTGTTTCTTATCATAAATGTAGATTCATGTGTCCTTTTATGGCACTGGTTTTGTAGGTATGCAACAGCAAGCGCCCGTTCAGATGGCATGTTCTTGCTTTGTGGTGGAAGAGATGCGTCTGGTGCGGTATGGTCTCATATCTTAATGTCTTTGAAAGCCATTGTTTGCTGTTTATATACATAAACACACATAATATTGATCATACATTTAGCAATAGTGTAGCACTGAGTGCGTGCTTCTGCCTAATTTCTTTCAAGCTCTGAACATTGGGCATGCTTTCTTAATTCATCTTAATGTCTTTATGTAGACTATGGTGATCTATTTTGCCTATATCTTGTAATAAATTGGATTTTCTATTACATTTTTTAATTCTTTGTTTATGATGATTGTGTGGTTGAACAGCCACTTGGAGATGCGTATGGGCTTCTGATGCATAGAAATGGTCAGTGGGAATGGACTCTCGCACCTGGTGTTTCTCCTTCCCCAAGGTATCAACACTCCGCGGTAAGTGATCAATTGAAAATGGAATGTTACTTCAAGGCTGTTGATTACTTTTCTGTATACAAAATTTTAAAAGTACATCAGTAAACTTAAAATGGTTAATGAGAGGTTGATTATGCTGTCAAAGCAGCTTGAAGATTGCAGAGTGACATATTTTGGTACAAGACATGCCTTTTCCTTATTCAATATTTTTTAATTGTGGCTTGCTATCAGGTTTTTGTTGGTGCTCGATTGCATGTTACAGGGGGTGTCCTAAAGGGAGGACGAGCTGTAGAAGGTGAAGCAGCTGTTGCAGGTAATGTTTTGTGTTTTCTCGAATTGCCATCTTTGAAATATTTACCCAATATCTCAACAATTTTTATATCTACTTAGTGTTGGATACTGCTGCTGGTGTTTGGTTGGATCGAAATGGGCTTGTCACTTCATCAAAGAGCAGCAAAGGACATGGTGATCATGATCCTTCTATGGAGCTAATGCGGCGTTGTCGCCATGCTTCTGCTTCTGTTGGTGTTCGCATATATGTTCATGGTGGTCTAAAAGGAGGTAAAGATTGTAAAACTAAATTCATAAGACATGAACTTTGTAGTTTTAGAAAATTTGCGTGCAATCAATTGAATACAAGACTATTTGTCTTTGAGACTCATACGTAAAGCTGCCTGTAATACATCACATATAGGTAAAGACATTTGAAAAATTTTTAACTTAAAAAAAAAAGACATTTGAATACTGTGAATACATGCAAGTATTTTTTTAGAATGATTGTACTTTTGACCCATCTTGAATGCAATTCCACTTTGGTCTCTATTGAATAAAAAATTGTTTTTTCCTTTTTCTTTGCATCTGGAAGAGATTTCTTTGGTATGGAACCAACACACTGTTTCCTGCCATTGTTCCTAACCTGCCATTGGTTTGAAGCTTGCCCAGACACTTGTGAATTCATAAGAACCTCACTTGTAATTTATGTAGTGAAGATAAAGCTACCTAGTTATTCATGGTTGTGGTCTCAATTTTGAGCTAGTATAATACTAGCATGTGAATAAGCATTTTAACGATTGCATCTTGGCCTTTGATTTGTGATCTGTAATTTAAGACTTCTCCAACCGGAGAAATCTAGTGTGTGTTTTATTATATGAGTTAGTTCTGCCTGGCATCTATTTTCTGTTTTTGGCTGATTTTTACTGATTCAGTGAAAAAATTTAATTCTCTTCATCCATAAGGATCTCAGTTCTATGCCTTAAGTAGGATTTAGATTTAATGATGCAGGTCCAGTGACATGCTTATGAAAAAGTAAATGCTCATTGGTTGACCAGTAATTCTGTTCTCTGCAGATGTGCTCCTGGATGATTTTGTTGTTGCAGATAATTCACCATTTCAATCTGACATTAATTCCCCCATATTGACATCAGAGAGAGCCTCAACTTTAACAAGTCCCAGGACAAACCACTCCACATTGAATTCTTATGGAGTGCCTTCAACTCCAGATAATGGAGCAGAGATACCTTTATCTGGTGGTATAAGGTTGTAGCTTTCTTTCAATTTCCCTTGGTGCATGTATTTGATGATAGTAATATACTGTTATACTCACTCTTGTGAAGTTACTGACAACTTCTTTAACAGCATGGAAAAAAATTCTATGGACAAACTTAGGGAGGCTTCTGCTGCTGAAGCGGAAGCAGCCAGTGCTGTCTGGCAAGCTGCTCAAGCAGCATCTGCCAATTCAACCGAAGGCACTTCTGTATCTGATGAAAACTATCAAACTGCTGAAGTAACCTCAGATGGTAGTGAGACAGAGGCTGATGTCCGCCTTCATCCGAGAGCTGTAAGTCACTTTCATCTTTGAATTCTATGTAGTTTTTATTTAAATTACTAATATGCAAGAACATGTTATTCCATTCCAGGTCGTGGTTGCAAAAGAGACTGTTGGAAGCCTGGGTGGGATGGTAAGACAGCTGTCATTGGATCAATTTGAAAATGAAAGCAGACGAATGCTTCCAGTGAATAATGATACACCGAATGCTGTCAAAAAGTTCACCAGACAAAAGTCACCACAGGGCTTGCACAAGAAGGCAAGTACTAATAGCTTAAAACTGTTACTGATGCATGGGCCGGTGGGTAATTATTTACTATTTTGCAGATTATTTCTACATTGCTTAGACCTCGAAACTGGAAGGTTCCATCCAATAGAAAGTTTTTCCTCGACTCTTATGAAGTTGGTGAGCTATGTTACGTTGCTGAGCAGATATTTATGCAAGAGCCCTCAGTTCTTCAGCTAAAAGCTCCAATCAAAGTCTTCGGTGATCTTCATGGACAGTTTGGTGATTTGATGCGATTGTTTGATGAGTATGGATTTCCTTCAACTGCAGGAGACATTACGTAAGTATGCCATCAGCACTAAAAATAGTGTGAGCCATGGTCAAGGGATGTGCTGAAACTGATCGGTGACACTTCTAATTTGGTTTGGCCCTTGCAATTGGGATAAAAGGACAAATAAGTACAAGTGTTTGGTCTTTATTCGGTGGCCTAGCAAAGGAATCTCCCTCCATAATCATATAATTTCTTTTAGTTTTTCACCCTTTACTTGTTTGTCCCCATTATGAAGTTTAGGGCAATCCACCTTAAAGCATGTGAAAAGATATTTCTCTCTCTCTCTTTTTTTCCCCTCTCCCCTAGATAGATAGTAATTGCTTTCTGTCCGCAAATTCTCATTCAGAGGTCTGCATGAAAAGTGAATGCCTTGTCCCTGAAATTGGGACAGAAATTAAATGGTTATCCGAAGTCGCTTATACTTCTACATATGTTGACACCTTAGATTCTGTGACACGTTGCTGGTTACAGGTATATCGACTATTTGTTTTTGGGGGATTATGTTGACCGTGGACAGCATAGCTTGGAGACTATAACTTTACTTCTTGCTCTTAAGGTAAAACTTCAGCTTTTTTCTAATTTATGGTTAACATTAATATTTAAGTCCACTGTGCTTTCCTTTTTGCTTGATACTATTGGTTTTGCAGATTGAATATCCTGAAAATGTTCATCTGATACGTGGAAATCATGAAGCTGCTGACATAAATGCACTTTTTGGCTTCCGTCTGGAATGCATTGAGAGAATGGTTTGGAAAAAAAAGATTATATTAGTTATCATTTTGGAATTTTGGAATTTTGTATTGGTGGCTAATTAGAGAATTTGTAGGGCGAGAGTGATGGGATATGGGCATGGACACGATTCAATCAACTTTTCAACTACCTTCCCCTTGCTGCACTTATTGAGAAGAAAATCATCTGTATGCATGGTGGGATTGGAAGATCTATTCATTCGGTTGAACAAATTGAGAAAATTGGAAGGCCCATCACAATGGATGCTGGCTCCATAATCCTAATGGATCTTCTGTGGTATAATTTTCTTCAGTATATCTAATTTATTGCTATTCACTGTTACTCTTTTTTCTTATCCGAGTCATTTCTTTTACAGGTCCGATCCAACAGAAAATGATAGCATAGAGGGCTTGAGACCGAATGCTAGAGGTCCCGGTCTTGTCACTTTTGGGGTATGCTTTTCATTGTTTACTGTCTCTATGCTTTGATGCATGATTAATTCATTTGTAGCATGCACTAGCATTTGCAAAATTGCAACTCATGGTGGAACAGATTGAACTCTGTGTGTCTATACTCTATTAGTTAGATGTCTGTGAACCTGGCTTGGAAAGAAATTTTGAAGTGCTACTAGATGAACTTTGACTTGGTAGTTGACACCAGTCATGGAATACTTGAAGATCTCATTTGCAGTCTGAACACTTTTGCCTGTTGGTAATTTTTACTGAAGTTTCTAAAAAAAATTGTTCATCTGCAGCCTGATCGTGTCACAGACTTCTGTAAGAAAAATAGGCTGCAGCTAATAATCAGGGCACATGAATGTGTTATGGATGGGTTTGAACGTTTTGCTCAGGGTCAACTGATTACTTTGTTTTCTGCAACAAACTATTGTGGTAAGCTGATATTGCTTTACTTTTGTCCTGATTAATAGTCCTCGTTTTCCTCATTTGAGTTTTCATCTAGGGACTGCCAACAATGCTGGAGCCATATTGGTAGTAGGTAGGGGCTTAGTTGTTGTTCCAAAATTGATCCATCCCTTGCCACCACCTCTTCAATCACCTGAGACCTCTCCGGAACGTGTAATAGAGGATACATGGATGCAGGTAATAGTTTTAACGGTTTCAATTTCAGATTGATGCCTTCTATTTTCACCAATAAGAAAGGCCTATCACCACTGTTGCATTTGCCTTTTACCGTGTATTGTCTTGCAGGAGCTTAACATCCAAAGACCACCAACTCCAACTCGTGGTCGCCCCCAACCGGACCTTGACAGGAGTTCACTTGCATACATATGATGTGACCAGACCCCTTTCACGATCAAGACAGGGCATTGTTCATCCAATTGATGGCATAGCTTGGCCCAACCTTTGGTAATCACAACTTTATATAGAGTTTTTCCCGCTACGCATGGTAGTGATGGTTTTGTTGTAATTTTAGATGTACAAAGTTACAGATGATGAGAAACTTACCTAGGGTGTTTTGGAGAATAACATAATGTTTAGCTTACTGAGTGTAAGATATGTGCAATTTGTGTGGTAAGATAAAATTATTTTTGTGCTGCTGGTGGAGGAGAGTTTATTAGATTTATGCGTTGTAATATCAACAGGTGTAGATTAATTCTAAAGAAATAAAGGTTTCCATTTATATGCATCTTAGGAAACCTTATCATTAATCAAGATGTGGACTTCATTTCTACCATGATATACGCAAGATCCAGAATTTATGACACGTGAAAACTTTATTTGGAGTAGAATGTGAAATGCTTTCTTTTGTTAAGACATAAACGGCATCTTGCACTTGTACACGCACATATTTCTGGAGGTATTGGGGTCTGGAAAACAACCAGTTTGGCTCATGTTTGGAGTCTTCACAAAAGTGACGGTAAACTGTCACGTTAACTGATGACAGATACTAGTGAGACAAGGAATGACAATGCGATCAGAAAAACAGGAAACGCGGAAAATATCATAGCATTCTGTTTGTACGATACGATTGATTCACTGAAATTCAGATCATTCCGTTACAACCATACAAGATAGTTGTCTTTATCATTACATGACGTGTCAAATATCCCTCTATATTAATTACATGATATGGGCTATAATAAAGGGGCAAGAACTTCTGATTAATTCTCCTTTGTAATGCATGTTCGTTGTAGTGTTGGAGCTTGAGAAACACTCAATCCCTAACTTCAAACATCGTTTTCATTCTCCTCTAATTGTTGTCTCATGCGATTTTGAGCTTGTTTAGGATGAAACTTAGTGGTCGCAAGGGCTCTCTCCCACTGTCCCTCTCCCTCATTTCCTAATGAAATCCCCTACAAAATAAAGCATATAAACTGGTAGAGGGTGTCTTTATAATTTCTCAAATGGAGACATGTTAATGGCGGTATAGTATGTGGTGTTATACCACCACTCCGTCAATGATACTCATTATGCTTAATCGGAAGGAGCCTCAACAAAGAAACAATGCAAATAAGTTTCCAACATTTTATTGACAACTTCCCTTTGACCATTAGACTAAAGGTGATGAGTTAAGGAAAAGTTTAAACTCGCCCCTTGTAATTTAAATGTCCCCTTCCAAAACATGCTAAGGGGCCCTTATCTCTGCTATACTTTTGGGCATCTTGTGAAGTTTGAAGACATAATCCAAGAATATTTGAGCAATCACTATGCTATAATAGGATGCTTATTAGCTTTGAAATGACAGTACTTACTAAATCTATCCACCATGACCATTAGACATGATTTTCATATTGTTTGATAATCCCTCTATAAAATCTAGACTAATTTCTCCCTAACATCCCCTCGTATCAGTAAGGTTTATAATTTCCCAAGATATGCCAACGTAAGCCTTTATGTAATTTTGCATATCTTTGTTCAACCCTCTCTAGTAAAATTCATTACATATTTTCTTAATTATTGCGGTGATCCTTGAACAACCCCTATACGGTTCGTCATGAATCATAGAGAGTAGCCTCTTTGGTAAGTTCTTGTCAAACCCTATCATCAATCTTCCCTTCCACCTTAGTAATTCCTCCCTTCACTCTTAGTTATTAGAATTCAATTCTCCTTTCTTTAACCTCTGAAGAGCATCCTATATAGTTAAATTCTTTTCTTAGTTGCTCATATCTTGGGGCATAGTTAATGTGAACAATTCAGTATTGGATGCTCTCAATAAGGCATCCACATCCTTATTTTCCTTTCCACTTTTGCACATCACCACAAAACTAACCCAAAGAGTTTGGGCAGCCACGTTTGTTAAAAGGGGTTAAGATTATTTGCTTAATTAAATAATTGGGATTTTGATGATTAGTATGTCTTAAATTAGATACCATTGAGATAGTGATGCCACTGTTTGGTGACTTTAATGATTGGTAAGAACTCTTTCTTGTAGGTAAAGAGCCCCAAGTGTTTATTAGCTAAGTTTGTGCTTAGGTATGTAACAGGATACTAGTCCTATTGAAGAACTGCCCCATGCCTCTTTTGTATGCATCGGCATCAATAACAAAAGGTTGAGAGAATTTTGACATAGCAAAAACTAGAGATGCAGTGAGAGATCCCTTCAAATACTTAAAAGACTTATTTTTGCATTTCATCTTAGTTCTATTGTTATTAGTTTCCTCAATAGTTTAGTAAGCAGTTTGGCCAAGTTAGCATAGTTCTTAATAAGTCTTCCATATTATTTGTTGAGTCTAAGAAATCTTCTTATTCTTTAAGGGACTTTAGTATTGGCCATTTCTAAAATGTTTTTATCATTAGTTACCACTCCTCTCTTAGATGTTGAATGCTAAGTAACTTGTCTAGTCCCAACTATTTCCTTTGATAAAAAGTTGGTGATCTTAAAGGACCTTCATGGCTTCTTTAAGATGAATAAAATGCTAATCAAAGGAGCTATTATAGGTGAGTATATCATGAAGAAGACTAAGAACAATTTTCTTAAAACTAATATGATGATATCTTTCATTAGGCTCTGAAATGACGATCGGGTATTCATCAGTTCGAAAGGCATTACTAAAAATTCGCAGTGGCCTTTATAGGTTCAAAATGTTATCTTTGCTTCATCTCCTTCGTATAACTTGATTTGATGGTAGGTATACCTTAAATCAAGCTTGGAGTATAACCGGTCCAGTATTCCTCAATTAAAGGAACAGAAAATGTTTTTTTATAGTGTGTTTGTTGAGTTCTTTATAGTCTATGCATATTCTCTAAGAGCTATCTTTCTTCTTCATTACACCAGCGAGGTGCATAGACTAAGATTGTGCCTTGTGAATCTTTGCTGCAATAATTCCTTTAATATATTTTCTATCACATCTTTTTATTCTTTGAAGTATTATTAAGGCCTAATATTAATAGAATATATTCCCTCCTTCAACCAAATTCGATGATCTTGAGCTCTTTGTGGTGGTAATTATTATTATTCTTGGACTAATACTCCAAATTCTACTAACAACCATTGAGCTCATCGAATAAATTAGTTTGTTCCTCCAAATTCATCTTTGTAATTGATTTTCTAGAAGGTATGTTAACTGCATCATATATAATCCCCCTACTCGAGACTCCTTAAAAATATTGTTCAGCCCCTACTCGAAACCATTTTGGCCTCTTTACTTGGATTGCTTGATAAGGTTACCAATTGGTTTCCCCATCTGTATTTAATTATTCTAGTGTTTAAATTGCAAAGCATGTTATTCAATGTTGCCAGCCAATGTACCCCCAACACTAAGTCATAGCTTTTCATGAAAATAATCGATTTGATTGTGAATAGTTCTCCTTGCATCTCCCACATGAACCCTTTGTAATTCTTAATTCTGTCGACATATTAGTTTGAGACCTCCTCCCACAGTGATTTGTATAGCACGAATATCCTCTAATTTGCCTTTGAGTCTTAGAACTATTACTTCATCTGGAAAGTTATAAGTACTCATGTTATTTATAAGTAATTGTATAGGTTTCCTTTGAAGATAATTTAATACTTGCATATGTTCGTATTCTTTCTCTTCATTGACTCTTATCATGGCTTGGAAGGATAGATGAGGTGCCTCTAGTCCTATCTCACCTTCCTCAACCCATTTTTTCCTTCTTCATTCTACATTTTATTGAACTCGTCAATCATATATAACTAATATTGCTTTTTGCATTTGTAGCATGGGATATAGTGACTATCATACCAAAAACACAACCCCTTTGCCCTCTTTTTATCAAAGTCCTTACTGCTCACTAATTTAGGCAGGTTGTAATTTCTAGTGGAAGTTGCTTCGATAGCCATCCCTTATGGTCCTCAGGTAGGTAATAGTCCTTTATTTGCCTATGGTTTCTCCATGAATATGCCTTAAATCCCCCCTTTTGTTCTAACATTAATGTTACTTGCCACGTTGGAGGTCGTCTTATTGTTCCCTCTTAAAAGTAGTGTGGAAGAATGGATTGTTGATACTTCTTCTTGCTTCCTTACTAGAGAATATGCTTGTTGGAGACTTTGGGGTTCCAGTAGCTTAATCATGACTTCCAACTCTACTTTCAACCCTTTAAGGCAAAACCTTATAAATTATTCCTCATATTTGTTGAAATATTTATCAAAATTAGCACAATATTCTTGTATCAAATTCTCTTGTTTGAGTTCTTTAAAATCACCCATTGGATCCTTGAACATTTCTTCGTCAAACTTCTGCTTAATGGTGTTAAATAACTCTCACTTTTCAGACGATTCTTCATTGTTAGCTAATACCACTCTTGGGCTCTCCTTCTAAATGTATAGCAGTGATCCCCACCTTCTTACTATCTAGTGTATTATCGAGCTTGAAAGATTGCTCATATTTGTATAACCATCCCCTGATCTAATTCCTAAACACTAGAAAATTGATTTTGATGAACCGTGTGGGAATCGTGTATCCTTCACCTTTTGATAAACTGTGTTCATGATTTTCTCCTAACCTTCTCATGAACTATTGGAACAACAATAACATCTCAGTAGGAATCATGCTAGGGTCTAAGAAGGTCCAGT
This sequence comes from Erythroxylum longipes, assembly GCA_027563885.1. Lineage (NCBI taxonomy): Eukaryota > Viridiplantae > Streptophyta > Magnoliopsida > Malpighiales > Erythroxylaceae > Erythroxylum > Erythroxylum longipes. The sequence goes on along the minus strand of JAOQMS010000004.1, from coordinate 9,336,238 downwards.
AGTATACAGTCTTGCTTTTAACTAGTAGAGAGTTTATTTACAATAAACTCACAGGAAAAAAGAAAAAAGTTTTGAGAATTATTTGAAGAAAATAAAATAAAAAATATAAACCAATAATTGTATTTAAAAGATTGATATAATAAAATAAGAATAAGGAAATTCAAAATTCAAAATAATAAATAAAAATATAGTAAAATTATAATAAAATTAAAAATAAATAACATAAATACAAATAAAAATAAATAATAATAATACAATAAAGATTAAAAATAATAAGGGAGAAGCACTATAGATAAAGATATTTTAAGGTAAATACAAGACGCAATAATCGAAGGAAAGGTTTAAAAGACTTACGAGAAAGAGAAGTACCTCTTTATGTAGTATGTTCTACCTGTATTTTAGTTCACCAAAACTCCCTATTGAGGGTCAAATTCTCAGTAAGCTCTAATAGAGTCATATCCTTTATGATTACATCTTCCAAATTCTCCTTAGGTCTTCCTCTTTTTTTCTTACAATTAATTTCAATTCTCCCACCTCCTTTTCTTGATTACTAGGTTGAATATGGTTTTCCATCAATAATTTCTCATTCCGCAAATGATTTTCTATCAAGTTTTCAAGCTCTCTTCTATTCTCCTAAGTTTTGCCGCAAGAGTTCCTTTTTCCATGGAAAAATCCTTTGAGGCTCTTCCACTATAATACCAAACTATTATGTTAATTGACAAGAGATAATAGTGAGACTAAATGTAGCGACTGGTGATCGGAAAGAGAGAGAGGGCAAAGAAAATAAGACAAAGACAATATGATTGATTCATTAAAATTCATATCATTTTGTTACAATCATATAGTGTAGTCATCTTTTACTATTACAATACACATAGAATGTCACTCTATATTAATTATTAATAGTTTACAACGTTTAACTAATGGGCCTTTAGTGGCTGTTAGTTCTCATGCCCTTCTTCTCCTTTCTTCATAACATAAACCCTCCTACCTATCTTTCCTATCCTTAAAACAAGTTTTCCTATTGTAAAAGAAAAACCCATCAGTTAATATAATAACAACACGTAGCTCAAAATTGGAATTGACTTGTAGCAACTTAATCTGCAACTAATATTTGACATGTTTTATTCTAGCCTATTGTTATAACTTTGCCTTCATCTAATAGTATGATTTTTATATGTTAATGTGTTTTTTAGTTGTCGGTGTTATTAAGGACAAAATGACTATTGAAGAAGAATGTATTGCTTTTTATGAATGTATGAGACATCAATGTATTACTCAACTAAATAGAATAGGTGTCAAATAGATAGATGGATTAACATTTGTCGTTTATTTTTTATTTTTTATAAAAACCTATATAACCATTACAATAACATATATATTATCGTCGGATATCAGAATATAGACATTAACCATATTTTGGAGAATCTTCTCCCTCTCTCCCTCTCTCTCTCTCTCTTTCTTTCTCGTCTCCATTTTTTCTTCATCTCTCTTCTTCCTACTTCCGCTTATAGTCCATTTTTCATCTCTCAACTATTAGTAGAGCCAAATTTTGCACCTAAATAATATAGTAAACCATTTAGATTATTAACTAAGGCAAAAAGCATGCAGAGTTAAGATGTAAAAAGGATGGAAGGGGTGTTGCATAGCCAACTGAATAAAATATAGAAAGAAAGGATGGAAGGGGTGTTGCATAGCCAACTGAATAAAATATAGAAAGAAATGCAACAGTCATAACTTATACTCCAAGATACAAAGCTCAGTAAAGACAAGAAATGGTGGACCTACGAGAAATGTTTTAGCAATACCTACTTGTGTCTAAAATGCATACATCTCATTTAAAAACTTAAAATTTGGGAGGCATTTTAGGATGGCAGTTTTCTTTAGAACAATAAAATTATGTCACTCCTACCTAAGCCAATCGAATATAGTTTCTCTTATTTAATAGAACCGAACTTAATAGTCCTTCCTTGTGAACCATAGACTAGGGGACATGAAGGTTAAGATCATAGTTGTTTGCTTAGTCAGGGGGTAGTAGAATTGCACTAACTTTTCGTTTGGAATCACTTGACCATAGAGGATCCCAACTGGGATAAATAATTGGTGGCCATTAACAAGAGATTTAAAAAGGAAGCTTTTAAATAATCCATAGGCAACTTTAATGTTCTACATCAAATAAGGAGTGTGCAAGATGTTTGCTTCTTTTTCAACTGATACTCCTTCAAGCTACAAATGCTTAAAACATTTTTGATGGAATTCTTCTTAAAGCACTTAAAACATGAGATTGAGTTGCCTGTCAAGATGTTGAATCCAAAAACTTTACAGTAAACTTATACTATAGCTAAAAACAATAGGCAATAATTGCAATTCATTTTCTAAACTATAAGTTCACTCCAAGCCATATTTTGAGAATTTTATCACCTCTACCTTATTAACTTTTTATCCCCGCATAAATTCAATATTCACAAAGGCTTGTTACCTACCCTAAAAGGTTTACTAGAACCAATCCCTCATAAATCTTGATAGAAACACCATAATATAACATTAAAGAGTTTAAAGAGAAAAGATCTAAAGGTATCTGTTTTTAGTGTGATAATAATTATACACCAAGCTATAGATGCAAGAGGAAGAAATGGAATATGTTTGTAGCAGAGGAAGTTGAAATAGAATCACAATTTGTAAACAATCACAAGAGACTCTAAATGAAGCTCCTATAATATCATTACAAGTTATGTCTAGAGCCTCTATAAACAACTAAAAGCAAATGAGGATACTAGGTATGCACAAAAGGGATCCTATATATGTCCTTATTGTTAAAGAAAACACACATAAAATTCCACCTTAATCCACTAGGGAAATTATGAGTGCTTAAAACTAAGGAATCTCCAAGTGATAGTAAGAGGGAGCTTACAATTGACATATGAGGACTTTTTAAGCATTTAGAATGGTAGCTCCAAGGAGTAACCTTCTTCTTAGATGTCTTTATCTTCCCTCTGGGGAGACATGACCTAGTCTTTAGGGTTTAGTGGTTGTCTACGATTAATGAAGTTTTATGTAACTTTAGGAAACGAACTATAGAATTTACCTTACAAGGTAAACATGTTTGTCTTAAAAGAGACTATATTAGCCAACCTAAATCCATAGCTCCTAAGAAATTTATGAAGTTTTTTTTAAACTCCAATTAAATAGCCAAGTTAGCGTGTTAAGGCTTATCTACCTTATGGAACAACAATTCCAAGAGTCAACTATAGGAACTTGACCTCTCTATGATGAATATTAGCAAGAACTAAATGGTCTCCTCGTTGAGTTCAGTTCTTTATTCATGAAGCCAAAGGGCTTGCCTCTATCAAGAAAATAATATTATAAAATTCCTCTCAAAGAAGGTAGGAAGCCGATCAATATTAGGCTATATAAATGTAGAAGCTTATAAAAGAATATTATCAAAGAACTAATTTATGATCTCTTGAAACAAAGGATTATTCAACATAGGTAAAGCCTCTTCTCTTCACCTATAGTAATGATAAAGAAGAAGGACAACTCATGGAATTTACTTGTGGATTACGGAGATCTAAATAAAAACACCGCTAGAAATAAATTTCCCATACCATCATAAAGGAACTCCTGGATGAGTTACATGGAGCAGCTTGGTTTTTCAGGTTAGATCTCAAGTTTAGGTATCACTAGATCCATATGCAACCTTCCAGTGTTTATAAAATAGCTTTTAGGATTCATTAGGAGAATTATGAGTTCCTTGTGATGCCCTTTAGGCTCATTAATGCCCTTTCCACCTTCTAAAGGTTAATGAACGATTTATTTAGGATGCATCTTAAATAGTTTCTATCGATCTTCTTCGATGACATACTCGTGTACAATAAGACCTTTGAATATCAAATGAAACACCTTAGAGTCATCTTAGAGCTTTTACTAAACAACCAGCTTCTCTATAGAGGAAAAAAAAAAACTATTTTGGTGCCTTTCAAGTAGCATACTTGGGACATGTCATATTAGTAACTAGAGTTTCAATAGACTCCAAAAGGATGGAGTCCATTTCCAATTGGCCAAGTCCCTCGCACAAAACTAATAAGAGATTTTTTAGGGTTAGCAAGATGTTACAAGTGTTTCATTAAGCATTTTGGTGTTATGAGTAATCCTTTAATCGAATTACTTTAAAAAATGATTGTAAGTGGACTAATGACATTGAAGAAGCATTTCAAAAGTTTCATTGGCTAGTGTCCCTATCTTGGTATTACCAAATTTTAAGAAATCATTCTCCACTAAGTGGAAATGATTCTGGGGCAATGTTGAGTCAAGATGGTCATCCATTGACATAATCCAAACAGTCCCTTAGCTACTAAACATCACAACTTATCTACATACAAGAAAAAATTTCTCTTAGAATAAAAGATGCATACACCCTTTCAACAAAGGTGGCTCCCTAGATTACTAGAGAATGATTTTGAAATTGAGTATAAAAGAGAAAGAGATAACCAAGCTGTGGATGCTCTCTCCCGAGTATTAAGTATGCAGCTATGTGCCTTGGTTTTATCTCAAGATAAACTACAATTGTTGAATGAAATAAAGGAGAGCTAGAGGAATGACCATATAACTCAATACTTGATAATTAAGTGTCTAATGGCATGTTGACATTAAGCTCTTATCAATGGTTTTAGGAGATTTTGCCATGGAAAGAGAGACTGGTGGTCAGATGTGATGTTAATCTCTGAACTAGAATTGTGTCTATAATGCATGAAAGCTACATGTGAGGGTTCATTATAAAGTGTTAGGAATCATCAAGAGGCTGCAGTCACTATTCTATTAGAAAAGGCTTCAAAAGGACATCATCAATTATGCATGAGCCAATAAATATGACACTTTTGCTACATTTAAATTACTACAACCCTTAACAATTCTGAAGAGGTGTGGGACTGACATTCATATGGACTTTATAGAGGAGATACAATTATCTTCCTGTTATTCAATAATAATGGTGGTGATCGATCGATTTATTAAATTTACACGCATTTATATAATCAAGCATCTCTACGATTTGAAAATAATTCCCAATTTATTTATTTCCAACAAATTCAAACTATATGGAATGCTTGAGACTATAATCAGTAATTCAGACCCCTTATTCCTAAGTCAGTTCTAGTGAGAGTTCTACTAGCTACAACGTGTCAACTAACAATTTTCATCTACCTATTATCCACAAACAAATGGATAGGTGGAGGACGTCAATTGCTTCCTATAGACTTTTTTGAGATGCATGCTGGAGATTTTCCCTATAAATGTTCCAGTGGCTTCCTCCAGCTAAATGGTGGTATATCACTACTCACCATTCAGCCATCAACACCACATCCTTCAAGGTTTTGTACGGGTACCCTTCTCCCATCCGTGTCTTTTTCGTAACCAAAGACTTTAAATTAGTGGTAGTGGATAATATCCTACAAGACAGGGAAGCAACCATTCAAGTAGTTAGGTTACACCTTCAACAAGCACAGTAGATAAAGCTTTCCAAACAGGCGAATAAGGGAAGAGTAAATAAAGCTTTCCAAACAGGCAAGATAGAGTTTGTGATGAAGCTCCAACCATAAAGGCAAGGCATAGTAGACCAAAAGGCTAACCAAAAGCTATCACGAGGTTCTTTGGACCCTTCAAGGTAAATGAAAAAGTGGGACAAGTTGCCTACAAGTTAAGTTTATGTTGGGAGTCCTCATACAAAATGTCTTCCATGTTTTTCAGCTAAAGAGGCAACTCGCCCCTGCTGATAATTAAGGTGTCACGTGTACTCTCACTAGAGCTGGAAATGGAAGAGAGGTTTTCGACAATTATTCTGGGAAGGAGAATGATAAAGAGTCAAAGCAAACACGCGACAAAATTGCAAATTAAAAGTTGAGACTAGAAGGACGCATCACTTGGGAGTTTCTGTTGCATTTACAAAAACGTTATCCACACTAACATGTTACTTCTTACAAATGCATATACATCATAATGCCGGCTTATTGCATCCAAAAAAGACAAAACGACAATCAAAGAAGAATATATGACTTCTTACAAACGCATATACATCATCGTATTACTTAAGTACTAAATACGTGTCAAGTAGATAAGTCGGTAACCTTATATTTTATGGTTTTTTTAACAAAAACCCATGTAACCGTTACAATGGTATATATACTGTTGTCAGGATATCATAATACAAACGTTAGCCATATTTCAAATAATCTGCTTTCTCGCTCTCTTTCTTCCTGCTTTTGCTTATAGTTCATTTCTCATTTATCACGTACCATGTCTTTCAATTGCATCATCCTTCGTTTTCTACCTAAGTGGTGATTCTCATTTAGGCATTTCAACAGATAATTAGAAGACCAGAAGTAGTTGGGATTGCCTGATGCTAATATTTTGTTTACCTCTTTTTAGTCTTGATAACAAAATGATATGGTTAATTATCGATTGTAAGATAACAGGCTTCACCTTCCAAAAGTCGTATTACGTAAACACGGAACCATTGAGTGTAGGGTTACAGAATTGGCACACCATGAGTACTTCCACCTTCTATTTGGGCTAAACAAAGATCGTATCAACTGGGATTTTAGTCTTTGTCAATTATACTTCATGATGGTCGCGCACTTATTACAGTTTTTGCATACGTGTGAACATTTGGGCGGCGTTATGATCTTGGCTGGAGGGTTACATCTTAGACATGTTACCTTTGGCATTACGACACAAGCAAAAGTAGCAGACACAAGCAAAAGTAGCAGAACCTGAAGAACCTGATATTGATTTCTATCAAAATTGAAAACTATAATTCTGCTACACAAAACTATGATAACTAACACTAAATAGGGAGATCATCATTCATCTAGCAACTTGTATGTCTTGTTTGTGTCCCACAACACTCTCATTACCCCGATCTTTGTTTCAGCCTCATCAAATGAGGTGCCCGTGGGTTCAGATGGATGCGGAAGCCTCGCCCACCTCTCCGTCTTAAGCTCAGTAACATCCACAACATATGTCCCTGATTCTTCCAAGCTGTGACCATACCACTTTCCTTGAACCTGATACAACTTTCCCCTGCCAACCTCTTCTCCCTTCCCACTTACAAGCACAACATAAAGGCCTGGCTTGCATGAAAAAGTTTCTGCACCCCCCACGCAGATGAATTTTGACGTAGTAGTTTCAACATTGCCAATTCTTGCAGTGCTTTGAAGGATTATTGCATGTGATGGCACGCTATTATCACTGGGACTCGCAGGTGAGTCACGGGTACACCTCTGTGCTTGCCTTTCCAATATAACAGGGCCAACCTCCACTGGTTCACGGACATCCTTTCCTGCCCGTGCTAGTCTTGCTTTCCGGTTGTTGAGCCTGTGGTGATACATGATGAAGGCACAAGTTTATTAGCTTGCAAATAGGTCAAAATCATTATTTACTCCCAGAAAATTTTTATTTCAATAATCCTGTGCTTCTATCATCATTTCTAAACATCGTGATTCTGACCTCTTCCCCTGAAATTAACCGTTTAGGAGTTACGTAACTCCTTGAACTCTTTCAAGAAAAAACGTTCTATTTTTCATGCATTTCCCATTAATGCTGCGTTTGATTGCCAAGTATCTAAAAGAGAACTCGAAAGAACTTCAACCAGGAAAAGACACTCAGCAAATTAAAGCAAAGGAGAGGCATTTTTAGCCACAAAATGTAAAATCATTGGAAGGACGATTCTGCATTACCAATTTTTTAGCTGTGATGATGTGACTACAGAACCCTGAGAAAATAAAGAGATACAAGCATACTAGGTCAAAATGTGTCTCCAACTGTGCAGAAAATGATTCAGCTATATTATGTGTGGTCCATTGTGCAATTACTTACGTATGTACTTAATTTATGAGCCCATGACCGTAGAGAAGCTGCATTTCTCTGCATTTCAGGTTCATCTATCAGAGCTTTTTCAACGAGTGTCATTTGATAGTCATTCATTATGGTTCGTTTCCTTTTTCTCGGCTGTTTTTCTTCAAATTGGATGGTTTCAACCTTTTCAACTTCTTGAACTCCTTTAACATTACTTTCTTTAACCTGCTCACTTGATTTTGAAAAGTCGCCATTGACTGTTTGACCAACACAAGTCTTTCCTCTCGTGGAACTTGTATCTGAACCACTCGTATCAATATTCTGAACAACCTTTTCAATCTCTAGTAAATCACCAGATTTAGCATTATTGTCCCTCATCACATAGTCACCTTGATTCGTAAGTTCAGCTTTCCGGCTTAGTTGTTCCTCTTTTTGAATAGTGGAATTCTCTAATGTTTCCTCTTTCAGATCCCCATATTGAATGTTAATATCAGGATGTTCTTTCCATGGTAAAGATGATGAGCAACCTCCAATACTTTGAGCTTCCTACAGGAATCAGATCCTATGATTAAAGCAACAGGATACATGGTGAAACAAATTGAATACTTTTCTTAAATTAGCTGTGTACATTATTCTCAATTTTAGCCGTGAAACGCATTAAGACTACCTACTTTTCAAGTTGGAACAGTCTGAAAATCCAGCTATTAATACAACAAGTGCATCCATGACATAAAGTCTCTGTCCAATTTTTGTCAATCCTAACTCAATCTATTGGAGCCACTAAGATTTTCAGTGAGTTTTAACATCAAATGCCAGCATCATTTTTTGATGAATACACCAAAATGAATTGGCATTCACCAGATGACGTTCCCCAAACCTTAGAGAACCTATCCAATTATATTGACGCCTCAAAATTATTTTCCTGAATATGCCCCAGCAGCATAACTTGAGCCATTTGACTTTCAACATAGAAAAGAGCAAGAAAATTGACACAGTTGCAAATCAATGAAAAACTAAAATAACAATCCCGAGACAAGAATCTCACTTGAGCTTGAATTTCTTCAAAATCAGCAGGATTAATCTGTGACTGTAATTGGTTAAAGAATACTCTGCAACAAGAAAGAAGAGAAAATAGTATACTATGTAAGTAGTGAGAATCACAAAAGATATATGACACGGAAATTAAGCACACTTTTAACTCTCGGAAGACAGAAAGCTCTTCAGGATGATAAAACAATCTGAAGACAATTTGCATAACATGGACTAATTATCCATTGCCAACAGCCATCAACACATTATTGCAAATTATAGAAGTTATTGGTCCTAAACTCTAATCACATTGATCTGTAGTTAAGCCTACCCTATGAATAGAAACTCTAAACATGCCACTTTTAATCAGAAGCAATGGCTAAATGACACGGAGATACCTACGAAATGCAACTATATAAGATACTCTTTTAACAAAATATTTTAAAAGATCGAGACAGAAATCCATGTTTGCAAAGTCATGGTGTTGCTTAACAAGGTCTTAAAATCTCATAGAAGGGGAAACTTAACAGAAATAGAACTTCTAAATAGCAATTCTGCATAATGTTTACTGGCTCATGAAGCATCATATTCACACAAGACGTTTCAAAGTCATCCACTATGTCTAAATTTCTTCACCAAGTAATGTATGATAGAACCAGCCTTCATATTCTGTCAAAAATGTTGTCTGATCTACCTTGCTCTTTATAAAATTAAAAAAAAAAACAATTGCACATAATAAAGAATATGTTGAGTTTGGTTCACCTTAGGAGCTGCACATCCTCCTCAGTCAAAAAGTTAGGTATTAAAGATTCTGCATGACTTAATAGTGAACCTGTATATGAAGTTATTCATCAGAACCAGAATTTAAAATTACATTTACTAGAGAATCATCAGTTACTGATGCTTACGCAAATTTCTGCAAACATTAGCAACTTTTTGAACACCAGAAGGAAAACGAAACCCAGGCAATGATTTAGACGGATCCATCCTCATACACTCAAGGAACTTGTTAAGGAAGAGGTTTCTTTCCTGCTCTGTGGATTAGAGAAAAAGGTTATACTACATTGTTTAAACCATATGCAGTATCATAACAATAGTAGATTATCATTGGAAGAGGTTACCTTCACAGATGTTGGGCACAAAACAATGGAGGTTGGCAATTACTTTTACAAACAATGAAGTCCTTTGATGAGAATAACTAGCTTGGGGTATATTACTTGGAATTAACGTAATTTCCAGATTTATTGTGCTAAATGTGTTCAATGCAGAAACTGTTTCCAAACCCCATCCAGCTGCTGCAAATGTATCAAATTCCAGAGTAGCATCGTCCTCTCTTGGTGGAATTTCAGAAGAGCACCAAATGGATAGAAAATCTCCATGAGGGAGAAGAAATATTGCACTTAGAACTGCAGTCTGAAGATGCATTTCAATATAAAAGAGAATAAAAAAGAAGTTAGTTTTTCATTCAAGATGGATATTAGGTGAAGCATTAAATTAGTTGTTTCTAAAAGAATGACGCAACAACCAATTTGATGACCAGTTACTGTTTCCAATAAAGTTGAGATGTGTTTTGTCAATGTTTTCTTCGAAAAGTCATTGCACCATACAGCCAAAAGTAGGGTCATATAACTAGGCAAACATGCAGCATATTCCAACAACAGCTTACAAAATGAGTCATAATGTAAGATCGGAAATTTGAATCATCTGACAACATGTCAGCCAGACACATTGCATTGAGTTGCAGAAGGCCCATTGGGAAACTTTTTTCAGGGCGAGCAGTATGGTGCTTAAGATCTTTAGTAACTGCAGCCTTCAATAGTTCAAGAACCTACATCACAACAATGATATTAGCAATAACCACTTTGACAGTAAAAGTAGGGCGAAAACTTACAAAGTCAATCAAAGACACAAATGGTCTTCATAAATTAGTAATAATAGTCAAGATATCTTCAACAAAAATGCCCTTTCAGAAAATATGAGCTTTTTGCAAAATATTATATATACTCCAATCTTTTTAATAAAGATTTTAAGTTTATCAACTAATGTTGGCGTTCCAAACTAACAGACATATATTAACTTTTTATCAGCTCTCATATTCTTTAATGTCAAACTTCTCTTATTCTCTTGATGGGAAAACTGGCCACAGGAGATAATAGAGATTAATATGGATAGTGTGAATTTGTTGAAGAATTTTGGTGCAGCTGCTGCATGAAGTAACTAAAGGAAATTTAAACCACAACAGTCTTGCCTCAACAGAAAAAGCAAAGTTGCAGCAAATAATTTTTGTCTTTACAGCATCAGGATAAGGAACAGATACTAACCTCTAATGCAACACACTTTGCTAAATCAAGACTTTTCTCAGAGCTTGCAACTTCATCAAGATAACAAGTGCTTTCTACTTCACATAGATGCAATAGCTGCATAAAGGATAAAATGAACAGACTTGAATAAAACAGGAAAACACATAGGATCATCGATAGGAAGACATAGGAGACCCAAATGAACCATGTCACTGGGAATAGTAAGACTTACAATTGATAGTACTTTAGCTTTCAGCCTAGATATTGCAGCAACAACTGTAGAAGACTCTAAAACTGGAGGTTCATTGTTTAACTTCAAGATTGACTGGGCCAGAAAAAGAATTCCTCCCTTTCTACATAGTTCCTGAAGTGGCATGAAAACCAGATACTTTTAGCAATATAATAAAGGATATGCATACACCATGTTAGGTCAAGAGCAAACAAAATGGGAAGTATTGCATTTGATGTCTTTCGAATAGGTATTTATGACACAATAAGAAGAAAATTAGTTCCATGTACCTTGTTGCTAAGTAGGTGCTCCCTAAATATTTTTTGTTGACACATTGACTGAAGAAACTGTAAAGATGCTTCACATTGTTGACACATATAATTGATTATTTGTTCAGATGTCGGGCTTGATTTTATCGGAAGGACTGTGTTGTGAGCTGACAGCTTCAAGTCAAGAAACTTAATGGCTACATTAACTGCTCCAAAAGCTGAATCCGTAAATATCTCAACCTATGAGGGAAAGTTTATGATTAGAGAGCCTATATTTCAAGCATGCAGAAGTTGCCACAAGCTTCATTGCATGTAGTCAAATATTGGAAGGACAATTAAAACAAAGATGACCTTGAAATCAAAGGAGCATCTCTTACTCATTTCTCCTAATTTACATTTTAAAATAATCAAGGAGGATGTACCTTGGGGTGTGCAAGCAATACAGGAACAAGATCTTGAAAGTGTGAAGATAAACAAGATGTAAATAGGTATAGACTGCTTGCTACTAGCGCAGAATGAAGGAGCAAGGAGCTTGAATTGTTGTCTTCCTGCATAATGTAAAGAAGTCCTCATCAAAAGAAGAGTATGTGACGTAAACTCCAAACTGAACAGAAAGAAAATGGTTACCTGTCTGAATCCGCCAAGAACAATCTGTAAATAAAACACCATATCCAGCAGCTGTTCTTGCAATTTCAACTCATTAAGCAATATCTATATAATTAAAAAAAATAAAAGAAATGAGAAAAATGTTCTACTCTTAAGATACCAGTGAAAAAACCTTTGGAAACATAGATCTCTATATTAGGTAATAGGCATTAGAAGTTCATAATGCAGTATGCCATACATCCCCTCACCTGTATGCAGCTTGCAAATGTTTGAACCACGGACTCCTAGACGATAACGGGCTTATCTTCAACATTCCCATATTCAAACAGTTCACAAAGCATGTCAAAAGTTTTCTATTTCTTTTTCTTTTTGCTTATTTCATGATGATTTAAAGACCCCATTGCTAAAAGTCATAAATACCACAAGATGAAAAGTAGACAAAAAGCAAACTTAAATAGGGATCATAAAAATGACACCAGATAAAGAGCAAAAAACTGCTGCTACCTAAACAGACAATTCTAAGTTCTCTTCTTCTAACATAAAGAGAGATACAGGAATATAAAGCCAAAGAGAAAAAAATTAAGCAAGGATAACTGGACTAACCTGCTCAAGTTTAGTATATCGTGGTGCTAAGTCAAACAAGGTATGCAAAAGTCGAAGCCCATATAGTACATGTCTTAATCTTGATTCATCTCTGTCACATTTAAGCAGAACTGCAATAAGATGCAATGGCAGAGAACCTGCAAGTTTTTCAACATCGATCTGAAAAAATAACAGAATTAAAACAAAAGGATGTGTCACATTGGAGACCATAAGCAACGATAAGAATGGATTTCTGACCTCTATTGTGCATCCAGTTTCAGAATGCAAGTGAATAGTAAAATTTCCAGAGTCCCTAAGCAATTTATTAAGCTCCTGAGAACTTAGCCCATGCAGCTCTTTTATGGCTGAATTTAAGTCAATGATCTGTTCATTTACATATTTATATTTGTTAGAAAGAGAAAAAGAACAAGGACAGGATAACAAAATAAAACACCAATTGGAAGAAATAAAAAGCAAAGTGACAGTTGAATTATTGAATACTAAAATAAAGAACAAGTGAAACTCAGAATCTCATATAGCCAACTTTCAGTAACAAAGTAACTGACCTGTTCAGCCATGCAAGATGGATCTTCCACACCAAGCCTCAACTTACAGCCACTAGAAACTTCACATTAGGAAAATGCACAATTACAACAGTATAACAAGATTCAAGAATGTAAAATACTGATGTATGTTGCATAACTGCTTGGACATCCACAGGAATTCAATTAGTCAAAGGGTGAAAGCAGCATGATACGGTTCATAGGTGGGCTAAACACATGGGAATAATTGATATTTGTCATCTTTGTGTGTACATACACCTAAAAGACCAAATTGCAGGAATGGTTTGACTAGATTTTGACACTAAAGCAATATTCAACACAATACCACCCTAATTTGAAAAGAAAATGAAACTGTGATAAATACAGTATTTAAAACAAACTGCGACATACAATGCTTCCAGTAGAAAATGAAAAACTTACAATTAAAAAAATATGGATCATTGATTTCAAGCAGCTTATTAAACCTAACTTGTTTTCCGTATTTTAAGACACTTATCAAATCAGACTTATTTAACTTAACAGTTAAAGAAAATGTTTGTAAGCCAGTACCTAGTGGGATATTTTTTTATCTAAAACAGTACTACTTTTCATAATTGATATCTCACAAGTAATAGTGTATATGCTAATTGAATAGTATTTTTGTTTTTTTATCTTACTAATGAAAACTATCACTCGTTTACATTATTATGTTTGCAACAACTATTGGTGTTTCTAACTTTCCTTTCCCTAGCTACATGGGCATTTGGCTTGTATAATGAGGAAAAGTATTGCCATAACTTTTGATAATTAATGCATCAACAACTACGGAAGTTGGCTAACAGTTTGTAGTGCACATTAAGTTTCCTAGCCCCGGATAAAAAAAGACTTGATCTTATGCACCAAACAATAAAAAGAAAGGACCTTAGTTGAGTAATTTTCTTTTTCAGCGCAAAACTTTGAAGCTTGCTCTTGAAGATTCAAAGTAACAAAATACTAACACAATTACTAAGCGAAGACAGGATTGGAACATAAGAAATAAAGCACTAAGTTATTTTGACCCATACAAGGTGCCATATCATAGCTCGAGCACTCTTGTTCCCACAATTTTCTATCAAGAAAACATATTTGAGAATTTTCTGCAAAAGACATGTGGACCATGTTCACAAATTGATCATTCAAGTAGTTACGTGAAAATCATGCAAAATAAATACGAATCCAGCACTTGACACTAACGTGTGTGCTTATAATTACAACCAAGCGCATCCTAAAAGAAAGAGTAATTTAGCAATGAAAATGGGCTTACTTTGGTAAAACCCTAAAGCTATTAAACTCAAACAGAGGTTGCCTAACTCGATTTGTTGCATTATTTACACAAGCTGGTAGCATTGACACCAAAAACACGAGGAAAGTACTTTAAATAAAACGAAGCAAATGAGGGTTTTTTCAGTGAAGATCTTAACTTCATAGAAAAGGTCTAATTTCGCGGTAAAACCTTTAACAACCACTGTTAGTAAACCTTTCGAATACCCAAAAAAATATAAAGGAAGTCGAGAGAAACAAAAACTTCCCCAGTTATCAAAACAAGTCCGAAAATTTAGGGTTTAAAACAAGCATGGATTGATCATTGAAACCCTAAACCGCCGGTGTGCAACCGGAGACCAACTGTAGAAACCAATAGTGCACGATATCAAGCACAAGAAGCTACAAAAGAATCAGAGTACAAAGGACTAACCTTGAAACGGAGTTGGTGAGCTTCATAAACGAGATTTCAGCGCCAAACTGTAGAAGGACATAAAACACACAAATTCGCGGGACTTTTAAATTTTGCTATCACAGCTTGCGATGTGAGATATCGAGCGTACATGATTGAAAGGAAAAGCTATGTCGTAGGTTGGTTGTTTTGAGTTTTGAGTTTTGAGTTTTGACAGTGACTGGGTGTCGGTCTCCTTCTAACAGGAAAAGCTTGTTTGGGTTGACTCAACTTTTGATAAAAAGTGAAGATGTTCGAAATTTGTTTCAGATTTTGTGCGGCTAATAAATGTGTTTGTTGAAACGGTAACTAATTTGCCGGTTCTACTTCCTTTTTTTAATTTTTAATTTTTGTTTTTAATTTTTATATTATTTTTAAATAAATTAAAAAAATTATTTGATTATTAATATTAATGTAGTTATATTTTTATTACCGATAACAATTACATATTAAATAAAACTTAAAGATAAAATTTTATTTAATCTCTTATACAGTATTCATTAACAAACTATTAATAAAATTATGTTATTTTAATAAAATAAATAATAATTAAAATTTTATTTATAAATTAATTTTAATAGCTATTTTAAAATATATTTTAATTATTAAATCAAATTTTATTTGAATTTTTATATATTTTTAATTATATTATATTTATTAATAATTATTAAAATTTAATTACATATAATTGAATTATAAAATTAAATGAAATTAAATTGTTCATAATTTTATTAATAATTAATTTTAATTTATTAGATATATAATCTTGAGTTAAATTATTCATAATTTTTTGATAATTAAATAAGTAAATAATATATATTTAAATAATAGTAAATCATATTATAAAAAAACAGATATAGGAAATAAAAACTATGGTTTTCATAATTTTTTAAAACCGGAAGAAACCAAAACTAAACATAGAGACTAAAAATCCAAAGAAACAGATTTTTTATTGAATTTGAAAATAAAAACAAAAATAGAAACAAACACTACCTAAATTTCTTCCACCATTACACTTTGCTTTCACGCGCTCAACATTTTATTAATACCGTACCAAACTCCGTATTTAATTTATACGTTTACAAACTTTAATTAATTTTTTATTTATAAATTAAACTTTAAAAAGTAATTAAATATTTAATTTTTTAAAATCTAATCCTTATCTCTGTTAACTTAATTTTTTAATTATAAACTAAACTTTTTAAAGTGGTTATTAAATGATCAAAATTTTAATTTTTTTCAAATTAAACCTAGCATTAATATCTCTATTAATGTTGTTGATATAACAAGTCACATAAAACGTAATTTTAAACACATATAATTAGGGATGTCAATAGGTCAGGCTGAGCTCGGACCTTGGAAAAAATTTTACGGACGAGCCTAGCCCACGACCCGCAGGGGTCGGAATGAGCCGGCCAAAAACGGCCCGTGGTGCGGCCCATGACCCGGCCCACCCAGCCCGCCCTAGCCACAGGCTACCTGTCGGGCCTTAATCAGCCCGAGCCTATAATATATTTTTAAAAATTTTTAAAGACGATTTAAAAAAATTGTAGTTGTATTTTTTAAAATTCATAAATTATAAATTATAACATAATCAATTATAGTAAAATGTAAGATGAAATTACTCATAAATTATAGAAAAATATTTATATAAAACACAAACCAATTTATATTTATTAAACATATGTAGAAATGATAATGTTGTTATAATTATTCTCTGTAAACAAGTTAATTAACTCAATTTAAACTTTTTATTTTATTTTTCATATTTACACAATATATACATTATACATATATGTATTTATATTAATCTTAAAATAAATTAATCACTTTATTAATCCTAATGTATCAATTCTCAAAATAATATATAAGAAATTCAGTTATAAAAATAAATAAGTACAATATATTACATTGAAAATAGCTATTATTTTATTAAAACTAAAATAAAATTTATAAATTCTTTTGATTTGTTTTTATAAATTATTTATTTTTTGTTTTTATAAATTATTTATTTTATTAAGTCAAAAATAGTTATTTTACTTTTATTTCTAAAATCATTATATTATAATTGATCTAAATTTATATAAATTACGTTCATAATTTTTTTTAATTATAAAAATTTTAATATTACAAGATTCATTTATACCTAAGTCACTGTAATTAAAAGTTTGTTAAGAGTAATTCCTTAGATGAGATGCTTAATGGAAACCTTAATATAAGATATAAGTATTACTTTAAATCTTTCTCGTCCTTATAGAGTTAGAGTGTTATAAGCATATCATATATGATATATTCATTTTTCATAAAATTAAAAAAAAATCACCTTTCTTTCTTTTTAATATATGTATTATGTGACAACTTTAAATTATACAACATATAATTAATTAATTATAATATAATAAAGTTATTAAGATGTATGTAATGGTATGATATGGTTAATTAGGACATTTAATTCAATTAATTAGAAATTTAATTGAAAAGTTAATAAGTTAATAGTTATAGTTAAAATTAT
>JAOQMS010000004.1:9289571-9308588 GCA_027563885.1 Erythroxylum longipes | reverse complement strand
ATTAATAAATATTATATAAAAGATTAAAATAAATTTAAATAAAATAATTTATTTTTAAGTTTAATTTAATGTATAATAATTATTAGTAACAAAAATATTTATTTTATTTTAAAATTTAAAATTTAAAATTTAAAAATCACAATAAAAGTTTAACTAATAATTAATTATAAAAACTTTGAAAAAAATACTGGCCGGTATTATAGGTACCGACCGGTATTAGCCGGTATTGACTGGTATTTACACCCGGTATAAAAAATGTAGGTACCGTTCCGTTTTTCGACCGGTATGGTACCGTCTGGCCGGTATGGAACGGTACCCATAACAGTGGTTACAATTAACCAGTTGGTTGTAATTTGGTGACAATTATTTAAAGATATTATTTATCTTATATATAATAGATGTATATAATAAAGTTTATAGGATAAATATACATTATAAGTAAAATTATGATGAAATCATAATAATGAAATTCGTATTGCATTTATGCATTATCACTAAACTGTTCATAGTCATTTTCTACTAAGACTGGGCATTAATAGAACATAAAAAAAGGCTAGCATATGTTTTGTTTTTTCCTTATGAAGTAAGTAATTGATCTCATAAATAAAAGTATGAAGATATTTAAATAAATGTGTGAGTGTTTATTAGAGAACAAGTTTTCTAAACTGTATCATATGAGAGATCCATTTGGAACATTTATGTCTATAATAATTCTCTTTGTGATGATTGTATAAGTGATCATTTGGCTTGAGATCTTCAAAGTATCTCATATAATGACTACTATGCTTTGGTACTATTTATGACTTATTTTAGTCAAGAGTAGTTCAGTCGGTAGCCACTAGATATAATATGAAGTATATGAAAGTAGTTAAGTGATCAATATAAAATTTATCACCCTAAAGTGATTAGAAAAAAGTTTCATTATTCTTAATTAATATTGATTCGAAAAATCTTTGGCCAAGATGGCCTCAATGAAATCAACTGCTAATGATGGAGAATTAATATGATTAGACTTAAATAAAATATATATTAATTTCATACTCTATGTCTAATTAGAACATTATATGATGGAAGGATTCAATCATATGAAAAAAAATCAAGCACTTGAAGGTTAATCAAAATTACTTTGACATCTTTAAATATTTGGGCAGTTATAAAACGTTGCTAGATCCTAATCTTTTGATCTATGAATTAAATTATTTAATTAGAGAATTAAAGATAAATTAAAGTAGTTTAGTTTATCTAATTCTAAAAATAATTTACAGTTATAATTTATATCCATTATCAACATATTTGGGAAATTAATAGATTATACACAAAGAACGTATTCAAGATAGAAAATGTGTTTTAATTAAGCTAGACTTAACTATAAAATTTGAGAAACTTTATGATTAAATATGATATATTTAATAAATAAGGATCAAAATGAGATATTAGATCTTATTTGAGCATAATTAAATTTTAAAATTTAAATTATAACTAATTATAATTCTAATTAAAGTTTAATTGAAATTAAAATTTTATTTCAATTAAAATACTAAAAGGACCAAGCCTTATTATAAATAGGTTTAGACTCTAAGGGAGCTAACAGTCTTTTCCTAACCAATTCTCTTAGCACGTTTTGTGGATATTGTTAAAGACCAGACAGTTGTGTAACCACGGTGCTTGAGATGAGACAATTTCAAAAATAGTTCAAAAGAAATGACAAGAAAAGGGTCAAGTTTCTAAATAAAGTATGAATTATGATTCACGCTTTATTATATTTTATATGTTAATCATGTTATAGAATTTAAGTGATCATGACTTTGAAAAATTGTAACAAAAAAGTTTCTTATTTATTCTACGGGGTGTATGATTAGATTCCTTCTTGATTTTCTAACACTAGGTTTGTAAAGAATAGGAGAAACTAAAAGAAAGAAGAGACTGGGGGAGTAAGAGAGAAGTTAGGGTGTGAAAGAGTGAAAAAAGAAAAATGGAAAATCTCTTGCAAAATAGGAGAGACGATTTAGGTTAATCTTGGAGAAGAAGATGACCATTATGTTTAAAGATTAATAAGCAATTCAAACACCATTTACCAAAGATAAGCTAATATTTCCTTTTATTTTTTACATAAATATGTCCCCATCTAAGCAAATTCTAACAAAGGCACCCATTTTTATAACAGATTGGTGGAGACACTATTTAATAAATACCATGTCACACATAAGGTATATATGTCTTAACATACACAAACCAATTGCTAAGTTAAGGTGTAAAATAGAGAGGTCAAGTTAATATTTGAGAAGAACGTAGCTCCTTACAGGAAGGGTTAAATTTTAATAATTGATGATGCATAATGAGCATACAAAATTGCTTATAAGACATCGATTAGCATGTTCTCATATGAATTAATATTTGATAAGCCATGTCATCTTTTAGTAGAGACAGAGCTCAAACGCATATTGAGCAATTAAGTTGTGTAATATGAACCTAAATAAAATTGGTACCTAGATAAAGTTGTAATTACAAAATTTGAAGAGTTGAGGAATGATGACTATGAAAGTTAAAGAATTTACAAAGACAAAACTAAGATCTTTTATGATAAGAAGATATTGAGGAAGAAATGTATTATTAGAAAGAAAGTTTTTCTTTTCAATTCAAGGCTGAATTTATTTCCAGGTAAGTTATGTTTTCATTAGGTTGAACTTGTCATTGTGATTAATGTTTTTCATCATGATGTAATAGGAACTCCAAACTTGGAGAAAAAAATGATGATTAAGATGAATGATCATTAAGAAGGTGAAATTGAAAGATCTAATTTATAAGGAGTGGTATGACCAAAAAGAAGAATCAATCTAACAACTTTTTATGATCATTAAGAAGGTGAAATTGAAAGATCTAATTTATAAGGAGTGATATGACCAAAAAGAAGAATCAATCTAACTTCTTTTTAAAAAAGTTGTTATTTGGTGGCAGCCCAATCTTTGAGCATATAACTACCATCCTCCAGTTCTACTTACTTTGTAATTGTTTGGGAAGTAGTAACTTTACTCAATTATTTACTTTTTTCATATAAGTTATCTTTTTTTGCTATAATATACATTAATTTTTACATTGAGGCTAAAATAGTGTTTGAGTGTAGGGGAAGAGTAAGAATCATCATATGACGTGTTTAATTATAAATTTTTCTTTTAACTTGTTCCAAATGGGCTAAATTATCATGAATATTATAAGGTTAAACTAGTTGAATATGAAGATGAGACATATTGAATGGTTAAGCTAACTTGAGGAGTGAATTGCAATTAACATGGAGTTAAAAAGGAACTGTGAATTATTTTTGGTATATTAATTAACTATGTTAAATTAAGAGATCTATGTCAATTTATACTTTCTTAATATATGCTTTTCTTTTAAGTGGATGTATCTTTAGAAATTGCTTTGAATTGTTTTAACATTAACCGATATATGCATGTATGAAAAGGATAAAATCCATATTTAATTTAATAGTTAATTATAAAAAAACTCTATTTTTCTTAATTTTTAATACTAATTTAAACTTTGAAAAATAGTGCTAAAATGTTCAAACTTTCATTTTTTACAAAAATAGCCTGACATTATGTATTTCATTAACGTTGTTAACATAATATGCCGCGTCAGATTTTTATTTTTGCCGTATGGATGCCACATAGGTCCGTGGTTCCATGTATGCTATGTATTATTTAATAAAAATATGTTAAAAATTGAAAAGATAATTACAAGAAATGATGTCAACGGTCTAGGTCATTGTTGCATGCCTTTCTCTATTGATGGGACCTTAATCTATCAGTTGAATGATCTCTACATTTCTAATCTTCGTTTAACTGCTTTTTTATTTCAACCTCTAGCCAGGCAAAATTATCTTGACACGTTCACAAAACTTTGATTGCAACAGAATCAAGAGGTTTAACATATTTTTTTGCGGCAAGAAATCAAGCCTTGGTCTGTATTTTAGACGAAGATAAAGAAGAAGTTCCAGATGCAGAATAACTTATTCTTTTTTGTTGCCGCCTCCCTCTCTAGTCTCCCTCGCCTCTTTACAAAGAATTTATATTCACGTTTCCTAACCTATTGTTGTATTATATTTAAAATGAATGAGTAATGGAAATACTTTTCACTCATTAAGCTTTCAAAGTCACTCATTACTCATGCATGGATATTTCTATGCAACTATTACATATATCGATCCGTACTTAGGTCATGGGCAAATGCTACATTATGAAAGTTGGAGTGCAACCTTTGTAGAGCAATAAAATGCGTTAAACATCAAAATCAACATCCTAGTTACAGCTTTGTTGCTTTTATTCTGAAACCTATATAATTGTCTAAGAAAACCAGTTAGACCATGTTCCGAAGTGTTACCAAGAATAGTTGAATCTTATAGTAAAGAGGAGAAAACACAGAGAGACAGGGAAAACCAAAACCAAAACCTATATCCTAAATCTGTTTAATTTCACTTGCCATCTGCTTCTTGTTCCAAATAAATGCCATAGAAGCAGTAATCACTATGGAAAAACATATAGTTATCGGGTTAATAATAGATTTTGGAACAACATGATACATGATAGCAAAGAGAAGAAGTAAAACATATAGAAAACTAGTGGATAAGAGAAGCAAAATTGCAGAGTTTTACGTTTAATTAGTTTTTCAATTTTAACATAATTTTTATTAAATAATACATATCATACGTGGCACTACTATTCTATATGGCAGCCATGTGGCAAATAGACAAATCTAACACGATATGTCACGTCAAAAACCCTTAATGTTGGACTATTTTTGTAAAAAAATTAAAAGTTTGAACATTTTAGTATTAATTTTTAAAGTTCGGGCCATTATTGCAAAATTAAGTAAAGTTAGCAATTTTTTTACAATTAACCCTCAGTTTAACTTTTCAACTCAAACATCTAACATGAATTAACATCTCTTATTAAGTCTCAATCAAAGTTTGAAAGAGAAAGTTATATTCAATTCAAGAAGCACCGTTTAAATTGTCCATAATTGCCTAATTATCTTTATTTTGGTCTTAACATCTCCTATTTCCATACTAATGCATTTTAGTATGGTTGAGTTTCAATTTTTCTGGCTCAAATATTTATAATTAGATTTACTAGGTTGAGCAATTTTGTGATAGATCAGACGACACATAATATGAAAAAACGAATAGTAATAATATACTTGGAAGGTGTAACAGTAGAATGACATCAATTTTTCATATGATACAGTTTGACAATAAAAGAATCAACATAAGGGAAACACATTGCAACCGTGACCCAATGTTTTGGGAAATATGCCTGATAAGTGTAAATTGCATCGTGTTTTTGGGCTTAGTTTGATATGTATTTAATTGTTAATTCAATCGTTGAGTATGTGTTTAGGTTAGAATTGTGTTTATTTGTTTATTATTTATGTTTTAAGTGTTTTATAGGTTAGTACGAGTCTTTAAGCTTAAATATTATGTTTTTGAGGCACTTTGATGTATTTGTTAGCGTTTCAGGGTCAACATCGAAGAACGGAAAAGTTTCAAAGACATTCGGGCTGAAACAACGACCACGATTATGACAGAAGCCCAGGACATGGCCTACGATCGTGACAGAAGCCTAGGATATGGCCCACGATCGTGGCTTGTGTTGGGCAGACGCTCAGACACTAAAAAATGTAAAGTTTCGAGGGATTTTTTGGACCTTTCGGACCCTAAAAAAACTCTAGGGTTGCTCAGAACACAAAGGATATTTAAAGAACAAGACAAAGAGGCAAGGGGAGCTTTTGCATCAGCCACTTTTAAGAAACCTTAGAGAGAATTCATCGAGAGATCGAGAAAGAGAAGAAGGAAGAGAGAAGAGGAGAACAAGCTGACTCGACATGCTTCCCAGATCAGGAGTTTCCTAACATCACTGCCTCCCATCATCCGTTTAGATCGCATTTCCTGTTTATTTTCAGTTTCATTATTGTATAGAATTGGAATAACAGTTTGATGATAAGATTTTTGAATGTTGAGGATGTTATAAATTCACCTTTGGAGTTTTATCTTTGAATTAATGAAATTTGATTGTTTATGTGCTTATTTGGATTTATTGTGATTTAATTCTGCGATTGTATAATTTGATAATAAACTGAGAGTGTGAATCGGATGAAAAACAATTAAATTGGGCTAACGAGAGTCAGGTGATTTAATAGAATTAGAATTAAATCAAATCAATAAATTGTGCAAAGAAATCTTGCAAAGGTTTTCGGCAGTTTATTAGAGAACTTCAGAACTAATTAGGGATTTAGATAGATTGTTAATTGAGAGATTGCAACTTCCATAATTTGATTAGGTTTTATGATTTAGGGACCCTAGGATCGTCTAGAACTAATAATCCAGTAATTCATAATCAGCAAGGTTAGAATTAAGGATAGGTAAAATTTCCTTTCTCTCAATTGGTAATTTCCTTAGGTTGATTCTTGAGTGTGTTGCAATTGCTTAGTAATAGTATTTCCGTGATTGATTCTTAATTTGATTTGATTAATTGAATTAATTTCTTGTTTTTAGTTTAGTGCAACTTGAATTTTGTATTATTTTCTGGCCTTAGATTTTAGGATTAGATTATCCCTCCTCGTGAGATTAACACCTTAGGTACTATGCTAACAAATTGTGCACTTACAGATTATCAAGGGTTATTTATTAAAACTTATTAAACAACTGATCCAGTTTTTAGCGCCGTTTCTGGGGAGACAATTAGTTTAGTTCTTTAGTCTAAGGCTTTTTCACTATCTTTTGTTTTAATTAAAAAAATAAAACAAAAATAGAGAAAGAAGTTTGGGGCGTAAAGTAGAGACACGTCAAGACATCTTAGACTGAGAATGAGACATCTGAAGAGCTAGATGCCAAGAAGAAATGGAAAGAACAATGATGGAAGATAGATATCATAGGGAGCAAGGAAATTTTGTGAATTACAATGAGGCACAATATGGTTGGGGAAGTAACGATCTTTATTATAACATGTACACTCTGGGGTGGTAGAACCACCCAAATTTTTATTGGTCTAACAATGTAAGTACTCACATGGGACATCGAAACCTATTTGAATTTTAGCAAGATGAGTCCAGTTCATGGGATTCCAAATTAGAAAAAATCATGGATAAGCTAACAGACATGGAAAAGAACCAAAAGAGACTAAAAGAGCAATTTAATTAAGTAACAGAAAATCATACCACTTCTATTCACAACCTAGAGATTCAAGTAAGTCAACTTTCCCACAAATTTTGTAAGAGAAGTGTGGAAGCCTCTCTGAACAATATGGAGTTATATCAACGAGAGCAATATGAGGCTATTACGCTTAGAAATGGGGAAGAACAAGAAGAACCAGTGGAAGATCATGCTGAACCCTACCTTATAGAAGACCAAGAAATCAAGAAAGAAGATGAAGAAAAGGATGAAAACCCCTTATATTATCCACCAGATCTTGGTATACCATGCCTGAACATCGAAAAATCTTTGTCAAATGTCTATAAAAATAACCTTATCCCTCAGATTAATGATGACCAAGTGACATTCAACATGAATGATGTATTAAAGAATCCGAAGGATAGTATCTCATTTAGGATAATTGATGTATTCGAATCTTATAAAGAATAAAAGGATGAAGAACATATGACAATGTACATCAAGTTTGAAGAAGCTATGAAAGTCTTTATTCGTGAAACGGAAGAAGCAGAGGAGACGAAGGTGATCAAGGAAGAAAGAGAGCAACTCACCTTCTTACAGGATAAACTGTTGAATTCGGTGGAAGATTTAGGGAGTTTTGTTATTCCCTGTTTGTTGACAGTTCACTCGAAAAAAGGACATTATTGAGCTTAATTGGTTTTCATAATTTTATCAATATTGTACTTCTGATCATTTTGCAATTTGTAGCTTATCTACAAGCTACAAAATTGATGTTGAATGAAAAGGGTGGAAACAAGCTACTCATAGTTGATCCCGACTCAGTTTCTAATGAAAGAAGAGCGTCGAGCTATCGACGTTAAAAGAAGCACTGAATAGGATACCCATGGATTTTTATTTCCATGTTATTTCCTTTGATTTTTAGATAGTTTGAATTTCGTAGTTAGGATATTTTGTTTCCAAGTAAAATCGGGAAGGCATAGGTGATAGGTGATAGGTGCTTAATTGATTATTTAATTATTTCATAACGCTTAGCAATTAACAACATAAAATTGCTTAAGGTACTCACTTTGACACATATGTAATTTTAGGCACAAATCGGAATCCAAAAAGTTAAAGTGAGTCGAAAGCATGATATTTTGGCCATTTTCTGAAGATTAATTTTTACTTGTCTTTATGGAGCAAGAAGAAGAAAATTAAAAGACAAGAAAAATGAAAGCACAAAATGCAAAAAACCTGAGCTACATGATTATACATGGAAGTTTATATGCAATTTACGTTAATTTAATGGTCATGCAATAAGTTAATTAATGGACAATGTATAAGGCAACGTCCATGGAGCTAAAGCGCAGCAGGTGGAAGCATGACATGTACATATGGTGGACCAAAACGCATGCACAATATGCAGAAAATGCAGCAGTCCATCAGCTAAACAACAACGTGACTTAAGTGTTGAGCAAAGCAGCCAAAACACAACACAATAAGGAAGAAAATGCGCCAGCAAAGTGGGAAAAGAAAATGCAATGTAGTACATTTGCGTTAAATGAAAATGTATGCTTTAAATGCATACGTTTCATGTAAGGCATGAAACGCAGATGTAGTAGATGCAATCTGTGAGGGTTTTAAAACGTGAACAGTAAAATAGATGATAGGTGTGCATTAGGATATGCTTTTATAGGTAATTGACTTGTGTTTTCTGGCATAATTGTTGATTATTGTTCTAGTTTAGGATTCATTTTGTATGTTTTCGTTAAGTTTGATTTTTATTGTTGTTCTTGTGTGTTTGATATTAATTGAGGACAAGAATTGACTATTTTTAGGTAGGAAGAAGGAAAGGACAACTTGGAGGTGAACTAAAGATCAAAGAGGAGAAGAAATGAGGAGTGCATCTGTGACAAATTCCCACGTTTGTAGGAATCATTCAAATTTCCACGTACATGTGAAAATTACAGAAGAAAATGAGAGATGCATCTGTGAAAATTTCCCACGCTCGTGGGAATCATGCCAATTCCTACGAGCGTGGGAATTACAATCTAAGGCAACCTACGAGGCTTTATTAAACTTAGGATTTTTGGACTATAAAAAGAGAGTTAAGCCTCCATCTTCAGGGGAGACGACACCCATCTGTAGAAACACAATCCTTGAGTGAAGAAAACATGTTTGGAGCATTAAGAATTTAAGATAAAGATCATCATCAAGATTTGGCAAAATAGCACATCAACATCAAAATTCCAGATTTTGGAAAAGAAGGGAAGGAGTCTTTCTATTCAATTTTCTGTTATTTTAATCTCTTCTATTCTTTGTAAAAATGGATTATTTAAATGTTAATGATGTTATGAATACTAAGTTAGGCTGATTTTATTTTAGGGATTACTTTTGGAACTATTATGTTAAACTCCTATTTTATTGAATTGAATGCAATTGTTTTTGTTGATTGTCGTTTTTAATTGTCATCTTGCAACAAATCGAGAGAGTGAGTGAGATGAAATTCATGTAGGATTGTACAATGAGAGTTGATGACCTATGGACCAACAATCATCACGTTAATTGAATAGTTAGAAGAGAGATCTCGACTAGTCAATTGATCACCCATAGGATAGTTTGATAACTAATTGAATCAGTACAGTCATTGGGTAGGTTAAGAGATCGTCCAATTAATTCCTGGTAATTCAATTAGGGATAAATAGTTACACCTTGAGAGAGGGTAATTAGTACATTCGAAAATTTAGGGTGAGTCATAATTTAATCGATAAAATAGGAGGGAGACAAAATAGGAAAAAAAGTAGTCTCTAGTATTTAGACTCTTGAATTTAGATTTTCTGCAATTTCGGTATTGTTCATTGTTTACATTAGTCTTTTAATTTTAATTTAATTTTCTAGATTATTTGCATTTCATAATTTAGTTTCTTAAACAAAGTTATGTCTAAATTAAGCGGTGTCTAGGTATCAATCCCTGTGAGATCGATATCCACTCTTTTTACTACAAGTCACGACCCATTCGCTTACGATTTTTGAGTGTAAAACAAGTAGACAGGTTTTACCATCAACAAGTTTTTTGGCACCATTGCCGGGGATTGATTGTTGAGCATCGCGTCTAATTTAGATTACTTTGATTTAAGATTTTTTAATACTTTTCCTTGTGTATTTGCAGGTATATGAATACAAGGAGTACGTGAAGATCGACAGAAATTAGTAAAAAAGAAGTTTGGGGTGTAAAGTAGAGACACATTAAGACATTTTAGAATGAGGAATGAGAAATCTAAAGAGCTAGATGCTGAGAAGAAATAGAAAGAACAATGATGAAAGATAATTATTATAGGGAGGAAGGAACATTTGCAAATTACAATGAAGCGCAGTATGGTTGGGGAAGTACCAATTCTTATTGGAACATGTACATTGCGGGATGGTAGAACCAACCAGATTTTTATTGGTCCAACAATACAAGTACTCATATGGGACATCAAGACCTATTTGAATTTCAACAAAATCGAATTGGAGCGATGGAGAATAAGTTGGACAAGTTTAAGGAGATGTTTGGTTCCAAATTGGCAGCTCAGGAAGAGAACCAGAAGAGGATGTTTTCCAACCAGGAAGAAAGTCAGAAGAGACTGGAAAAGAAATTTAATCAAATTCTTCAAAATCATGCCGCTTCTATTCACAACCTACAGATTCAAGTAAGACAACTTCCCTGTGAATTTTGTAAGAGAAGTGTGGAAGAATCTCTGAGAAATATAGAATTACATAAACTAGAGCAATATGAAGCTATCACACTTAAGAATGAGAAAGAGTTAGAAGAACCAGTGGAACACCATGCTGAACCCTACTTTATTGAAGAACAAGAGACGAAAAAAGAGATTGAAGAAAAGAATGCCAACCCTTCCTATTATTCACCAGTTCTTGATATATCAAAGGTGAACATCGAAAAAGCTTGGGTAAATGTTCATAAAAAGAATTATATCTTTTGGATTGATGATGATTAAGAGACATTTAACATGAATGATGTATCTAAGAATCCAAAGAATAGTAGCTCATTCAAGACAATTGATGTGTTCAAAACTTCTAAAGAACAAATGGACGAAGAACATATGACAACAGACATCAAGTTTGAAGAAGTTATAAAAGTCTTTGTTCGTGAAGAGGAAGAAGTAGAGGAGATGAAGGTGATTAAGGAAGAAAGAGAGCAACTCACCTTCATACAGAACAAACTGTTTGATTTGATGGAAGATTCAGGGAGTTTTGTTATTCCCTATTTTATTAACATTTTGTTAATAAAAAGGACATTGATGAAATTAATTGGTTTGCTCAACTTTATTAATATTGTCATTCTATTTATTTTGCAATTTGTAGCTTACTTACAGGCTACAAAACCGATGTTGAACGAAAAAGGTAGAAGCAAGCCACTTATAACTGGATGAGTTTCCAGTGAAAGAAGAGCGTTGAGCTATCAACGTTAAAAGAAGCACTGCGTGGGAGGCAACCCATGGAATTCTATTTCCTTTTGATTGTTTTGTTTACCTATTTGTTTGTTTGCTTTCTTTAGTTATGATCATTTTTGAATTGAGTTTGATTGATGTTCATGTTGATTTTGTTTGAATTTCAACTTGTTTTCTTTTCAAATTTCTTGTTGATGATATTATCTGAGGTGTTTGTAGGATTTGAGATCATGGAGAATTCATTTGAGCTTGGAAGAAGGTTTGAAATTGTGAAGATCACTAATTCCCACATTCGTGGGAATTGAAGTGAATCCCATGAGCGTGGGAAATCTCACCAGAAAGTTTCTGGAGAGAAAACCCACGTTCGTGGGGATTGCGGTGATTCCCACGAATGTGGGAATCCTCTTCAGAAAGTTTCTAGAGAGAAATCTCACGCTCGTGGGAATTCTCTCTCTTTTATTCTTGCAGATTTTTCTTCTACAATGGCACCGAAGAAGATGATGGCTCGGAAACTATTTGACGAATTATGCTGTCAAGTTTTTGGTGATGGCAAAAGCAATATAGTGGTAACATATCGATCCCCCTTCTCGATTTACTTGGAAGAAGAAGGTACGCGCTTCTGTGATTTTAAGGATAGGGAATAATCACTCCTAAGTATTTAGATTTTGAATTGTTAGAGGACATAGGAGTGAGGACAAAGATTGAGCGACTAGCTGACAACACAGGGTGGAATAGGTTCATCCAGTGTGACATGCGTATTCACCCTATGATGACAATCGAATTTTTCACTACTGTCCGTTATACCCCAAAAATGGATGTCTTTTGTTTTAGATTATTTGGTGTTGTGTATAAACTGGATTATAATGTCATGCGTCATCTTTTCGATTTCCAAAATATAAAAGTTTTAGATGATCATCCTAAATTTGACGTGGATTCCTATTGGAACATTTTAACGGGAAAAGACAGTTTTGATTCATGCAATGCATCGAATACTTTAATGCGTAGTGTCGAACATTTACTATTGCATAAATTCATGTGTTTAACTGTATTTAATAAAACTGAAAGTAGCAAATGTTCTGCTAAAGAAATTTTCTTCTTATGGTGCATAGATCGCAAGGTTAGAATCAACACACCCTTTAGAATTTTTAGATCAACTGTCAGTGTTATCAATAAGAAAAGTTCATATTTTGGAATGGGGCACATTGTTACTGCTTTAGCTCGCTTTTATAACCACAATTTGGAAGAGGTACGTACAACGCCCCATGACATTTTTGACATATTATATTTGAGGCATCTCGAGATTGTGGAGGTCTATTCTATGGAACTCTGTAATCCTCAAATGTGTGCTGCAGTTAAGAACATGAGAAGCATCAGTACAACCGTGTCTCGACCATCCACATCTCGAGCAGCTCAGGATCCAGAGGATGAAGCAAAAGCAGCAGAATCTAGCTCACCAACAGAGGCCAACCAACTCTTACAAACCCTTGAACAAATAGCCTCCAACCAATAACGGATGACATCTCAACTAAATGAACTTGACACACAATTGTGGACAGTACATAAGGAGCACCGTAGTTTGAAAATAAGGTTCCTCAACTTCTATAAGAGGAACAATTTTGAAGCTCTTACGCCATCACCGCCACCACCATCATCTGAATAACATTTATTACCCTTTAACTTTTAAAATTTTATTATTTCTTTTGTGTGATTGCATTTAATTTCTTTTGTTTAGTTTTAATTTCTTTAATTTTGGTGTGAATTCATTTTGGTCTATTTGGTTTGCTATCATATGTTGATTTCAATTTCTTATATTTGAGTTGTTTTCTTTTTTTTATTTGGTTTATTGTCATTTTTACTCATTTGGGGGTTGACTTATCACATTGAGGACAATGTGATCTTTAAGTACGGGGAGGTGACATCGACACTCTTAATTACATTGTGTACATTGTGTTGAGTAGGATGCATATTAGGCATATCATATGTTTGGTGTCAGTAATGGTGTTTTGTGTTAGTAATGGAACCGTACTTGGAATCACTCTGATAAATATTGCCATAAAATTATGTCACGTTTGCTGGAATTAGATTGAATGCATGCTTGAACTCGGGTTAGGCTACTTAGTAGAAAGTGAACCATATAGAGTCATAAAAAGTAGTTGGTTACATAAGCTTATTCATAAATTGACATTTGAACAATAAGGTAGTGTAGAGATGCATAGTGAGTTTTCATTTAAGCCAATGTGAGGATTGAGCCATATGATTCCATCTATAGTCATGTCATTTCTTTTTTGAATGTTACTTCCTTAGGTTACTACCTTTAGAACTTGCTTTGAATTGGTTTGAGTCTACTAGATATATGCTTAATAGAGATGATTTAGGCCCTTTTTGTGTTAACCTTTGGCTTAAATGACTTACCTATTGATTATCCCTTGCTACCCCCATTAAGCCTTAACCTTTTGTTTCTTGAAAACACCTAAAATTTTAAAACTTTAAACCCCATTATCCTACCATTTCACAAGCTTAGTAAAGTATTAAGTAATATATTAGTTGGGATTATGCTAAAAAAATTTCCGAGTTGAGTTGATTATATTTCTGCTTGTGGATTATAGTGTATATAGCTGCTTTTGTATTCATAGTTCTTCCATGTATGGAAAAAAAGGAAAAAAAAGAGTGTTGAAAAGAAAAGAAAAAGAAAGAACAATAAACAGGAAGAACAATTGAGTAGCATAAATGAGTGCAGGGTACTACATTAGTTATGTTTGGATGTTTTAGAGTTATGTTTTATTATCCCATTTTATCCGTTCTTTTTTACTTTACTTATGCTTGTGCTTAACCCTCTTTCCTTTCTTTTGACCCACTTTAACCCTTACCACATTACAACCTTAAACAAGTCCTTTTGATCTATTTATGCATGCGATCATTGTAGAGGAGAATTGGTGTATTAGCAAGCCTATGGTAGTGTAGTTTCCTATAGGAAGTTTGAGCAAAACACTAACCCTTAAACACTTGAGTGAAATGAGTGAAAACTGTGAGGAAGATTCATTTGTGCATCTTTACTTATCTTTGAGTGATTGTGTCAATTGTGAGTTTGCTTATGTACACCAATGAAAAAGTAGTCATGATATGTGCATTAACTTGATATTTGAGTTGGCTTGAATTTGAGGGATTGTATGCTTTGATCTTTGTGAAAATGAAGTGGTAGAATTGATTGGTTATATTTATTTTGCTTGAGGACAAGCAAAGATTCAAGTGTGGGGATGTTAATAGGTGTGCATTAGGATATGTTTTTATAGGTAATTGGCATGTGTTTTCTAGCATAATTGTTTATTATTGTTCTAGTTTAGGATCCATTTTGTATGTTTTCTTTAAGTTTGATTTTCATTGTTGTTCTTGTGTGTTTGATGTTAACTGAGGGCAAGAATTGACTATTTTTAGGTAAGAATAAGGAAGGAGCAACTTGGAGGGTGAACTAAAGATCAAAGAGGAGAAGAAATGAGGAGTGCATCTGTGACAAATTCCCACGTTCGTGGGAATCATGCATATTCCCACGTCACGTAGGAATTATAGAAGAAAATGAGAGATACGTCTGTGACAAATTCCCACGCTCATGGGAATCATGCCAATTCCCACGAGCGTGGGAATTACAATCTGAGGCAATCTGCGAGGCTTTATTAAACTTAGAATTTTTGGACTATAAAAAGAGAATTAAGCCTCCATCTTCAAAGGAGACAACACCCACCTATAGAAACACCATCCTTGAGTGAAGAACACATGTTTGGAGCATTAACGAAGGATTGAAGACAAGGATCATCATCAAGATTGGGCAAAATAGCACATCAACACCAAAATTCCAGATTTTGGCAAAGAAGAGAAGGAGTCTTTCTATTCAATTTTCTGTCATTTTAATCTCTTCTATTCTTTGTAAAAATGGATTATTTGAATGTTAATGATGTTATGAAGACCATGTTAAGCTGATTTTATTTTAGGGATTGCTTTTGGAATTATTCTGTTGAACTCCTATTTTATTGAATTGAATCCAATTGTCTTTGTTGATTGTTGTCTTTAATTGTCATCTTGCAACAAATCGAGAGTTAGTGAGATGAAATTCATGTAGGATTGTACAACAAGAGTTGGTGACCTATGAACTAGCAATCATCATATTAATTGAATAGTTAGAAGAGAGATCTCGACAAGTCAATTGATCACCCATAGGATAGTTTGATAACTAATTGAATCGGTAGAGTCATCGGGTAGGTTGAGAGATTGTCCAATTGATTCCCGTTAATTCGATTAGGGATAAATAGTTATACCTTGAGAGAGGGTAATTAGTACATTCGAAAATCTAGGGTGAGTCATAATTCAATTGATAAAATAGGTGGGAGACAACATAGGAAAAAAAAGTAATCTCTAATATTTAGATTCTTGAATTCAGATTTTCTGCAATTTCAGTATTGTCCATTGTTTACATTAGTCTTTTAATTTTAATTTAATTTTCTATATTATTTACATTTCATAATTTAGTTTCTTAAACAAATTTGTGTCTAAATTAAGAGGTGTCTAAGCATCAATCCCATACTTAATCCCTGTGGGATTGATATTTGCTCTTTTTACTACAAGTCACGATCCGTTCACTTGCGATTTTTGAGTGTAAAACAAGTAGATAGGTTTTTCCATCAATAATGGTCCATAAGTTAATATGCCACATCACAAAAAACAGTAGTTGGCGAAAACAGGAGCGCATAACAAGAGGCGCAGTGAAGAAAGAATCGGGGGTTTCAGCTAGGGTTATTTTGAGTGGGACTAAAACATTTTCTTTCGAGAGACCCATGGAAGACTAAGTTCTTGATGCCAGTTCGGAGATGACATCAACATCGATGACCCAGGTAAGTGTATTTCACCATTTTTGTTATTTCTTTCTCTCATTAGAAATTGATTGTGTTATCCTATGTTAATTGATTTGGGTTTTGTGTATGGATAATCGTATTTTTGTTATTGTTAGATTATTTGTGTATGAACTCATTGCGTATTGTAAAAGGATGA
The DNA here is from genome assembly GCA_027563885.1 of Erythroxylum longipes. Taxonomy (NCBI): domain Eukaryota; kingdom Viridiplantae; phylum Streptophyta; class Magnoliopsida; order Malpighiales; family Erythroxylaceae; genus Erythroxylum; species Erythroxylum longipes. The sequence goes on along the minus strand of JAOQMS010000004.1, from coordinate 9,291,959 downwards.
TTTTAATGCATTCATTGAATCGTTTATTTATAAACCCATTGCTAGAATTTCGATATAATTTGTAATTGTTATGTTGAAATTCATGTGTAGCGACTAATGATTCGTAATCATTAGGGATAACATGACCTAGGTTAAATGATGCATCGTATGTAGTTATTGCCTTAATTGATCAATTTCCCTAATTCGTAATGCTACTGCGTAATTAAATCTAGAGATCTTATCCTAGGTTATTCAATAGTTAGGTTTAATTAATGATCGTATCTTGATTAAACAAAACCTAAAGGAAAACTCGGGTTAATTATTAACCCACAATTAATGGTTGCTAGGAGAGGTTTGAGGATAACAAATCAATGAAATATGCTTAATTAGGGTGTAAGCCGAGACTGAAACAAAGAACTAAATCCCTACCGGAGTCCCCACTTTTATCATTTTTTGCATATTTTCTTTAATTTGTTTTTATTAGTCTAGTTTCATTTTATTTTTTAATTTCTAAAACAAAAACACCCTGTTTAACCTAAACACCAGTTAATTTCAATTTAATAATTTTACACACACTCTCTGCGGGATCGACCTAGACTCACCACTGCTATAGTAGTAGTCTAGTTATTTTATTTTGACCAGCGTTATGACACGCTGTTAACAAGACTTTGACATGAATTAAATGATCAACTAAGCAAAAGAGAGGTGAAAGAGCTATAAAGAGTTAAGAAGTGATTTCAGGAAAGTGTAGAAGGACAAGAAGAAAAAAAAAAAAGAAATTGGTGAAAATATTGCAGGCCACGATCGTGGCCTATGGCAGGGTAAAACAGTCCACGCAAATTTCAGCTAATTTTTACCATTTTACCCTTCCTTCACCTATATATTGATGTCACACTTCATTTTTTCATTCACTTTCTTTTTAACTTTATCTCTTTAAGTTATAATCTTCAAAAGCTCTTACTTCTCTCTAACCAAAAGAGAGATAGGCAGCTGATTACGGAGCACCTTCCCTAATCTTCTCAGATGTGGAAGGTAACCGCTTTCATGCTCTTTGAAATAAGCAAATTATGCTTCCCAAGTATTTTCATTTTGAGAATTTAGATAGACTAGAATTGAGAGACAAGGTCGAAAATTTAGCAGAAAGAATTCAATGGGGATAGTTTATTCAATTTCAATACCCAATTTACGAAGAACTTACCTTAGAATTCTTTACATCCTTTCAGTTAGAATCCAATAAACCTAGGGAATTGTGGTTTAGGTTGCAGGGACAACCTTATGAGCTTAATTATGAGACTTTGTATGAAATTTGTGGTTTCCCCGAGTCATCCATAGTGGATTAATAAGATGATTTTTGTATTACCCCTACTGGACTGAACTAACTGGGTTAGGGCATTTCGATGCTAAGAATGCAGACAACAATATCATCAAAATCCATGAACACTTGTTGCTACAAAAATTCATGTGTCAAATTGTTTTTGACAAAAACAGAAACCAACAAATATTCGACGAAGGAACTTTTCTTATTGTGGTGCATGGACTACAACATCCCATATTGCACAATTGCCGACATATTTAATGCAATCATTGCTACTTGATGTAAGAGGAGCAATAACTTAGGAATGAGTTAGTTGGTTTCAACCATAACTGATTACTACAGAGTTGTGTACAACAGATTTACAGTCTATCGTCCTGAATTCATGAACCATCATCATTTGTGGCGAGTTGAAATCTTGAAGTCTCATAATATGGAACTTTAGGATGTTAGTGCCAAGACGCACGTCAAGATCAGGACCATTTAAGCGAGTTCAAGTGCTCAACAATAATAACAAGAGGATTCGACCAACGAGGAGTTCGAGGAGGAAGAAGACACAGTTGAACTTGGTTGGAAGAAAGTGGTCGATAAAATCTTCGCAAACACCAAGGTAATTACAGATACAATGGCAGAGAACTCTAGAAAAATGAAGGAGATGGCCTGAACAAAACGACTTCAAACTCGAGATATGCGTCGTATCCATCGTTACTTCGAGGCTCAAGGCATCCAACTGCCACCTCCGACGCCATCCCTGCCTAGATCATCGTGAGACTTTATTTTTAACCATTTTCCTTTTATATTTAGTCTTTATTTTATTTTTGTTATTTTTGTTATACTTTAATTTATGTTTCTTCTTGCCATGCATGTTTGTTTGCCTCCTTCTCACATTGAGGACAATGTGTTGTTCAATTGTGGGGAGGGTTATGTGTTTTGCTTTGAGTGTGAATGTTGCATACTATATGATAGTTTGTTAGGTTGCATTTTGTGAATTGTATGAATGTGTCAATGTATTAGATGGATTGAAATTGATTTAATTTTGAACATAGTCTATTAGGTTGTGAAGAGTCATTAGCTCGCAAAATTAGTGAATTGGGTTC
>JAOQMS010000004.1:9272826-9289471 GCA_027563885.1 Erythroxylum longipes | reverse complement strand
CTCTGCCATACACCATTCACTGCATTTTCAACTTTTCTCCATATTCTCTATTTTCCTCTCAGCTTTCATTTATACACATATTCCCATCTTAGACCATCATTTTACAACTAATCTTCAACTCAAACATCATTTTCTTGATCAACTCTAAAATACTTATCCATTCATGTACACACATATATATATATGCATAGTGAATAGAAAATAGAGCATATCTGCATATCACCTTTTCATACTATAATTTCCTACACTAATCCCATACACCATTTCATTTCTATTTCAAACTCCAAAAATGATTTCTACATCACCAAATCACTAATAATCCATCAAATACTAAATAACCCTATATCCATATTTTCCCATCCTATTTACATAGTATTCATAAACATATATATGTAAATGCCATGATCTATGCAACTAATAGTAAATTCATCAATGTATTTAAAAAAAAATCACAACTCTAACAAATTTATTCACTACTTACTTGTTGAAGACTCCAAAAGCTTCAACTAACTTCAAGCCCTAACTCTATACAACCCATGTCCATCATCCTTCAAGGTGGTAGGGTTGGGTTTTTGTGAGGAATGAGAGAATAAGATAAGAGTAGCAAATGGAAGTGAGAGTAAGGTGTTGATAGTTGGGTGAGAAAAATCATAGGAATAAAGATAAAAGAGAAGAAGAATACACAAAAATGGGAAGAAGAGAAGCAAGAATGAAAACAAATTAAATTGTCTTACAAGATTAAGACCATCGTGGGGTAGGCATTGTTTGGCAAGTGACTTATGTCACTTGCCACATGTGCTATCCCTATTGGCTCAAAATTGGTTCTCTTATTAAACTAGTCCATTCAAAACCAATTTCTACTCTATTTGCCTCCAAATCTCAATGACGTATGTCATTAAATCCCAAAGTCATTTATAAAAATTTGCACTACCATTTGACTCTTAATTCTATGTCTATTCATCAATTGTTTTGCCACTTGACATTTTTCCTAGTCCAAATTTTACCCAAAATTTCAGAAATTTTCAAAAAATCTCCAAAAATTCTAAAACACTAAATAAACTCTCCAAATGAATTTTTCAACAAATAAAAACCATAATTCTCCACAAATTCACATTCACAATTCAATTATAAATCAATTATACCCGGAATGTATACGAATGCATGTACAATTATTTTCATGTGCAAAAATTCAATATTCATGAATATGAGCATATTATATAATGCATGAGCATGAAAAATGCATTTCTAAGCTCTCATTAATCACTCATATTTACTATTTTAACCTTCCCACAGGTAATGGGATGTTACCTGTTGTGCTCGTGTTATCTTTGTTATGTATGCGTTTGCTTGAAATTGTCTTAGATGTTTATATATATGTTTTAAATTATTTTGGAAATGGTTTAAAAGTGTGATCTTGTAAATATTTATGGGATTGGAAGTATTTTTTTCTTAATGAACTACGATGGCTTTAATCCTTAATGATATTTTTAAATTGTTAATAATTGTGTATTTATGATTGCTTGTGATGTGGACTTGAGGTTCCATTCTGAAATTTGAGATGGTATATGAAATACTAGAAGTGTTTTAAAATGTGTTATGCCGGTTTTTGAAATTTAGGAATCTTATAAAAGTAGTTGTTATGCTGTCAAAAATTTCAATAAAATGATTAAAAAATGTTTCCTATTATTTTCCGCACTTTTAACTTTTAGAGTATAAAAGCTTTTTAACAGTTGAATGACTTGGCTTTACGGGAGCCCTTCGGTTGAGCTAGATATCGATTGGAAGGCTACTAAGGGGTCGTCGAGAGGGCTCCGCTTGGGTTTCAAGAAGGGAAACTCTGGGATGTGTCCTTTCAATAATATAAACACAAATTGAATTGAAAAGTTATTTGGTTGTTATTTTTCTCAGTTGAACTGAACGATCTACTATTTAAAACCCTCAAAATACTGCAAGCAAATAGGTCGTGGGTGTAGTATGTGAGATGTTGATTCCTCGAGGAGTTGTCAAACTAATTAACATAAAATAAATCTAATATTGAGAACCGCCAAATTCACTATGGGAAATCACACAAGAAAAATTAAATAATTATGAGAAATAGATTTATCCAATCATCAATGGTAACCTAATCACTTTTGTGTTAATGTGGTGTCAGCTCTAGACTATCGAAAGGTAGATTACTCTCTCTTAAGTTATAATCACTACCTTAATTAATAAATCTCAATTAAGTTGAGTTACAAAAAATGTTATATCTCAATTAACAACCAGCCCTCAACCTAATCAGTTTTTAAGCCTTCTAATATACAACTAGGTCTTACACGAGATCTCTCTGTATAATTATTGATTTGATTATTTGCGTGGTCATTTGGGTTGTTTAACTCTCATTACCTAACCCAATCATTTTACATTTGGTTCACTCTCGATTTATTACCGAAGCATGAAGTTACAACAAATAATCACGACAACCAAATGAATTAACAGAAAAACAACTAGATTAACATTGAATCAAGTTTAAATCCCTACAGAGAAGTTAGAACATCATCATCAATCCCAAATCCATCAACATCATCATATCCATCTTACACATTTAAAAAAGAAAAATGACAAAGACGAAAAGGAAATGTCACTTGGACAGGATTAGGATGGTTCAGGAAAGCAGTAGCAACAAAAGCTCGCTTCTCTCTCCTCTTCTATCTCTCTCTCTCTTCTTCTTTTTTCTTGGAGTTTTCCCAAAGTAGCAGAAGTTTGAGTCCTCTTTTAGGTCTTCAATATTTTCTTTATTTTTTTCCATTTAGGGTAATAATTAGGGTTTAACTAGGCCTAAAAGTCAAAAATATCCCTTGAAAAGTTGTGTTTTAGAAGTTGCTCTGCGTCTGCTGTCATGTAAGCTACGATCGTGGTACTATTTCTGTCACGATTGTGGTAGATGGAGGAAGATGGAGCCATGATCGTGGCAGACCACTAGGCTACTATCATGAATCATGGCCCTGGGCCTTGCTTCGGGTTTCCTATGAATTCTCTTCGTTCTTCAATATTTGATTTGAAAAACTAACAAACACATTAAGGCACCTCAAATACATATAACATTAAAGCTTAAAAACTTGCTCTAACCCACAAAACACTCAAAACACAAATATCTAACCAATTAACACAATTCTAACCCTAAACATGCATGAATTAATTAATGAATTGACCACTAAAAACATACTAAAATCCCTACTAAAACATCATGTAACCTACAACTATCATATCCCCACTCTTGAACTTTTTCTTGTCCTCAAGCAAAAACAAAACAATTAAAACACAAACACACTAAACCACAACAAACACATATGCAATAATGGTATAATGGTGTTGAACTTTACGAAATAACTTTAACTACAAATACAACCCTTCAAGTTGTTTTAACCTATTAACTTATGAAATATGTGTTCAAGTACTTCAGACTAAATCTACATACTAATCAAGACTTAATGTCAATTTCATTCACTCTTATCACTTGCACACATAAATTGATAATTCATTAGTCAAATGAAATTGTAACTATCCCTAAGTATCTTTTCATGAAAAATCATGCTATTCACAAAGATCAGTAGGATTTATTAAACAATGCACTATTTATTGTTAATTTTCATTAACATGAACCTAGCCTTTTGACGTGAAGGCAAATATTTGTGATGAATGTCTCCTAGTTACTCGACTAGGCCATGTTTTTATTAAGTGACTTGTTTGGAATGCCATTATAGCCTTTTGACAAGAAGGTAAACATTTGTGATGAATGTTCCCCGATTACTCAGCTACATCATATTTTCAATTGGCTATTAGCTTTATTCATAACCCGATTTGTTTCAAAAAGGGCTAGTGGAATAGTTATTTATTTAGGATAAACTAATCATTCTCATGAAAACATACTAACGATGCTACTTATTCAATTGGCCTAAAATTATAAATGACTGTGGTAAATTCCTAAAGTTAATAAACTAACATCGTATCATAATTAACATCCATATTTAACCGAAACAATAGAACATTAATTTCTTAAGCTAATAAATCTTAACAACCTAAACGATTATGTTTAAAGCTAATTTGATTCTGTTAAGCCCTAGCCATTGACACATTCACACAATGTGCAAAATTCACATTCAAAATGAAAAGATATTTTCAACTGGGTTGAATCGTGAGGGACCTTCAGAATCGGGAGAGCACAAAGAGGGAGGTAAGCCCTCTACCATAAGAAGACCCATGAAGAGGTAGCTTCTTGATGCCAACTCGGAGGTGATATCGATGCCACCAACCCGATTAAGCATTCCTTCCTTGTATTTATTGTTTCTTTCTCTCTTTATGAATTGATTATGTTATCTGTTATGTATGGATTTAGGTATTGTGAAAAGATGATTTTAATGCATTTATTGGAATGTTTTATTACAAACCCATTGCTAGAATATTCAATATAATTCGTAATTATTATGTTGAAATTCATTTGTAGCGACTAATAGTTCGTAATCATTTGGGATAACATAACCTAGGTTAAATGACACATCATATCTAGTTGTCACCTTGATTAATCGATTTTCCTAATTCATAATGCGGTTGCCCAATTAAATCTAGGAATTGTATCCAAGGTTATTTGGTGGCTAGGTTTAATTAACGATCATATATTGATTAAGCACAACCTAGGGGAAAACTCGGGTTAATAGATTAGCCTATGATTAATAGTTTCTAGGAGAGGTTTGAGAGTAAAAAATAATTAAAATATGTTTAATTACGGTGTAGGCTGAGATTGAACCCAAGAACTGGGTCCCCAACAAATTCATCGCTTTCACCATTTTTACATGTTTTCTTTAATTTTTTTTTCTTATTTTAGTTTCATTTTATTTTCTTATTTCAAACTAACCAAACCCTGACCTAAATACTGGTTAATTTAATTTCATAAACTTTAACCAAACACTTTTTGTGGGATCAACCTAGACTCACCACTACTACAGTAGTAGGTATAGTTTTCGTTTTGACTAACGTTATGACGTGCATTTTAATTTTGGCGTTGTTACCGGGGAGTATGGTGTTTTAGTTTTTGTTTGTGATTTTAATTAGTGTTTTGTATATATTTGTTCGTAATTGGGTTCTTTTCAATTATTTCGTGATATTTTCACTTTTTGTTTCATGTTAGTGATTTAAAATTTTGAAAAATATATATTCATAGAAGGAGGTAATTTCTTTTATAACTTATATTCTTAATCTTATAATTATCTTTAGAGTGATCATGCAAATTTTAATTATAGATGGGATAATCAACAAAATTACTTCCACGATAGTTTGCAAGACATACAATAATTCCCATACTAGAAGCTTCTTATTATGACTCGGATATATCTCTGGATAACTTTATCAAGAGCTCTACTACTAACAATATTGAGCAATTTCAACAGAGTAAGCTGCAGCTTAATTAGAGTATGCCAGTTGCAGCAGTTTCAACAGAGTATGCAGGAGCTTAATAAGAGTATATTGTAGTTTAATCAGAGTATAAAGCAGCAGTTACAATAGGGTTTATAACAAATTTAGTAAGAAAACAAAGCAAGTATATAGAACATGGAATGCCAAAAGGCAAATAATGGAAACTCTCAATCTCCTAGAATTACAAATCAAAGAGGAGCAGCCATATCAACCTGAGGTGTACCCAACGTAAGTTAGAGTGGAAACCTACAAGTGATGAGGAGCTTGAGACTCTTGAGTGCACTACTTAAGGAATTGCTTGTGTCGAAGAAGTGGGGAAGGAGTTTGAAGCTGAAAAATGATACATCATTTAGCTCGAAGGTGAGTACTGAGTCCGTGATTATTTTTGACACTAACTCTTTACCTTTACTTAGCAAGTTAGAGGAATTACATAGAGAAGAAAAAGATGAAGAGACATTTGAGATCTATCAAGAAAGCATGGACTCAGTAGAGATCGAAAGTCTAAGGATAGGGAGGACGCTTAATGGGAATGATGATCAACTAAGGCCCTATCTGGAACAACCTCGCGTGGAAGTGGCACTAACTGTAATGCTTGAAGATTAAAATTTTGTCACGTGAGGAGAAAACATGGAATCAAGCTAGTGACAATAAACAAAGGCGCTTCTTGGGAGGCAATCCAAGGGAAGTAAATTTCTTTTCCTTTACTTTTTAGTATTTCTTTTTATATGCATGTGTGTTTTATTATTGGTTTGTTTCTTGCTTGTTTTAAGTTTCAATAAAAATGAAAGAAAAAAACAAAAAAACAAACATTTGCTTGTTTTCTATTACTTCTAAAATTATATAGTTATAAGTATAGAATAATTAGAGAATTTCATGGCAACCTTAGCATGTACTTTTGCTCTTGTCATTGGTCAATGTGCATTATCTTTAGAAGAGTAGTGACTAGTTGTAGACAAAGCCAGTGAGATTTTGAGCCTTATTAGAATGACACATTCATATCGTTCTTATTGTCTTTTAATAATGTGTGACCTTCATGATATGCACATCCTTATTTTTCTTTGATTTTCTATTGGAGACCACATTTTTATCACATGCATTAATATAAAGATGTTTAGGCATTTTTATTTCATAAGCTACATTAGCCAAATAGCCTACCCATTATATGATTTTCCTTTTTGATAAACCCCCTTTGAGCTTTATTAGTGTACTAACCACATTACATGCCTTTAAACTTATCCAAATGTCCTACCTAAGCTGTGAAGCTAGTGGATCATTTATGATTTTTGAGTTTGTGGATGTACAAAAGTATGAGTGTGGGGGTGTACATATGTGTGGGTTGGTTATAATGTTGGGATGCTATTTTAGAGGAATATCATTAGAACTCCCATGTTAATGTAGTTTCTTTTAATGTTTATTAAGAAAAGAAAAAGAAAGGAAAAGGAAAAGAGAAAGGAAAAGAAAAAGAAAAAAGTGAAAAGAAAAAGAAAAGAAAAAATGTATACATTTAAATAAAAGTATTTAGTAGGAAGTGCATAAGGTTCGAAAAGTTATTTGTGATTAATGTATCCTCCTAAAGTTGTAATGAATGGGTTATTTGAGTATATTGGATATGAGGTAGATGTTGGCTTGGAAGGTTCACTCTTTGTGGTTTCAATGTATTGTCTTCAATTGTATGAGTGATCCCTTCAGATTGGTATGTGCTTCATATGGTTTATGTGTGAAAGCTGAACTGAGTTGTGAAATATAATTGTTGCGTTTGTTATAGCTGACGGTACCTGATTTTGTATGAATGTTAACTTGTGCACTTGATAGTATATTGTGTGTTACTTTTGTTTCACTAGCTTTGATGGCTTTCATGTTACTTTATCCAAATACATCTCACCTTGACTATACCTATATTACTACCTTGAAAAGTCCTTTGATTTATGATTTTGCATGTGACTTTTAGTGGTGAAGAAATGAAATGATATGCAAAGTTATAGAATGACATGATCATGAATGGTATTGAGTGTGCCCATAAATATGTCTTATTTAAACACATTTTCTAAGTCTACCATTAGATTGCTGAGTTTTTAAAGGTATTGAATGTTAATTGATCATGAGTAAAAGATTGGAAAATTAAGTTCTTATTATGATTTTTGAAAGTCATTCACCTTTGCTTATGATTATGTAGTCTTGGAAAATATGGGAATTGAGTAAATGTTTTTAGGTCATTGAGCTTAATTTTGATGTTTTGCCTGAGGACGGCCAAAAGCTAAGTGTGGGGGAAATTAATATGTGCTTAATTGATGATGAATTTATGCAATAACAGTTAGTGAATATTGCTAGTAAAGTACGTAAGATGCTCACTTTGACTCATATGTCGTTTTAGGCACAATTCAAAAGAGAAAGAGCTAAAGTGAGTCGAAAGTACTACATTTGAGTCATTTTCTGAAGATTCACAATCCTTTGTCTTTTTGGAGTAAGAAGAAGAAGATTAAAGCAAGAAGAAGACAAGAAAATGAAAAGAAATAAAGAATGAACCATTAAAATATCTCATACCTATGGAAAGTTGCACAACTATGAGTGTGTATGTCACAGCTGTGTAACCAGTTGCATGGGCGTGAGTTATTCCTCACACCTATGCAACGTAAATTCATAATGGAAAGCATCTTGGAATTATGGTAAAAAAAAGATGGAAGCCAGCAGGTGGATAAGCAACAAATGAAGCAAAAACAACAGCAATACATAAGTAAAACGCGGTAGCTAGACCAATATATGTAACCAGCGTAGTAGATGGAACAACCACATGCAGGTGAATTTAATGGATGGCTGGAAAGAGCAAAAAAACAATGTAAGATGAAGAAAATGTCAGCACATCAAACCACGCCAAGACAAAAAATGCACAGTAATATCAAAGAAGCAAACGACAACTGATAAATGTAAATTGTATCATGCTTTAAGTCTTATTTTGATATGTATTTATTTGTTAATTCAACCGTTTAGTATGTGTTTAGGTTAGAATTGTGTTAGTTTGTTAATTATTGGTATTTAAGTGTTTTTATGGGTTAGTAAAAGTCTTTGAGCTTAAATATTTGTTTGTAAGGTACTTTGATGTGTTTGTTAGTGTTTCAGGATCAACATCAAAGAATGAAAAAGTTTCGGAGACATTCGATGTGGCCCATGATCGTCGCTTGTAGGCCCACAGTCATGGCTGCGTCAGGTAGACGTGAAGACACTAAAAAATGTAAATTTTCGAGGGATTATTTGGACCTTTCGAACCCTAAAAATCCCTAGGGTGGCTCAAAACACAAAAGATATTTAAAGAACAAGAAAAAGAGGAGAGGGAGCTTTTGCATCAACCACTTTTAGAGAAACCCTAGAGAGAATTATCGAGAGATAGAGACAGAGAAGAAGGAAGAGAGAAGAGGAAAAGATGCCGACTCGATGTACTTCTCAGATCAGGAGTTTCTTGACATTACTACCTCCTGTCGTCCGTTCAATTCATATTTCCTGCTATTTCCAGTTTTATTATTGTATAGAATTGGAATAACAGTTGATGATAAGATTTTGTATGTTGATGATGTTTTAAACTCATCTTTGGGGTTTGATTTAATGAAATCTGATTATTATGTGTTATTTGGATTTATTGTGATTTAATTCTAGATGTGCATAATTCGATAATAAACTGAGAGGGTGAATCAAATGTAAAATAGTTAAATTAGGCTAACAAGAGTTAGTTGATTTAATAAAATAAGAATTAAATCAAATCGATAAATTTTGCGAAGAGAGATCTTATGTAGGTTTCCGATAGTTTATTAGATAACTTCATATCTAATTAGGGTTTTGGATAGGTTGTTAATTGAGAAATTGGAACTTCCATAATCTGATTAGGGTTTACAATTTAGGTTTAATGGTTATAACTCGAGAGAGAGTAATCAACCCTAGGATTGTCTAGAACTAACAATCCAATAATTCATAATCAATTAGATTAGCGTTAAGGATAGGTAAAATTCTCTTTCTCTCAATTGGTAATTCCTTTAGGTTGATTCTTAAGTGTGTGTTGCAACTACTAAATTATCAATATTTCTGTGATTGATTCTTGAATTGATTTCCTTGATTGAATTAAATTCTCATTTTTGTTCCGTTACATTTTGAATTTTTGAGAATTATTCTAGCCTTAGATTTTAGGATTAGATTATCCCTCCTCATAGGATCGACACCTTAGGTACTACGCGAACAAACCATTAACTTGTGAATTATTAAGGTTAATTAATTAAAACTTACACACATCAAAATAACTTGATCAAGTTTTTTGGCGCATTGCTAGGGACGTGATTTGTTTATTTCTATAGTTTAAGGCATTTTAGTTAGTTTTTGTTTTCTATTCTTTCTTTCTCTTTATTTTTGAATTTATGCTCTTGCATAAACACAAGAGTCACGAGTTAGACATCACTTAATTAAAACGTTCCATTAGGAAATCTTAACATAAAGAAGAAGAAATCATGAAAGCAATAATAGCTTAGGAATTTTAGCAAGATTTGGACCACGGAGCAAACCAAGGATGTTAACAACAAACCCTTATGGACTTCATGAGACTAGGGTTTAATACGGCTAGCCAAGGAGTAGCTAGGCCACCTGTATAAGCAATATCTATTGAAATTAAATCATCCATCCTAAGCATATGTCAACCAAACGTGCAATTCTATGGACTAATGAATGAAGATCCCAACACACAAATAGTGAACTTCCTTGAAATCTGCGATACCTTTCGGTACCATTACATGTCAGAGGATACGGTAAGAATTAGGCTTTTCCCTTTTGCTATAAGAGATAGAGCAAAGGCTTGGTACACTCCCTCAACCAGCCAATTTCACCGTTTGGGATCACTAGTTCGTGCCTTTTTCAGACAAGTATTTCCGCCTTACTAAGACCACGAAGATTATCAAGGAGATTACCAACTTCCAGCAAAGTGACGGGGAATCAATCTATGAAGTGTGAGAAAGATACAAGGATTTGCAACAACAATTCCCTCATTATAAATTACCCAAGGAATTCTTGTTGCAAACATTCTATAATAAAGTAACCCCAATACAAGAGACATATTTGATGCAACTTTAGGAGGATCACTGATGAGAAAGACTGTAGATGAAGTAAAAGAGTCGATAGAGGAGATGGCAAGTAATAACTATCTATGGATGAACGAGGGGAGTAGACAAACCATTACCTTCTGAGAACAAAAAGGAATTGAAGTTGTTGATCAAATGATGGAGATGCAAGTGAAAATTGATAACTTGACTCGACAGCTTAATAACATGAAGGTTTCGTCCTTAGCTTCGGTAAAAGTCGTGTGATTTAAGTGTGAACTCTATGGACAGATGGACCATGATACGTTGGACTGTTTATTGATGAAGTAAAGCAATCCAGAGTAAGTGAATTATATAGGAGCTCAATATGGACAAGGAGGGGGAAACATTCCTTCCTCCAACACATACAACCCTAGGTGGAAGAATCACCCTAACTTCTCATGGATGAACAATGCTGAACGACAGTTCAGACCTTAAGGACAACTAGGTTTCCAACAAGATAAACCAAGCTCAATGGAATCTAAATTGGATAGGATTTTAGACAAGCTTGGAACCCTTAAAGACACACAAAAGAGTTTGGAAGGCAGATTCGAACAAGTAACAGAGAACCATACCTCTTAATTCACGATCTAGAGGTTCAAGTAAGCCAATTGTCAAATGCTTTTTCTACACAAAATATGGGAATTCTTCCTAGCACTTCGGAAACAAAACTAGGGAGCAATTAAAGGCTATTATACTTCGAAGTGGGAAGGAACTTGAACCATCCATAAAGACAATAGAGGAACCCATTTCCCCTGCTGAAAAAGATTAAGGAAAGGAGAAAGAAGTAAATATGAGTGAATACCCACCCTCCTTATGTCGCTCCTCCACCATATCCACTCGAGTTTCCTTTCCCTCAATAGTTACAAAATAAGAAACTAGATGTATAATTTACAAATTAAAGAGGTTACAAATAAATCTACCATTTGTAAAGGCTTTGGAACACATGCATAAATACATTAAATTTTTTAAGGACATATTATTAAAGAAGCATACTTTGGAAAATAATAAGACGATAGCTTTAACTAGCACTTACAGCTCCATAGTCACCAGCTAGATGCCATCTAAATTGAAGGATCCAGGGAGTTTCACAATACCCTATGTGGTTTGTGAATTTGAATTCACAAAGTGCTTGTGCGACTTGGGAGCAAGTATTAATCTTATGCCTTTGTCAATATTCAAGAATTTAGGGCTGAGTGAGGTCAAGCCAACATTAATGTTGATTCAGTTGGCTGATCAATCCATTAAAAGGCCATTGGGAATAATGGATGACGTTCTGATGCAAGTGGACAAGTTTATTATTCTTGTAGATTTTGTGATTCTCGATTTTGAAGAAGATAAGAACTGTCCACTGATCCTTGGTCGACCGTTTATGAATACAGTGAAAGCCATAATTGACGTTCATGAAGGGAAATTAACATTTAGAATAGGAAAAGATTAGATCAAATTTAATATGAATAAGGCTTTGAAGTGCCCAATAGTAAGCAGTGCATACATGAAGGTTGAAATTATGGATCAAAAATTTTAAGAACAAGTTAAAAGCTACATTGCTGAGGTATAGTCAGTGGCAACAGAGACAAATAATGGATATGAGAAACTTGAATCTAAAGGAGATGATGAGATGGAGGAGTCGGATGTTTAAACAGCATCAAGATAAGTTAATCTAAATTGAAGCACCCATACCACCATCCACAGAAAAACCACCCATATTAGAGCTTAAACCTTTACCTGCACATCTCAGATACACCTTTCTAGGTGAAATTCAAATATTACCGATAATCATCTCAAATTAATTAAATGAGAAACAAGAAAGTAAGGTGGTAGCAATTGTGAGAAAGCGAATGAAAGCCATCACATGGCACATTTTTTATGTTTGAGGTATAAGCCCAAATGTTTGCATGCATCAAATAAACCTTAAGGAAGGATGTAAAATGGTGAGAAAGCATCAACAAAGGTTGAACCCTAATATGAAGGAGGTGGTCAAGAAAGAAATAATCAAACTTTTAGATGCAGGGATAATTTATCCCATAATTTATCCCATCTTCAATAATGAATAGGTTAGTCCAGTTTAATGTGTACCTTAAAAGGGTGGAATGATGGTAATAGAAAGTGAGAGTGGAGAAGTAATTTCAACAAGAATGGTCACAGGATTGAGAGTGTGTATAGACTATCACAAACCCAACTCAGTGACTAAGAAAGATCATTTCCTCTCCTATTCATAGACCAGATGATAAAAAGGGTAGCGGGTCATTCATTTTATTTCTTCATAGATGGATATTTAGGATATAATCAGATATTCATCTACCCTAATGATCAACCAAAGCTCATTCGATGGGTGTTACTTTTATAAGAATTTGATATAGAAGCGAGAGATAGAAGGAAGCAGAAAATGTAATTACAGACCACTTATCTAAACTGGAAGGAGGGGAATGCAAGGTAAGCAAAGATATTGATGAAAATCTCCCCGATGAAACCCTGGTGCTACTTGAGAATTTGGCTACGCCATGGTTCGCTGATATCGCGAATTATATTGCTAGTGGTAAACTTCCTTTTGATCTATCTTACCAATAAAGAAAAAGATTCCTACATGATTATAACTGATATTTATGGGATGAGCCAATTTTATAAAAAGCATGCACTGATGGGTTAATGCGACGATATGTTCTAAAGGAGGAAATGTTGGACATTTTGAAGTAATGTCATGAAGGTTAATATGCTGGACATTATGGAGCTAACAAAAGAACAGCTCAGATACTCAAGAGTGGATTTTATTAGCCACAATTGTTTAAAAATGCTCAAACTTTCATGGCACAATGTGATCGATGCTAGAGAATAGGTAACATCTCCAAAAGAGATTAGATGCCTTTATCCAACATTTTAGAAGTAAAAGTCTTCGATGTATGGGGCATCAAATTTATGGTTTCCTTCCCATCTTTAATGTGAGAAATATACATTCTATTGGGGGTGAATTATTTTTCGCATTGGGCTGAAGCAGTGCATCTCCAACCAATGATGGAAAGGTGGTGTAAAAGTTCATCAAACAGTTATTCAATTGGTTTGGAGTGCCACGTACAATAATAAGTGATAGAGGTACACATTTCTGCAACAGATCTTTTAATGCCCTCTTAAAAAGATATAGAGTGCACCACCATATTTCTACACCTTACCATCCAAAGACTAGTGGCCAACTGGAAGTTGTCAACCAATAATTGAAATGAATTTTGTAAAAGACAGTGAACAACTCTAGTTAGATGATGCCTTATGGGCTTATAGAACTGCTTTCAAAACACCTATCGA
Organism: Erythroxylum longipes; assembly: GCA_027563885.1. Classification (NCBI taxonomy): domain Eukaryota; kingdom Viridiplantae; phylum Streptophyta; class Magnoliopsida; order Malpighiales; family Erythroxylaceae; genus Erythroxylum; species Erythroxylum longipes. Next base: position 9,275,621 of record JAOQMS010000004.1, on the reverse strand, counting down.
AATAACTCCTTATAGGCTCATGTATGGAAAAGCTTGTCATTTGTTGGTTAAACTAGAACATCAGGCATATTGGGCGATAAAAGCATTAAATTTTGATTGGAAGTAAGCAGGCAAAAAGCAATTTTTCAACTGGACGAACTTGAGGAGTTTTTTACAAAAATGCCAAACTCTATAAAGAAAAGGTAAAGAAATGGCACGATTCTCATCTTAAACAAAAGGAGTTTAAAGTAGGAGATGCAGTTATGCTATATAATTCAAAGTTGAAGCTGTTTCTAAGAAAGTTAAAATCTCGATGGAGTGGACCTTTTACGATCATTCAAGTCATCGATCATGGAGCTCTCAAATAGGAAAATGCTAACGAGGAAACTTTCAAGGTCAACGGGCATCGTTGCAAGCTATATCTCAGAGGAGAAATTCCCAAAGATAAGGAGTGATTTCCTTCTTTTCTAATGATTAAGACACTTCCATAGATGTAAGGTCAACCTAATGACCATAAATTAGCATGTGCAGTAGTTCAATTGAAATTATTACGTTTAGTTAGCGTTGTTTTAAAATTTCAATAAAACTTTAGTACATTGAATTGATCTGGTATCACTACTTCTATCACTCTCTTAAAGCAATTCCAAGATAAGAAAACAAGCTTAATGACTACATAGGACTGCTTCTAAAACACCACGAGGCTTTGTTCTAACCCTTTTCCTTTTAAATTTAGTCTTTATTTTATTTTATATTTGTTTTTACTTTGATTTATGTTTCTTCTTTCCATGTGTGATTGTTTGCCTCCTTCTCACATTGAGTACAATTTGTTGTTCAAGTGTGGGTAGGGGTTATGTATTTTTCTTTGAATGTGAATTTTGCATATTGTATGATAGTCTATTAGGTTGCATTTTGTCAATTGTGTGAATATGTTAATGGCTTAGATGGATTGAAATTGATTTAATTTTGAACATTCACTCTTAGGTTGTGAAGAGTCATTAGCTCGCAAAGTTAGTGAATTGAGTTCTTTGGCTAAATATGCAAGTTAATTAGGATTTAGTATAAGTTGTCACCCTATAAAGTTTCACATTCATTCATAAGTTTAGGTCCTTCGACTTAAGTAGCTCTGCTAGTATTTTTTTCATGAAAACGAGTAGCTTAAACAACTAGCTAGGTAATAAAAAAAGTGTTGGTTAATTTTAAATAAATACTAATCCACTGGCCTTCGGGTTATGAATAGAGCTAGTAGCCAGTTGAGAATATGATGTAGCTGAGTAACTGAATCGACAGACATCACAAATGTGTGCCTCTATGTCAAAAGGCTATAATGACATTTTAACCAAACAACTTAATAAAAACATGATTTAGTCGAGTAACCGGATCGACATTCATCTCCAATGTTTGCCTCTAAGACAAATAATAGGTTAAAAAAACCTACCGAACTTGTAAATAGTTTGAATTTTCATGAAAATGTACTTACGAGTAGTTACAAAGTTTGAATGACCAAAGAATTATTAATGTGTGTACAATCAAAAAGAGTGAGTAACTTGACATTTGAGTTTTGATTAATATGTATGTTTAGTCTAGAGCCCTTAGATGCAGATTTTGCATGCTAATGATTTGAAATAACTTGAATGATTGTGTCTAAGTTAAATTTATTTTAGGAAGTTGAAGCCATTGTCTCATTATTGCATTGTGTGCTTTATGATTTTGTTTCTTTGTTGTTTTGTTTGCTTGAGGATAAACAAACGTTTAAGTGTGGGCATGTTGATAAGCATAAATTGCATCATGTTTTAAAGCTTATGTTGATATGAATTTAATTGTTAATTCAACTGTTTAGTATGTGTTTAGGTTAAAATTGTGTTAGTTTGTTAATTATTGGTGTTTAAGTGTTTTTATAAGTTAGTACAAGTCTTTGAGCTTAAATATTATGTTTTAAAGGTACCTTGATGTGTTTGTTAGTGCTTCAAGGTCAACATCGAAGAACAGAGAAGTTTTGGAGACATTCGAGCCAAAACAACGACCCACGATCGTGGTACAATAAGCCACTATCGTGATAGAAGCACTGGTGTTAGCCTATAATCATGGCCCATATGCCACGATCGTGACAGAAACCTAGGACAAATCGTAGACCACGATCGTGTCAGAAGGCTCAGATGTGGATCACAATCGTGGCCTGCAGGCCAAAATCATGTCAAAAGGCTTAGATGTGGCCCACGATCGCGGCCTATAGGGCCACGGTCTTGACCTACGTCAAGCACATGCTTAGACACTAAAAAACGTCAAGTTTTGAGGGGTTTTTAAAACCTTTTGGACCCCAAAAAATCCTAGGCCTGCTCAGAACAGAAAGGTATTTAAAGAAAAAGACAAAAAGGAGGGGAATCTTTTTGCATCATCCATTTTTAGAGAAACCCTAGAGAGAATTATCGAGAGATAGAGAAAGAGAAGAAGGAAGAGAGAGGAGGAGAATAAGCCTACTCGACATACATCCTAGATTTGGAGTTTCCTGACGTTGCTGCCTCTTATCGTCTGTTCAATTCGTACTTCCCGCTGTTTTCTATTTTATTATTGTATAGAACTAGAATAATAGTTAATGATAGGATTTTTGGAATGTTGATGATGTTTTAAACTCACCTTCGAGGTTTTATCTTTGATTTAATGGAATTTGATTATTTATATGTTATCTGGATTTATTGTGATTTAATTATGGATGTGCATAATGTTGCCCCGGGTCTCCACATAGATTTTAAGGCGACTACGTGTCACCATTGGGATTTATTGAAATAATAATAAATATATTTGGGAACATAAAAAAATAA
>JAOQMS010000004.1:9255190-9272726 GCA_027563885.1 Erythroxylum longipes | reverse complement strand
AGAAGATCAAATTCCAATCTTCTGTGACAACACAAGTGCTATCAATCTCTCAAAGAATCCAATACAACACTCAAGGACAAAGCATATTAAAGTTAGACATCATTTTATAAGAGATTATGTACAGAGAGGAACTATCAATCTACAATTGTTAGAGACGAATCAACAATGGGTAGATATCTTCACCAAACCTTTAAGTGAAGACAGATTCAAGGAGATAAGATGAAGTTTGAATATGGTTATGTTAAATGATCATTCGTTTGAAACTCCATAACCCAGACGATACGTCATATTAAAGCAGAAACTTTGTAAGGAATAGTAATGATAATTTTTACTCGGTAGTATCAATTAATGAGTACCTATGAATTAGTCACAATTACTAATGACAACTTTATGTAGGAGTGTTTATAAAAAGATATCTCTCAAAATCTCAACACTCTACATTTTAGAATTTTCTTCTTAACTGACTTGCTTTAAAGTGCTCTCAACAAAGGCGATTCAATCCTCTGTTCTTTACATCAAATCTTTTTCGTTCTTATCTTTCTCAATCGTTTCTATGTACTAACCTTGCTTTTTTAAGTGAAATACATTTCTGTGTTTAGTGTTTATATATTGCAGATTACAAGAATGTCAAAATCTCTTACCTATGGGAGACTTGTTGATTTCACTGATCTTAAGGAAGATTGAATAGTTATCGAACCTAAGATTAAAACAACTGGATGGGAAAATTTCTTCAATATATGAGAACTGGTGTATCCAAATAAAGTATATGAGTTCTGGAAAAATGCAAAGTTGGTAGATAACACCTTGGTATCTGTGGTCGATAGAATGTCAGTGATTGTGTCACAAGATTCTGTTGTGAGGGTTACTGAATGTCCAAATGAAGGAGCAAAGCTGTTCAACAATACAAAGTGGATTGCTCAAAGTCATTTAAATGAAGATAACATCAATCGACAACTATATAGATCGAGTTATCCAAGAGTCAAGAAGTATTTAAACCTAATTCCGAAGGCTATGGTTCTTCATTCAATTCTTCTTCACTATATTTTACCAAGAATGGGATCAAAGGATTTTGTGACGATGAGTGATGAACAATGTCTATTTTATCTACTCACACACAAACCTATTAATCTTCCATTCTTGATTCTAACTTACATGATGAGGACTCAGGAAGAGTATCATCTAAGGAGTGGTTCGTTACCTTATGGTATGCTATTGACGAGATTATTCAGAGAAGCTGGAATCCTACTTGATAGAGGAAACAGAGTAAAGCTGAATATTAAGAGTGTTATCAATACCTCTACTATTTGCAGAATGGGGATTAAGACTGAACCTGAATCGGATAAAGATGTCATATCGAAAGCACAGTCTAAGGGGGAGCTTTCAATCAGAAGAAGTAGAAAAGAAGATGTTTCATCTGGTATACAAGCAAAACCTTAATCAACCAGAAGAATCTCAACTAAGCTGATAAAAGTTGATCAATCGTTTCATAAGTTAATTCAAGCTAAGACGATTCTTGAAAGGAAGGAAAGTGTAAAAGTTCAACAACCAACTCACAAAGTGCTTTTAAAGAGGAAAGGTGAGACACTTCAATCAGAAAGACCTGAGATGTCTAGAAGGTCACCAAGATTGCAGAAGAAGCAAAAAATTCTAACTCGCGGTCAAGTTTCTGAAAGTGTAACAGAACAACAATAGTATCCTGGTAAAGCAATTGTCTCTATCCCTCATACTTAATCAGAACAACCATTTACAGAGACAGAGATAAAAAGGAAGTTAGTATTTGAGAAGAAGAAGTCTCAAAAAATCTTTTCCAAGTTGGCAAAAGAACAAAGGAGGATGAAGATGATTCAGAAAAGAAATTTTGAAAAGCAACAACCAATCTACAACCTTCCTCAACTGATAAAGAAAGAAGATTTGAAGATGAAGATTATATAAGAATCAATACCTAATCAAAACAGAAGTTCGATTATCATTAGAGAATCTCCTAAACAGAAAGTTAAGGTTCAAGTTGAACCTATAATTGTAAACAATCAGACGATAGATCTTCTTAGCCCTGAAGACAGAAAATTGTATGGTATTCTGCGAGATGAAAAGGCAGAACCATATCTATTAAAGATGACTAAAAATCCTTACACAATATATCCAGTGACAAGTAGAACAACGATAAAGATTGTACCGGATGTACAACCTAGACATCCAACACTAGTAAACAATAAAGATAAAGGCAAGAAGAATAAATTCCATGAGAAGCAACAAGATGATCTCACGGAAGAAGAAATTCGAGTGGCAATAAAGAATATAGATGATGAATGTCGTACAGCTCAACCTGTAGGCATCTATATTTCTCATCACATTTCAAGACCATCAGGAAGCAACTTTGGCACATTAACAGTAGATGAAAGTTTCAAGGTAGTTAGGAAAATATCAGAAGGAAGATACAAAAAGATTACAATTGAAGGTATCAATTTCTATTTAGAAACCTTTATGCACTTACTTGTTCACTTTAAACCCATAGGTTTCATTTCTTCTGTCAAAGATATCCTACACCTTCCAAGAAAACCCATTTTGAAACTACCCTACCTTGATGATCTTGACATTCCCCCACAAACACAACTTTTTCAATTACCCTCCATTGAAATTATCGAATTAGACGATTCAATCAGAGAACCCTCTGTCTCTGAGTATCTTCATCCATAAATTAAAAGCTATAAGACTCTATCGATAATTCGGAGTGCTTGAAGAATTTCATCACATGGACTGAAGCTAGTCAAAAGCAGAAGGAAGAACATGAAGCCTTAGCTAAACATATTTAAGAAATTGATACTAAGGTTGATGAACTAAGTGACTCAGTGGGTGATCTTCATGAGGAAGTAGAACTTCTATGTCTGACTATAGAAGAAGACCTCAAGACGATCCACACTGATATCAAACATATTTTCTCTGAAATATTGAAGCATCTGAAATGGTTCTTTTTTATTAATAACAAATAGGGGGAGAATAGTAGAAAGCAAAGGAGAAGGAGAAAATTTTATTTTGGAGATTTTATTTTAGCTTTTTTTATGCATTGTATATCTTGCATTATTCATCTAAATAAATAAATTTTGTCTGAAAATTATGATTATTATGATTATTTGTTATCATCAAAAAGGGGGAGATTGTTAAGTCAGGGAGACTTCGCTTCTTCTATTGATTTTGATGAAAGCCAAATAATAATAATAATAATAGAAGAGTGAGTGAATTGTTTTGATGAGTTTGTTAAGTGTGCAGATAAATGTAAGAGGCACAAATCATCAAGTCATTAGATGAAGTAAAGTCATCAAACGAAGCGAACTCATTAGATGAAGCAAAGTCTTTAGACGAAGCGAAGTCATCAAATTTAGCAAAGTCATCAGACGAAGCAAAGTCATCAGATGAAGTGAAGTCATTAGATGAAGTGAAGACATCAAACGAAGCAAAGACATAAGACGAATTATACAAAACAAATCAAGATGTTATAATTGAAGAACAACTTACAACGTCAGTTAGTTATTTAGTTGGAGTTGGTTACAGGACTCAACTAACAACTGATCTCTGAAGATTCTATAAGTAGTTTTCAAGAAGACGTTTGGAGATTTAGACTATAGATATCACTTATAATCATAAAATATATAATATACACAAGACACAAACGTTACAACTCTGAACCTTCAACACTCAATTATTTACTTATGATACTGTAAAAAATAGCTTGAGTGAAAAGAAGAAAGAAGAGAGATCCAGTCGACCCGTAATGTGATTTTAGAAAACTTAAAATCTTTTTAGTGAAAGGGAAGGCTACAACCTGAAGAGGCTAAGATAGCAGATAAAGAATACTTTTTGAAAGAGACCTGAAGAGGCTCTAGAAGTGTGAAATAATACTTGTAAAAGTTGAAAGAGATAGTGAAATCTCATATATACTCTGAGGACTGTACGTAACCCTAAGGTTAAGGGTAAACTAGTATAAATCGCGGTGTCATATTCTCTAACCCTTGTCTCTTTAATTTCATATTGTTAGAAGAATAGCTACTATTTTCGCTGTTGCATTACTCAAACAAATTAATTGCGATGTTTTGTAAATTGTCTGAATCTTTCAAGAAAATCAAGAAGTTTTTTTAAAGATTTCATTCTTAGATGATTTATAATAATTCAACCCCACTTCTTGTGTATTCTTACGTATTACATGATTTCTATAATAACAAGTGATTTACTTCACAATCCACACTATTAACATATATAATCTTAGGTGGAAGAACCACCCAAAATTTTCTTGGACTAATAATGTAGGAAATAACATAAGAGCAAAAAGTTCACTAGGTTTTTAGCACGATAGACTTGGAACCTTGGAGTCAAAGATGGACAAGTTAATGGATATGCTAAGATCGAATTCCTATAGCCAAGATGGAAGTTAGAAGAGGATGGAAGCCAAATTTGATCAAATTGTGAAGAATCAATCCTCCTCCATTCATAACTTAAAGGTTCAAGTTGCAACTTGTCAATACATTGTCAACAAGGAATATAGCGAGTCTTTTAAGTAACATGGAAGACAATCCAAAGGAGAAATTGAAGGCTATTAAACTAAGAAGTGGAAAGGAGTTGGAAGAACCAAAAGAGAAGGAAGCCATCCCCAACAAAGCCAAATTCTTAGAATAGTTAAAGAAGTTGTAGATCAACTTATCCTTTATAAAGTTTTTCTAGATCACGCCCAAGTATGCCAAATTTCTCAAGGAACCAATAAGAGTACTTGGAAGAAAAGCCAAACAATGTCATTGACAGAGAGTTGCAGCTCTGTAATTACTAACCATATACCCTTAAATTTGAAAGATCTAGGGAGTTTCAATATTCCTTGTGTAGTTGGTTATCTTGACTTTTCCAAATTTTTATGTCACTTAGGGGATAACATTAACTTAATGCCTTTGTCCATTTTTAAGAAATTACTAGGAAATATGAATCTAACATCTATGCTTATCCAGTTAGCAAAACAATCAATCAAGAAGTCATTTGGTGAACGTGTTTATCATACTGGTAGACTTTATTGTTTTAGATTTTGAGATGATAGAAACTATCTGCTGATTTTTAGCAGGCCATTTGTGAACATCGAAAGAGCATTAATTGATTGCATGCTAATAAAATAGTTATAGGATTGGTGATGAGCAGGTAGAGTTTAGTATGAGCAAAATATTCAAGAATCCAGCAGAAGGGAGTTCTTATATAAAAATTGATGTGGTTGATGAATGTATAAAAGAGCAAGAGAAGTGCTATAAAGAAGAAGTGACCGTTGGGGAAGTAGAAGCTGATAAAAAGGTAGAGGAGGATAAGTTGGCTACAAAATTAAATCGAGAATCATTCGTAAGGACGAAAGTACATGTACCACCCTACATAGAGAAACCACACATTTTATAGTTGAAAACCAATAAGGAATAACAAACGAGAATGGTGGAGAAAATTAGATAGAGAATAAGAGCCAGAGGATGGAAACTTTTGGACATAAGAAGCATAAGTCCTAATGTGATGATGTATAGGACCTTAACATCCAAAAGAGGGGTTAGTTGAAAATAATGGCATCAAAATGGTCAAGCTAGTGACCTTAAAATTAGCATGGCATGCTTTAGTTAGGTTTGTCATAATTTCATGTTTGATAGTGCTATATTATTTTTATGTTTTATTTTTTTATAGTGAGTTTAATGATGGATCTTTATGGCATGAATTGTATCTAAGTTCCTTCTCTGTCATTGTCACCTCCACAATCTCCACAAGTACTCTTGCCTTTCTTTTATTTTTTTATTTTACTAGTTATGTTTTCTTATGTTAGATTTAGTATTCCATATTGTGGGCAATTTGTTGTTCAAGTATGGGGAAATATATGCATTTGTATATCATTTGAGTGCGACCTTACATTTACATTGTGTAAACATTTGGTTGTAAGATTTGTGTATTGTGTGAATGTGACAATGGCATAAAATTAAAATAAATTAATTTGTAAAGAAACATTAGCTTATGAAGTTTGTGTTTTAAGTGTTTTTGAGATAAATAAGCACGCTAATTAGAATATTATACTTATTTTATCAATTTATGAAACGTTTTTGGATACCCTTATAATTAAATTCATTTAAATTGGTAGAAATTATAGCATGCTTTCATGGGAGTGATTGACGAGGAAGAAGTGACGTAGATAAAATTGAAAATAATAATAATAAATTCAAAAACACCAAAGTGTGTTGTATAAATGTGCTAAAATATTTTCCTATTCACTAAAAAATGTTTGTCTTTAAGTTAAAAAAATAAAATGAAACTCCAACAAAGCTTGATAATATGGTGTTGACAATAAAATTGAACCTATGGATCTTCTTGATGAATGTCAAAATAAATTTAATGTATGGATATTTGGTGACATCTACCTCTTTAATTGGTATCAAAGACTAAGTGCTTGCTTACAAATGTCATAGATATATGAATAGGTGTTGATATTTTAGTTGATATGTATATTTAAGTCAAAGAATTTGAACATGAATGGAACAAGTTAGTGTGTTGGAACTTTTTACACTTTTTAAGTGATTGATGTTTATGGCTAAGTTAATTTCATAAGATTTAGTGGCATTGTACCATTATTGTGTTATTACATGATTATATGTTTGCATATTTCGGTTATTTTGTGGTTTTAGTTTATCTTAGGGACAAGCAAAGATTTAAGGGTGGGAATGTTGATAGGTCTAAAACTTAGTATGTTTTATAGGTATTAAAATGTGTTTTTAGTGTTTTCTTAGTTGAAAATAATGTGTTTAGGACTTATATTTATGATTATGTTTTTGTTAGTGTTTTGTGTATTTTGTTTGATTAAGTAATTTTTAAGGAAAGATTTTGATCTTAATTACATATTTCAAAGATTGTTTGATGTGTGGTAAATGTAAATTGCATCATGTTTTAGGGCTTAGTTTGATATGTGTTTAGTTATTAATTTAATCATTTGTATATGTTTAGGTTAAAATTGTGTTAGTTTGTTAATTATTTATGTTTAAGTGTATTTATAGGTTAGTATAAGTTTTTGAGCTTAAATATTATGTTTTTTAAGATACCTTAATGTGTTTGTTAGTGTTTCAGGGACAACATCGAAGAAAGGAGAAGTTTTGAAGACATTTGGGCTGAAACAACATCCCATGATCATGGCCAACATGCCACGATCATGATAGAAGCCCAGGACATGGCCCACTATCGTCACCTGCATGCCACGATCGTGACAGAAGGCTCGGATGTGGCTCATAATCATGACATATATCGAGCAGATGCGTAGACACTCAAAAACGTCAAGTTTCGAGGGATTTTTCGAACCTTTCGGACCATCGAAAAACTCTAGGGCTGCTTAGAACACAAAGGATATTTAAAGAATAAGACAAAGGGGCAGAGGGGGCTTTTCCATTAGCCACTTTGAAGAAACCCTAAAGAGAGTTCATCGAGAGATTGAGGAAGAGAAGAAGGAAGAGAGAAGAGGAGAAGAAGCTGACTCAAAGTACTTCTCGAATCAGGAAGTTTCCCGATGTCACTACCTCCCTCATCCACTTTGATTATATTCCTGTTTACTTTCAATTTTATCATTGTATAGAATTGGATTGAATAGTTAATGATAGGATCTAAATGTTGAGGATGTTCTAAACTCACCTTTAGAGTTTTATTTTTGAATTATTGAAATATGATTGTTTATGTGTTAATTGGATTTATTGTGATTTAATTCTATGATTACATAATTCGATAATAAACTGAGAGGGTGAATTAGATGAAAAATGATTAAATTGGGCTAACAAGAGTTAGGTGATTTACTATAATTAGAACTAAATCACATCGGTAAATTTCGCAAAGAAAGATCTTACATAGGTTTCCGGTAGTTTATTAGGGAACTTCATAGCTAATTAGGGTTGTGGATAGGTTGTAAATTGAGAGATTGCGACCTCCACATTTTGATTAGGGTCTATGATTTAGGGTTAATGGTTATAACTAGAGAGAGAGTAATCAACCCTAGGATCGTATAGAACCAATAATCCAATAATTCATAATCAGTTAGGTTAGCATTAAGGATAGGTAAAATTCTCTTTCTCTTAATCGGTAATTTCCTTAGGTTGATTCTTAGGTGTGTTGCAATTGCTTAGTAACTAATATTTCCATGGTTGATTCTTAATTTGATTTGATTGATTGAATTAATTTCTTGTTTTTAGTTTCGTGAAATTTGAATTTTTGTATTGTTTTCTAGCCTTAGATTTTAGGATTAGATTATCCCTCCTTGTGGGATCGACATTTTAGGTACTACTATAACATATCACTTTCATAAAGCATATGCCCAAACATCTAGAGGATATTCGAGAACATACCCTATGAGAATGGCATGTTAGAACAATCATATTAACTTATTATGGCATCACACATAACAAAAGTATTCAAAATGATCAAATCTCCTTATTATATTCATAAAATAAACTTACTTATATTGTACCATTACTATTCATATCCTTGTATTTACATTATACAACATTTGAGAGTTTACAACTCCATACAAAAAACACGAAATGAGAAGTTAAAGAACACATCCTAACTAGACTCGCTAGATATCAGCTGACCAAACCTTTGAGCCATTCTTGTTCTCAAAATGACAGTACTAGATTCTACTTGGTTGCTTTAGAAGCTAGAACTCCCTTTTACTTAAAAATCACCGTTGCAATTTTGATGCGTTTGTGAACTCAGTGAGTGAACCATCATCGATGTGCTCACTTCATCCAGAACACAAATGTCAAGTATATAACCAATTTCAAGAAGTTTAACACATCATTTAGTATCAGATCCCACTTCACGTTTTGTTATATTTGAACAAGTACAAGTACAACGTGTATACAAACATTTCATAACAATATTTTAGAACAATCCATTAATTCATCTCAATCATTCATATGGTTCATGTAAAGTTATATATATACAAATGCACATATGACTTTGTTTTAATTTTACTTTGTTGTGATCAAGCGCCTATTTACTATCTTGTATCTGTTGTGGATAATTAGCTCATTTCATTCACTGTCTTGTATCCATTGTGGATACCGAGCTCTTTATTAACTGAGTTTGTGGCTCTTTTTGCATAATTCCTAAGCTTAAAGCTCTTTTTCATGTTGGTCACTCCGGTCACAACTCCTTTATCTGATCATGCATATCAATGTAATGGAACGCATCAATTCACATAATATGCCATCAATACTTTTCATTCAATGTGTTCATGTCATTTATCACATTCTTTGGACCTGAGTTCGGCATTCAACATTCAGTTGACTACACATTCCATATTACACAAACAATTTGAAAACACTTCCATACAATCCCAAGTATCAAACTCCTCAGACCAACAATGTCCGAAATCACAGCAATTAGATAAGTAACAGTTCAATAATTGAAAGTTAACCGAAAACAATTCGATCATAGTGAGAAACATCTAGGTTAACTCACAGTGTGCTCCAGAAAAGCTATTGCCTTGATGATCCGACAATGTTTGGATGCTGATGATTAACTTGTGCTTCTTTATTCATGCAATATACACGTATTTTACATATTATTAAGTTGATCAATCATATGATTATTCACTTATGCACATGTATATATGTCATGTTCAATGCATTCTTAATTTACTTTCCAGGTATGTATCCTTATTCGTAAAGCTTAACCATTCAAACATCATAACTTGGACACATCTAGTTTGTAATTAGGTTTATATCTTAAGTAAGTTTGATTACTCTAAATTCATCAATCTTACATTCACCAACCTTTTCTAGCAATATATATTCACACAATTTCCCAATTCTTATTCATTCAAACCTAGTTCACATTACTCATATCCTTTGGATCACATTGGCATTCATAAGAACACCTTCATTCCTTTAATACTAATAAATTCTAGATTTTAGATATATTGATTTCAGAATTATCCATTCCTTAAGTTAAAACATCAATTAATAACCTAAACTTATCAAACCCTTAACTAATTATTCAAACATCAATCTAGGTTCATTTCAGGCCTTAATTAAGTCCAAATACACCAAAGTAAAGTAACTTATTTTTGTTGATTCAAAAATTACACAAAATAGAAAATTTTCATTTCAAATCATTGCCTATGATCATGGGGGACCTTCCCATGAGTGGGATGAGTGAACCAAACGTTCACTCTCTATTTTCCTTCAATTTCTCAAGATTCTAACACCTTTATACCAAATTCAAAACATCTTCATATTATTCTATTAATTATACCTTAATTATACTTCAATTCCTCATCAATTTCATCTCCAATTCTAACTCAAAATTATTCAATTGGCAGCTCATAAACTATTTATCTTTCATGCATACAAAAACAAAACAGAAACTTTCTTTCACTTAATCTTATCATATATGTAGTCCTAGTTTTTTCCAAATTCAATAACACTTCACTAGCACCTTTCTTTAGCATAAATTCACCTTTATTTAAACTTCAAAGCTCAATATAAATCATCCATATAGCAACCTAAAACTTATGGTTCTCATGCATCAAAACCAAAACAGAAAAGTATCCAATTCATATATCATTCTTCCAGCATAATTAATCATCAACATTACATGCTATCCATCCCAACTCAATCATCATAAACTTTCTATTACAACATGCCACAAAGATCAGTAATTTACTTACTTGTTTAGCTGAAGTTCCACCTTAATTCATCAAGTCTACTTTGCGTTATATGTATGCAAAATCATCTCAAATACAAGATGGGAATTGGATTGATTTTTAGCAAGGATAAAAGACAATATCAAAAATAACAATGTTTTTGTTCTATAACTATCTTGTGAAGGGTGAAAGCATGGATTTTGTTGTGGCAATTGAACAAAATTTAGGCAAAATGCAGAGATGTAAAGAGGAGCAAGCTTTCGGCTACGAGAGAAGAAGAAAATGAGAGTTTTAACATAAAGTTACAAATGAAGCAACTTGCCATGTGTGTGCCGTATGGTGTAATTAGTGTTAGGACATTTGTCAAGAGTCTAGGCCAGCTACATGTCCTCTCTTCATGCTGCCATTTGTCACGTAAATCTTAAGCCATTTGTCACTCAATCACTAAACTATTTGTCACTTAATTATTTATACCAAATGTCACTCAATTCTACTGCCATGTGTAACTTATTTCATAGGCTTAGTCATCTTAAATTTCCATATGTCAATTTGACATTTTTCCTAAACTAAATGCACATTTTAATTCATCATTTTTCCAATTGTAACAATTAATTCCAAATTTACTAATTAAAATCCACCAAACCAAAATTCAAGACATGACCAATGCACAATTCACATCATGATCATTTTGAACCTTTCATACCCCTGAATATGTCAATTAAGTGCACATACAATCTTGGCAATGTTTACTAAATCATAATTCATGTGTGTATGTGAATATTATGCATATAAATGAAATGCACTTCATAAATTCTCAAATGATATGACTTAATAGTCTAAGATTCTAACCCTCAGTAAGTTTTGGAACCCAGGCTATTACAACTATGCTAATGAACCGTTCTCTTGTGGATTATCGAGGGTTATTTATTAAAAATTACACACATCATGCACCCGATCAAGTTTTTTGGTACTGTTGCTAGGGAGGCGATTAGTTTAGTTCTTTAGGGAGCAAGGAACTTTTGCGAACCACAATGAGACACAGTATGGTTGGGGAAGTAACGATCTTTATTGAAACCTGTACACTCCAGGGTGGCACAACCATCCAAATTTCTATTGGTTTAACAATGTAAAGACTCACTTAGGATATCAAGACCCATTAGGATTTCAGCAAGATGAGTCCAATTCATGGGATTATAAATTGGAAAAGATCCTAGATAAGCTTATGAACATGGAAGAGGGTCAGAGAAGACCAGAAGAGCAAATTGAGCAAGTAACAAAAAATCATGCCTCATTTATTTATAACCTAGAGGTTCGAGTGAGACAACTTTCCCATGAATTTTGTAAGAGAAGCGTGGAAGACTCTCTAATTAATATGGAAATACATCAAAGAGAGCAATATGAGGTTATCACACCTAATAGGAGAGCCAAAAGGATCAGTGGAAAATAAAACCGAACCCTACCTTATTGAAGACCAATAGATGAAGAAAGAGGATGAAGAAAAGAATGAAAACCCTCATATTATCCACCAGATCTTGGTATACTATGCTTGAACATCGAAAATTCTTGGGTAGATGTCTATGAAAGGAACCTTATCCTTCTGATTAGTGATGACCAAGTGGCATTCAATATGGATGATGTATTAAAGAATTCAGAGGAGGGCTACGCATTCAGAAAGCATGATGTGTTCAAATCTTTAAAGGAACGAGAGGACGAAGAACAGATGACAATGGATATCAAGTTTGAAGAAGTTATGGAAGTCTCTATTCAATAAGCTAAATAAGAAGAGGAGATGAGGGAGAATGAGGAAGACCTAAGAAGAGAACAACTCACCCTCTTACTGGGCAAACTGCTGGATTCCATGGAAGATTCAAGGAGATTCAGGGAGTTTTGCTATTTCCTATTTTGCTGACAGTTCGCTTGAAAAAAGGACATTATTGAGCTTAATTGGTTTTCATAATTTTATCAATATTGTCCTTCTGATCATTTTGCAATTTGTCACTTACTTATAGACTACGAAACAAATGTTGAACGGGAAGGGTGCAAGCAAGACACCCATAATTGATCCTAGCTAAGCTTCCAAGGATGCAAGGTCAAGCTAATGACCCTAAATTAGCACGTTTGGTAGTTAGATTAAATTATTGTGTTGTTAGGTTTGTTTTAAATTCTGAAATAAGCTTGTAATGATGTGGAATGGTTGGATTGCTAATGCTCTTATTCTCTTTGAATTAATTATAAGAAAGGGAGCCTAGTTCAAATTCAAACGCATTGGATCTCCATCTCTGACACCGTCCTCACCTCCATCACCATGAGTTCGTGTTCTAACCTAGTTAATTCCTACTGTTGTTTTTGCTTTTTATACATTGTGTTTGAATTCCCCCTTTTATGTGTTTGTTTGTCTCCTTCTTACATTGAGGACAATATGTTGTTTAAGTGTAGGGAGGGTTATGTGTTTTGCTTTGAGTGTGAATGTTGTATTTTGTATGATAGTTTGTTAGGTTGTATACTGTGAATTGTGTGAATGTGTCAGTGGCTTAGATGGGTTGAAATTGATTTAATTTTGAACATAATCTATTGGGATGTGAAGAGTCATTAGCTCGCGAAATTAGTAATCTAGGTTCTTTGGTTAAATATGTAAGTTAATTAGGATTTAGTGTTAGTTTGTTACCCTCTAAATTGTCACATTCATTCATAATTTTAGTTATTTTGACTAAAGTTGCTTTGCGAGTATTTTTCATAAAAAAAGTAGCCAAAGCAACAATGTAGGTAATTAAAAAATGTTTGTTAATTTTAAATAAATAACTATTCTACTCGCCGTCGGGTTATGAATAGAGCTAGTAGCTAGTTAAGAACGTGATATAGCTGAGTAACTGGATCAACAAGCATCACAAATGTGTGCCTCCACATCAAAAGGCTATAATGACATGTTAACTAAGCAGCTTAATAAAAACATGACTTAGTTGAGTAACTAGATCGACATTCATTACCAATATTTGCCTCCGAGTAAAAAACTAGGTCCATGTCCACAAAAAATAAAAAGTAAATAAAAAATGTTTTCTAATAAAACCTACCAAACATGTAAATAGCTTGGCTTTTCATGAAAATATACTTAAAAGTAGTTATAAGGTTTGAATGATCAAAAAATTATTAACGTGTGTGTACAATTGAAAAGGGTGTATAACTTGACATTTTAGTTTTTGATTAATATGTATGTTTAGTTCAGAGCTTCTAGACGCGGATTTTGCATGTTAATGATTTGGAAGTTAACTTTATTTCACGAAGTTGAAACCATTGTCTCATTATTGCATTGTGTGTTCTATGATTTTCTGTGTTTGTTATTTTGTTTGCTTGAGGAAAAGCAAACATTTAAGTGTAGGGATGTCGATAAGTGTAAATTGCATCATGTTTTAGGGCTTAGTTTGATATGCGTTTAGCTATTAATTCAATCATTTAGTATGTATTTAAGTTAGAATTGTGTTGTTTGATAATTATTTGTGTTTAAGTGTTTTTATGGGTTAGTTCAAGTCTTTGAGCTTAAATATTATGTTTTTTGAGGTACTTTGATGTGTTTGTTAGTATTTCAGGATCAACATTGAAGAACGGAGAAGTTTTGGGGACATTTAGATTGAAACAACAGCCCACGATCATGGCACAATAGGCCATGATCATGAGAGAAGCACCAGAGTTAGCCCATGATCGTGGTCCACATGCCATGATCGTGACAAAAGCCCAAGACATGGAGAACAATCGTGGTCTGCATGCCACGATCGTGACAGAAGACTCGGATGTGGCCCACGATCGTGACCTACATTGGGCAGATGCACAAACACTAAAAAAAGTCAAGTTTTGAGAAATTTTTTGGACCTTCCCGAAAAACCCTAGGGTTGCTCAAAACACAAATGATATTTAAAGAACAAGACAAAGAGGCAGAAGGGAGTTTTTATGTCAACCACCCTGAAGAAACCCAAGAGAGAATTCATCAAGAGATTGAGGAAGAGAAAAAGGAAGAGAGAAGAGGAGAAGAAGCTGACTCCACGTATTTCCTAAATCAGGAGGTTTCCCAATGTCGCTACCTCCTATCCTCCATTTCGATTATATTTCCTGTTTATTTTCAGTTTTATCATTGTATAGAATTGGATTAAATAGTTGATGATTGGATCTAAATCTTGAGAATGTTTTAAACTCACCTTTAGAGTTTTATTTTTGAATTAATGAAATATGATTATTTATGTGTTAATTGGATTTATTGTGATTTAATTTTGCAATTGCATAATTTGATAATAATTTAAGAGGGTGAATCAGATGAAAAACGATTAAATTGGGTTAACGAGAGTTAGGTGATTTAATAAAATTAGAATTAAATCAAATAAGTAAATTATACGAAGAGAGATCTTGCATAAGTTTCTGGTAGTTTATTAGAGAAATTAATAGCTAATTAGGGTTGTGGATAGGTTGTAAATTGAGAGATTGTGACATCCATAATCTGATTAGGGTTTATGATTTAGGGTTAATGGTTATAACTCGAGAGAGAGTAATCAACCCTAGGATTATTTAGAACCAATAATCCAGTAATTCATAAACAGTTAGGTTAGCATTAAGGATAGTTAAAATTCCCTTTATCTCAATTGGTAATTTCTTTCGGTTGATTCTTAGGTGTGTTGCAATTGCTTAGTAATTGGTATTTCTGTGATTGATTCTTAATTTGATTTAACTGATTGAATTAATTTCTCATTTTCAGTTTTGTGCAATTTGAATTTTTGTATTTTTTTTTGGCCTTAGATTTTAGGATTAGATTATCCCTCCTTGTGGGATCGACATCTTAGGTACTACGCTAACGAACTGTACGCTTGCAAATTATCGATGGTTATTTATTAAAACTTACACACATCAAACACCCGATCAATGTGTTTGGTGATGAGTGGATACAGGAAAAAGAGAAGAAAAGATGAAGAAAAAGCTAAAGAATCAAGTCTAGCATAATATTACAGTCCTATGCACAATAGTGCAACAAGGAGCAGAAGGTTGGAAGTTGATTTCATTCTATTCTTTTCTTCTAATTTATTGCCTTATATGCCAAATCTAAATAGTTGTGTTTTGAACATAATTATAGATTGGTAAATCTATATTTGGGTTTTATTCTTGAATTTTTTGTATAAATTTTGCCTTATTAAATTTGATATGTTACTGCTTGTGATATTTGTTGTGCTTATATTTGATTTAAATCGAGAGATTGAATCACGATATTTATGCTAAGTTGCAGAATGAGAGTTGTTACCTTAATAGACTTATAGATACCAAGTTAATAAGCAATTGAAGACAGATCTTACTAGTGACTTAATTATCTTTGGAATTGTTTCAAATCCAATTAAGTAGTTAGGAATAGTTTTGAGAGAGTATAACATCCTAACACCATAGAGTATACATCTGAGCATCCAGAGGACATTCCAGTACATACCTTATAACAATGGCATGTTAAAGCAATCTCATAAACTTATATGGCATCAAACAAAGAACACAATGCTTAAAAACTTAGCTCTTTATTTCATTAATTAAAAAAAGTTTCATTGTAGTAGTACTTTCATTGAACAAATATTTACATTATCATAAACATCTCTCTTTATACAAAAGATCTACATGTAAAGAAAACTACTTAAATATAACTACAACTCCTTATATGCCAGTTGATAGACCTTTGAGCCATAACTTAATCCAAATTGATATTCTAGAATACCTTAGGAACTAGGTCTCTTGTCTCGTACCTGAAAGCCACGTTATAATTTTGATGAGTTTTGCGAACTTAGTGACTAAATCGTCATTGATGATTTCACTTATTCAACACCTCAAACATAACAAATATAAACCAAATACACAATAGTCTTCATTTTAGCAAATCATATCATCTTTTTAGGTAACATCATCATCTATCTTAGTTAATCATTTTATTAAAAGTACATAAGTGAGGCATATCACATTATCATCACAATTTAGAAGTATTTTCATAATCATGTACTAATGTAGATACTTATGAGACTCCACTCTCTTTATTATTTGTTTTGACCAAGTGCCTTCAGATACAGATACAGATACAGATATTGACCCGTATTGGGTTCAATTAGATATAACAATCACTAAACAAAGCTCTAAGTGTAGAATTATGAGCTTAAAGCTCTTTCATATTGGCTACCTTAGTCACAACGCCTTTATTTGGTCATGCATTTAATGTAATGCATCAAATCACAGAATATGCCATGAACAACAATTACTTTTGAAGCATAGACAGAATCTCATATTCATTAGACCTCAGTCTGGCATTCAACTTTCATTGAATATTTAGAAATCATTCAGAATTCAGATGGAAACAAATATCATTCAGATTTCAAATGTAAATAGAATACTTCCAATACATTCCCAAATAACAATATCCTCGGACCTTAAAGTCCAAAATTATCACAATCAAGTAATTAACAGTTCAATATACAGGAATTAAACAAAAATAGAAATAAATCAATCCTAGTAATATCATCTAGGTTGACTTACAGTACGCTTCGGTATATGCTATTACCTGGATGGTCTGACAATGTCTTGTCGATGGTGTTTGACTTGAGCATCTAAATACACATAAATTTTACATATTACTATCATGATCAAACAAATACAAGTTCAATGATGCACATACATATATATTCCATGTTCAATACAAGCCCAAATGACTATCCCAGGTATGTTTCCTTAATCATAATTCATAATCATTCACATCATAGCTTATACATAGCTAGGTTGCAATTAGTGTAACACCCCACTCCCGCTGGACCCGAACCCGATACCAATGGTGATATCCGAATCCGTGCCCCTCGAGGGTGGCGT
>JAOQMS010000004.1:9227087-9245272 GCA_027563885.1 Erythroxylum longipes | reverse complement strand
GATGTCACCCACCTTAAATCCTTTTGCTCTAGACTTGTTCAAGTGGCCTTTCCTCTAGCTCCTCTTGCCTCACTTGTCCTTCTTCAAAACACAAAAACCCCAAAATCACAAGAAATTCAAAATCGGAAAAACCTAAGGAAACTAAAGCATGAAATTAATCCTAGAACGACCATACCCATACTTTTCCCTAAGCCATTTGAACCAGAAACCATCAAAAATCTGAAAATATTTAGACAAAACTCACCTTAAACTCCACCCACGAATTTGCTTCTTGTCTCTAATGGGAGATTAAACCTTCCTCTTTCTTTTTCCTTCTTGGTAAACTCTAAAAAAAAAACACCTTTCTAAAGCAATGAAAGGTGAAACCCTAATCTCTTCTTCTTATTTTCTTCTCTTCAGCCGAAACTCACTCTCAACCGAAACACTCCTTTTGCTTTTCTTGTAAAAAAAATTCGTTGTTCTTTCATATAAGGCAAGACAAAACTTTTCTTTCTTTCTTTTAAAAGAAACTAAAATGACCTAAATACCCCTCCTTATAAGCCTTAACCTTTAACAACTTAAGTGATTTTCCCAAATTGTCCTTATAAAATCTTGTTCCTTTAATTTTAACTAACACCATAAAATTCTCTAACTTAATCTTAATTTCTCCTTTTAATACCATCAATCTAAGAAATAAATTCCTCCACCCATAGACATTCTAATTAACTCCTAACCAAAACAAATTAAGCAAACTCAAAAATAAACTGAACAAATGCTTATTTAGTATGAAAAAAATCGGGGCCCAACAATACAAGTATAATCTTGATATTTTTTATGGAACATATGTGTTTCTTAGAAGTCTTGGAGTGATCGTGTGTCAAGCATGTTCTTTTTTGGAATGTAAAGGTGAAGACATGGGTTTGAACAAAAGAAGGATTTTTTTAGGAAGACAAGACCTGAGACATAGTCGTGTCAGAGCTCTATGTCTAATTTTTTAAAAGATACAGTGTGTTATATAGCTTAGGACACGAGTATGTCGGATTGTATCGATAATTATGAAAAAATTGTAAGATACATAACATGAGACACAATTGTGTCCTAAGTCGTATAATAGACATTCTTATTTGGAAGCACATTTTTTATGAATTTCAAACTTTAAGTGGATTCTATAACTTAATAGAATTATGTTTAAGTTAGGTTAGCTTTGGTAAAGGGATAACTTATATATGATCGCGCCAACTAGAATTTACATATAACTATAGTTATCTAAACCTAGTCTATATATAGGAAATATGTAAACTTCATCAAGAGATTTATTGATCAATATGGTAAAATTAATCATTCTTGGTTTTTTAGGACATAAGTATATTCGATTGGTTATTTTTGTTGGTTATTTGTTTCTTTGTATCTTTATTCTTACTATATACACCTTATTTCTCAATAATCTAAAACATGAAGCTTGATAATTTATATATGATTTTCTTTCATAGTTACTACTTATTTTAGATCAACTTATAGTCTTTAATCCAAAATAGCATGACCAATGAGATGCTAAGTTAGATGCCCAACAATAGGACCACATGAATGTAAACTGTTTATGTCCATTCATCTAAACTTAGAACCAATGAGTGGATGTCTTCTCCATCATAATCCATATCCTGAAATGGAGATAATTATTACTGAGTTTATATATGAGGACACTAGATTAGCTACAATGAAATCTTGTTATTCCTCTAATATTGTCTTAGCTAATATAAAATTCATAAGTTTTCATCCTTTAAAGAATGGTAATCGTAATTATTACAAAAAAAAATTTAGACATTGGATATCTAATTGCGAGATTAGGTCATTGTAAAAAGATCCTAAATAAAAATCTACTCACTAATGGTGCTAGCCTTATTCTTTCACTTTTTATAACCACTTAGGATTTTAATAAGCATTTTAAGTCTGAAGTCATTGCTCTTTTTGATCAAATTTACTCGAAACATATTTCTTTAGCTTAAAAATCCTTTTTGATAACTCAGTCTACTATCTTTCTCAAACGAAGTATACTATTGATCTGTTATCTTGTGAAGGTATAAATAATAGCAAATTTTCTTCTAAGTTTATTGAGAGTGATGTTCATCTCACATCAACAAATAGCAAACCTTTCGATGACCCTACCTTGTATCAACAATTGATGGGGCGCTTGGAATACCTTATAATTATGCGTTCTAACATAGCCTATACAATTCACCTTGTAAGTTTGTTTACAATAACTCTCTAAATCACTCATTATACTGTAAAGTTCTTTATGACCTTAACCTAAGCTCATCAAGCATAGTTGAGAAAGTTATTGCAAGAGGGGACTTTAATGGCCATATAGGGACGACCTCTTATGGGTATGCTTGCACTCATAGGAGTTTCAAGTATACAGATACTAATGATTGTGGGTCTACTTTGATGGACTTTTCAGTAGCATTTAATTTGACAGTGGCCAACTAAATCTTTAACAAAAAACAAAAGCACCTGGTAACCTTTAGTAGCAGACATGTAAAGACTCAAAGCGATTATTTCCTCATAAGATGGTGATACCTAATGCATATATGTCAACTAAATATAGATTATTGGTCATGGATCTTATAATTAAAGGTTGGAGAAAGAAGAGAAGTTCTTAGAGGTGCACTAGAATTAGATGATGAAATCTAAAAAGGGACATTATGGAACAACTTAGGGATAAAGTAATGTTAGTAGAAGAATGAAAACTAGAAGGAGATGCTGACCAAATATGGGAGAGAGTAGCAGCTCTTTTAAGGAAAGCAATTAAAGAGATCTTTGGAGTTTTTAAAGGGCCTAAAGGTAGTAAAAAAGAGTCTTAGTGTTGAAATGAAGAAGTACAAGAGAAGGTAAAGATTAAGAAGGCAACCTATATAAAGATTTATTAGATAGCAGACATAGATAAAGAGAAGGTAGATAATAGAGAGAGTTACAATCTGACAAGAAGATAGTCTTGAAAGCCAAAAGTAGAGATGACGAGAAGTTATATTTATTGGAAAATAAGGGTGAAGAAAAGGATATATTAAGCTGGCAAGAGCTAGTGAATGGAAAGTGAGGGACTTTGATCATATTCGTTGTATAAAAGACGAAGTAAGACGGGTGCTCATGGATGAAAATGACATCAAGAAAAGATGACAAACATACTTATGTAGCCTTTCTAATCAAGGAAGAGATGATAACTTTTCCTTAGTTGATATTAGTTCTTTTTAGAAATATCATAACTTTACTTGTTACTAATAGATCACAAGAGAAGAAATTAAAGGAGCTTTGAGGATGATGAACAGTAAAAGGCCAGTTGGATCTGATGAGTTACCTATAGAGGTGTGAAAGAGCTTAGGAGAGGAGGGTCTTACTTGGTTAACTAAGCTTTTTAATGTGATCCTCAAGTCTGCCAAAATGTCGGATGAGTAGAGATTTAGCATGCTATCTCTCTTTGCAAGAACAAAAAAGACATTTAAATCTGTAACAATTATAGAGGCATCAAATTATTTAGTCACACCATAAAGTTATGAGAAAGGGTAATTGAGAAAAGAGTAACAAAGGGTGCACTTATCTCAGAGAACTAATTTGGTCTTTTGCTAGGGCGTCTATAACAGATGCTTTATGCCTCCCTAAATAAAAGGACCTGCACATGATTTTTATTAGTTTAGAGAAGGTTTATGACAGGGTACCTAGGAAGATATGTGGAGGTGTTTAGAAGCTAAGGGAGTTCTTATAGCCTATATAAGGTACTTTACGGATATGTATGAAGATATTAAGACTATAGTAAAAATGATAAGAAGAGATACAGAGCATTTTTCTATCGATATTAAACTACATATGGATCCTTATTAAGCCCTTTCTTGTTTGTAATAGTTATGGATGAACTCACCAAGAATATCCAATGGGATGTGACTTGATTTGTGTTGTTTGCGAATGACATTTTTTTAGTGGATGAAACAAAAGAAGGTGTTAATGTCAAGCTAGAACTTTGAAGGGATACATTAGAGTTAAAGGGCTTTAAGTTGAGCAAGACTAAGATTAAGTACCTAGAATGTAATTTTTCAAGTCACATGGTTGCAATTAATGTGGAGATAAAGATCGGTTCAAAAGTTATACCATAAAAAGATTATTTTAAGTACCTTGGATCTATCGTACAAAGAAATAGTAAGATGATGACGACATAGTTCTTGTATCAAATCAGGGTGACTTAAACAGAGGGGCGCATTAAGAGTTTTGTGTGACAAGATGATACCATTCAAGGTAAAAGGTAAATTCTACTGTTTAGCAATTAGTTCGACCATGTTCTATAGAGGAAATGTTGGCCATCAAGCAAGTGCTAGTGGTGGTGGAGATGAGGATGCTCTATTGGATATGTAACCTTACAAGAAGGGATAAGGTTATGAATGTAGTGGTAAGAGAAAAGTTAGGAGTGGCTAAAATTGATGGTAAGTTAAGGGAAACAAGATATAGGTGGTTCAGATATGTTAAAAGAAGACATTTAATGCCCTAGTAAGAAGATGCGAGAAGATTGTACTAAAGGATTGTAAGAGAAGAAAAGGAAGACCTAAGAAGAATTAGGAAAGGGAGGAGTGGTTAAGTATGATATGGAGGACTTGACTCTTAATAGAAAACTTTGTCGAACTAGGATAAGGGTAAAGAATTTTACATAGAGAGTTCTTTTCATAAAGAGGTCCTTCTCTTTTCATAGGCCTTCTGAACTTTTTCCTTCATTTTTCTTTGTTTCTTATATCTTGTAGTTATCCTGAATGCTTTTACTTGTAGTAGTTGTTCTTTAGTTATTTTATTTATTTTTTCATACCTTTCTTTTCTTCTCATTCAATTGTATGTCTGTTTTATTTACTTATTTGTTTTTCTTTCTTATCTGTTTATTTATTTACTTACTTTTTATATTTATTTTAATTTTAATTTTTGATTTTTTATATTTATTTTTAATCTTTATTTTTAATTTTACTTTTATTTATTTACTATTTTTTATGTAGTTATTTGGTTATGTATTAAGTTATTGTTTTTCTCTTCAAATCGTTTAGAATTTTTTCTTTTTCTTTCTTTTTTATGGGCCTATCAGTAACAGTCTTTCTACTATTACTGGATCTTTCTAATGTATCTTAGTAGGATTTTTAGTGGGACCAATGTTTTAAAAATCGGATCAGACATAGAACTGCTTGAAGGAAAGGTTTAAGGTTTAGAGGTTCAACAGGTAGTGAACCGCTATAAAACCGGTATATAATAAATAAGAAGTAAAACTTATAAGAATAAGTAAAAATAAAATATTTTATTGAAATAAAAAATCCATCAATGTCTAATAATAAATAAACATGAGTCTAATATAAAACTTAAAATAACAATAAAAATCAAAATTGTATTTCTGAAGGAGGTTGTGTCTCATCATCGTCAAAAGCTCCAAATTCTCCAATGCTATTTAAAGATTCGTAAACTACGTTTTCATCCAAAGTATTTGCATCAACTTGTTCTACTGTATTAAAATAAATTACAAATTAGTAATGTATGAAATTATCCTCAATTGTAAACTTGTAATACAGTATAAATTTAACTTAAATATGATCAAAATAGGATATAAACTGACCATCAATCGATGTTCTTAATTCATTCGTAGTGACAAATGCATTTTCTTCATAAATTGTCTTTTTAAGTTCATTATAATCAAAATCAGGCGATGGTTCTTCTTCTTTGATCCAAAAATCAACATGTTCAGTACAATCAATATCAACTGGATCATATGTTCTCTTCTTACTAAACACTCTGAACACATTTGGTGTGATTTAATATCTTAGCTTGTAATGCTTAATAAAATCATTTTGTGTGATTTAATTGTATTTTTTATTTTTAATGCTTAATAAAATCATTTGGTGTGATTTAATGTCTTAGCTTCTAATTGACTTTTTGAATATTGCATTTGAAATTTTACTATTTCAAAATTTTGATGATAATACTATTTTTAAGTGAACTAATAATAATATTAGCAATTCTTGAGATAATCTTTCTTCAAATTCAATGTAGAATACATTATAAACAAGTATAGAGCCAATAAAACAAAGAAGTGAAAGAACTGGTCATTATTATGCATTACCCTTTGTTCGCATCTTATTATATCAAGAGACATCCTATTTAATGAAAGAACGACTCATTATTATGCATCAACTCAAAAAGATGCATATTTATCTTTACCTGATTTCTACTATAAACTGTATACATACATTGTGGAACAAAGTATGTATCATCATTAACAAGGTGATTATGAACAGTAAGTATTAAATCGGAACAAAGTACATTAAACTTATTTATGCAAGAAAGTCACCTGCTCTACTGGCTAACTACTTTCGACTTTCAGTAATGTCATGCGATTCTGATCTACTCACGTTCTTTCTGATCAATAAACATGTCCATGTCCATGTCCATATCATTAAAGTCTCAACTCAACCTCAGAATAATCACCCATCAAAAGCCTTGAAATTTGTTGACTACGGATAATAAAACGGATAACATATTGCAAACATTCATCCAAATGCAAGGGCACAATGACATGAATAAGGAAATTCAGGTGACTTGCATAAGGTAATGCAGACCAATCGCGACATATGGCAAACTTCCCTAGAATGCTAAAGTCTCTCATGCCTATTGTTAAAGGCTTCCTTTTATAAGTGCTTGATATGCTAAAGAATGTGTCATCTGAATGTATTTGAGAAGTAATTGTATGAGTAAATTTTGTGGTAGGTTAGTTTTTCATGCCGTTTAATTCAAACTCCTGGTAATGTTTTATCCTTTGTTCCAATCCTAAAACTACATCGTATTATGTGCACAGCTTATAAAACGACGTCGTCGAATTAAACACGTAACAAGGTTGGAATAGATTTATTAGAACAGAGAATCTAGTCCCCCTTTTTTGTGGTTCGTTTGGAAGGAAGTGATCATTGACGATAGCTATATTGAGGCAACCTGTGTAATTATAAAGATCAATGCGTGCCTGCCCCATTCAAGGAAGCCTAAGAAATCAGATTGTGTATTTGCTTTGGTGACGGGATTTTTTTTCACGAGTTCCAGAAAGGAATAGGATTCCTCACAATTGGTTGTAGTGAAAACTTTCCTTTTACGTTGGATCTTTTCATGCTTGCCCTCTGATAATAACAAAGACACAAATTGAATCCGAATAACAAGTATTTAGACGCATTAAGCTAATTAGTAAACTAATTTCTGCACTTACTACTGAAGCCTCCATGCTCAGTGCTTGCTGCTGACGCGTTGAATTGTCATTTCCGATGTAACTTCTACTTGAAACATGAAACATGTTCAAATAACACAGGACATGAGGAGTTTTTGTTTATGCAACAAAACTAAACGTTCATTTTTACTCTGAAATTATGTTCTAATTCTCTCTTTATACGAGGACGATCACATAGCTTGCTATAACAAGCAGCTATCTTTTGTACAATTGTCATCTATTGGGAGATGAAGAACGGTTAATAACCTCCCATCCCACCATTTTTAATCTCTGAAACTTACATCGTAAAAGAATAAAGAAACCGCAGGAACAGGAGTTAAAAGACCAGTGAAATCGATAATACAGGAAAAAAGGAAAAAGTTTGCCAGGACCTGATGCTTATAGTCATAGAAGAGCAAATTCTAGGAAGCCAGACAAGTCTCCCAGAAAAGCTTGTTCTTTTCCATCTCAGTCATCGGTTCACTGGTCGTTGAATCAACCGAAGCGCACGATTTCTGATGAAAACCCACATCACTCCTCCACGGTTCTCCGCCACAAAGGCGAATCTCCTCTTCCTCAACGTTGCCACAGTACTTCTCACCTTCATAACAGCCACAATCATCATTATTCAGGTCGCTGACGCAAGAATGATCCGTTACGTCGTAGCTACACGACTCCGCATCGTCGTCGGCGAGATCTACATCAATGTCTGGTGGACGAAGATCAACGTCATCGGAGTCGCCAGTGGCTTCAACGAGAAAGAAAGAACCAACGTCGACGAAATGATCTTTCCTTCTTGTTTGGTCTCCTTTCCAACTGTAACCAAAATTGTAACTTTCCATGTGTTACAATTGAGGTAGAGAAGTTAAGAGTTGTAGACAACTCGTAACTTTGGCCATGTAAGAACTTTTACTACGTTTACATGAACATTAGGTATATACGAGATTCAATGGAGTGGACGGAGGATGTCTTGTTTGACGCTACGAGTCGTGAGGGTGTTTTTCCTTGTAATGAAAATCAAAGGGGGGGGGGGGGATTAATATATGAAAAGAAAATCTTCTAGAAGGAAAGAAAAAGAAAAAAGAAAAAGCGTGTTTTTCAAAAATTTTGGTTACGGGGATTCATTCTCAGGTTTCTAGAATGTCTGATAATTCCACTCGAAGCCAACTAGCCGAGTCGAGGTGTCGATCCTTGAGTCCTTTTACGTATTGTTTGTTAGGGTGTGCTTCTTGAAAACCTTCCAAGTACGGTTCATTTAGACTGAGAGACAACGACTTAAAAAATGCATAATATATTTGCGATTTTTTAAATTTAATATTTATTTTTATTTTAAAGACAATTTTAAACTTGATTTATACGAATCACTAAGCTAAAATTTTAATATTCAAGAAACAAATAATATTTAATTGAAATATGATGTTAAATTATAGTTGGATGTAACGAATTGATTATTATATTTTACTTTCCATAAGGCATGCGTGTTTTTTGGTGCGTCAAAGTTCCTTATTATGGTCTACAAAAAGAACATAGTTGGCTATTGTATAATTCTTCATTAATTTCTTGATCAAGTATTCAACAAAAAAGACTAGCATCTGCCTTTCAAAAAAAAAGACTAGCATCTTAATTCGGAAAACACGAATTTACTTAAACTGACAATTTAGTCCCAAAAAAGAAAAAAGCTGTGTGAAGATATTTTTTAGAAGGTTAACAAAGTTGGAAGATTTAGGCTAGGTCTAGAGGAATAACGGTGATTGACAACCTGCTGAAATGAATAAATACTTATATATTTAAGATTGTTATTTTAGTAATTGCTGAAAAGTGAAAATATGTGTTTGACAAGTGCGACTGTGGTTGCTGAAAAGAAATAAAATGACTAAAAAGTTCATTGATTTAATAAACTATTAATTATTGTATAAATAAATAAAAAATATATTATTAGTCATATAAATTTAAAATTATAAATAAAAAATATAAATAAAATAAATTTAGTAAATAAAATATTTCATAAAAATATATTATTTGTCGTATTAATTAAGAGTATAATAGAAAATAATACTTGTAGTGAAGGTTATTAATTGAAAGTAAAATTTCTACCGCAGAAGCAGTATCCTACTACAACCCTCTTTCTGCTTATTGATTTCTGTGGTAACAACGCTTTTTTTTTTACCTCCGGTTATTTACCATAAATTCAAACATGTAACTGCATTTAAAAACTGCGGTAAATAAATACTTATCTCTACTACACTGTAAATCCAATCGTAACCTTAAAAACTCAAGAGGAACGCCTGGTTTATATGATTCCGTAAAGAGAAGTTACATGGTAATGTTCTTTCATCCTTTTCTTTTTGGTTTTTTGGTCGTTAATAAATTACATCTGTTGTAATAAAAGTGTCATGTGAAAGATGATGATTAATTTTTAAGGAATTGCGAACGACTTGGTGTTGGTTATTAAAAGAATCCAATTTAATTTAAAGATCGTTGTTTCTTCCGAGAAAGAGAGAGCCAACGGATTATGTAACCTATGATTGCAAGTTGCTGGACATAGTGGCCCATAAACCCTTATCATTAGGCAAACAATTAGTTGGACGTCACAAGTAGAAGGTATTACTTGAACAATTTGTCTACGGCAATCACACGTTGTCCAATAACAAATCATAAACCCTGTTGTTGTTACGGCAAAAGTCATTTACCAACTATGCGAAACGTGGTTTGGACCTGCTGTAAGGAAATTAAGGGCAGCACTCGCAGCACAGGTTCAGTGCTAAACGTACGAAACCCACGATATTGTAGCTTATCAATTATCGTCCGAACACGTCCTCCTTTTGGCTTCGGTACTCCTGTCACCCGTCATGTCCACCGCTATCATGCTCCTTTCACTCCCTGCTACCAAAATCTTGTTGAGAGCCGGCTTCTAGTAACTGCTTAGGAAACGCAACGCAGAGCATTGAAGACATATAACATATGATCAGGGCTAAGATTATTGGTGAAGCACCGAAGCCACCCACTTGAACCACTCCCATTAAGGTGCAATCGTCTAAGTAATGATGATCAGATCTAACAGTCTAAATTCCAGGATTCACTTTTGGCAAAAGTATGCTCACTTGGGATGATACCATCAAGTGAAAACGACGTCTATACTAAAGGTAGAAAATTAAATTCCTGAGATCGCAGTCAGAGCTGAAATTATTAATGAGCGATATAGACAAGGATTTAGGACAAATATAGGATCAGATTTTGACGGTAACACAAATGTGGACAATACTTTTGCACAACAAACCAGATCATTTTTCTCCACTAACCACCTAAAGAAGATTGGGTTCTTGCATACAGTTCAATCACAACAGGCAACTCAAAAACTTAATTTAGGAGATCAACAAATGCTATCGTTCACAAGTGAAACTTAGAATGTAATCGTCATGTATTAATCAGATGGTATACTAAAGAAAAAATAGTTATGCGTTCATGTTCTTAGAATTAAGAAAACTGATAATAGCTAACGACCAAAAGGCAGGTTGCAACGATCTTAATTCTTAAGTTCTTTTTTCTTTAGAAAATAGGGGAAAAGATTACTATAGATAAAAAGAAATATTGGACTCGTGCTCACGCAATATAGTAATCCCAAACAAGTCTAATTACAATGGTAAGGCAACGCCAAGAGAGCGCAGGAAACATAGTTTTATCAAAAGGACGTGGTAAACTTAAACTAGCAACACTAGTGTACATTGGTTCAAATTAATATGTACAACTCGTAGATTACAGAAGTAACTTCTACTAGCCATGTACTTCAAGTCCATTAAAAAAAAAAAGTAAAATAAAGGCAGATAGAGTGATTGATAACTAGAAGTCAAAAGATTGCTTGTGAATCAATTTTAAAAATATATGACCCGCCTCTCATGCCTAATGAAGAATTTCCAACACACCCTTCAGAATGCCATACGTAACTGTCTTGTTGTCATAACGCAAATTAAAGCCTTCCATATAATCTCCACTAGAAGTTAGTAGAATACCATTAGTCCCACAAACAATCGCCTCGACTCTCTAGAAAGAATGCGCCCACCCTCAAACAGATTTACAACAATGACTAGCATTGATAGAAAAGAGATACAAGTTGTACTGCAAGTTCTTTTGAAAAACTCACGATTTAACTAAGCCAATAGATTGTTAGAACTTGAAGTCTTTTATCTTTAATCGTTGTCTCAACACCACAGCGAAGCTTTGCCAGTATGCTAGATATCAGGAAGAAAAGTTAGAATACAATAAGCCATATTTCTCAAGCATCTCCAAACTCTGAAATCCTCCTTTCCAGCAAGAAGTACCAAATTTATGATTTCTCAGCCATATAATTACATGTATGATCACAAACTAATACAAAGAGACAGATTGCGCAAGTAGAAGTTAACTTGTGAAAGTAGAAAAATAATATGTTAACTAAAGTTACGAACAGGAGAGGCAGAAAATTACCTGGTAAAAGAAAAAGTTGGATTACTTGTCATTGCTTCAGTGCGTCACAAATTTCACCAAATAGTGAGGTGGTAAAAACCAAATCTAGCTCAGAAGCACTAAAACTGCTCAGCAGCTCAAGGTATAGTAGTAGCTTCAAAGCATGCTCATCCTAAAGTACTATGCAATCCATTTGTTGATATGCAGCAAAATACTTGAAAGAAGAAAAGAAATACAAAAACAGAAAAGCCTGAATAAGATAAGGGATCATGACAAACACAATTTACTTCTCCTTAGAGCAAGATCTATCTACAGAAAGTGGTGGCCTGCCCTAAGCCATTAACTATTGTTGCCACCCTAATTAGTTATGGCCAGATGTTTAATCCTCAATAAAGCAAGCAAGTCCAACATCAAGCTCCATCGAACTCAAAAACATCCATTATTTTCAAATGTAAATACCTGAATGCAATGTAAATTATGAAAGATAACTATGTAACAGTAATCAGATAAGCTCTTAACATTAGCATATTGACATTATAAGTGATGTTAGCAAAGACAGAATACAAGAAGATTGAAATATAACAAATAAAAAATTGCATAAATGCACTCCAAGTTTTATGAAGTAGGTCAGCAGATTTCATCCTTCTAAAATTGCTCACTAGACTGTATTGCGAGGTTTGCTAAACTTGCAATGCATGGGCAAAGTACCTTTTCTGTTGTATTGCCTTTCAGAAATGAATCATGTCAGTTGACAGCCACTGAGTGCACACTCCCAACTCTGAGAATGAATGAAAAAGAAGAGCACACAAAAAAACGTTTAAGCAAACAGAGCATCTCTTAAACTTTTGTATCTTTTAATAATAAGGCTAAATTCAGCAAAAACAAAAAATCATCCATTTGACAACTTATTCAATCAAGGGCATACTGAGTCCAAACTCTGGAATAGAACAGAACATAAATTAAATAAATTCAGAATGATACCTGAAGATTCACCGTACAGCAATACATCTCTTCATTGTAAATAAAATGGACAAGCAGTCCATACTCCATGACAAAAACAGGCATGCAACCTGCACTTACTACTTAAATCTTTACCGATTATTGTCATCAAGGAAGGAGAACAGCAAGAGTTACAGCAGGAAGCAAGAAGATAAATGTTTGATTATTTAGTAATATCTTATGGCAACCAACTAAAACTCTCCCTGTTATAAATAAATTCGTAAAAGAAATAATCTAGAGAAAAAGAATAAAGAGTATAAAAAGGCTAAAAGAGAATCATAGAATAATGAATAATTTTCAATTGATATTTCCACAATATGTGGACACAAGTTATTGAGGGAAAAATCAATAAATTAATAACTGATGTCCAACGAACTTCCATTGTACAGAATACAAATTGTATCGGCACAGAATGCACCATGAATTACAAGTTTTGGAATTCCAATCCCGCGGTGCAATTACATGGATGGAGTAATGATCATGACCATGTATTTACGGTCCACCCAAAATGCTGATACTGCAGTCACTCCCACTAATCCAAGCTGATGTGACTACATTATCACAGAATTCTGATTGTTGCCAAGACTCATCTTCAGATTAATAAGGTTTACTCTGTTTGTTGTCTCTTTTCAGCTGAACTTTCAGTTTCTTACCCCCTAATTGGCATCCATTCATCATACCAATTGCAGCTTGAGCTGATGCAGGTGAGTCATAACTAACAAACCCTGCAAATAGAGGCATGTTATTAAATGTCAACAGCCAAATTTAGGTTGAAAATCATGTTGAGAATGAGCATACCAAAGCACTTGCTAACACCAGTTGCCTTATCAACAAAAACCTTAGCACTCAAGACTTTACCAAATGCTTGAAAAGCATTGGCAAGCTCTTGATCACCAAATTCTTGAGGTATGTGATATATAAACAAATTGGCCCCAGGTGGACCTAAGTCAAATAACAGAGAGTATTTAGCAGGTAAACACTAGTAACAATAAGATAACGGAACAAAAACAGGGACTTTTGTGTGGAAAACAAACCTTCAATCTGGCCTGCAGAACTGGTACTAACACCTGATGATGCTGCAGAACTACAGCTGGCAGCTGCAGGTGGCAGCGGACTAGATGAACCACTCAAAGAATGGTGAGCCATCATGCTTCCAGGATATGAAATGGGATATTGGAGACCTGGCACTGTAGGATACGCAGAACCCACATAACTTGCAGGAGTCACTGCATAGTTTCTAGGTGCCATAGTTGGAACAAGGTCAGGCCTGATTGCACCACGCACAGGATTTCCTTGATTCACGGGAGGAATCATACCATGAAAAGAGGGTTGATGAAAAGCTGCTTGATTCTGCATAGCTGGCAGGCGATATGGCATGAGTCCATAAGTTCCAGGAGCCTACAACAGAATGACCAACACAATACTCACCTTTGATAATACATGATTGGTAGATAAAATTGACAGAACACAAAATCCAATTAAGAGGAAAAGAGAGACCACAAATTTTAAGGATATGCCAGTTTTCATATAAGTTGAAAGACCTTCTCTAAACAATTGCAGTTAAACTACTGACCTGATACCCATAACTGTTGTAGGGGGGTACATAACCCAACGGCATGGCACCAAATAATGAGGGATGTTGTGCATCAGTATTTGACAAATTGGATGCCTGAGATTGTGCTTTCTGAGCTCTTCGGGCTTGTCTTTCCTTTTCTGTATCTGCCCATTTGACAACCAAAGGAACACTTGAACCCTAGTAAACCGAAAGATAAGAATCAGACTGAATCATTGGAACAAAATCATTGACAAAAAAAGGTTCCAGGCTTCGAATTCAAAATCCATGGAAGAACGGTCATCTTTTAAACAGAATTAAAAAATGTGACACTTATGTATGTTCGGACAATTGGTTCAGAAAATATATGGGCAGGCCTTTTAGTTTCAGAGAACCCATACCAACATCAGAATGTTTAGTTAAACTATTGTAATGCCACAACTTCCTCCTCTATCTGATTTAATTGTCAGCATAGAATATTGAACAATTGATGTGTGTGTTAAGCTATGCCCTCAAGCTACAGATAAAATAGTTAAACTGTCAAGTATAACTAAAAGTTTAAGAAATTGTAGACAGTATCAGATTAAAGTTGCTTCCTGACCAGAACATTACTGGTTTAGCTTGACAAGCTTCTAGTTCAGTTGACATGGAGAAGAACTCACTGTAATAGGGACAGTACTTTCAGAACTCATTTTCACACTAGACAAAAGCTGGCCTTTACCTAAGATATATTGTTGATACATACACATCCTAAACTTGTAATACAAAATTATACTACATAGTACAAACTAAGAAAACAACTTATCCAACAAAAGAAACAGTGAACCTAAATGTAATGCAAAGGCTAAAAGAATCACTAAGGATACTTTTGAGCTAAACATGTTGTTTGAATCACAAACCTCCATTTTATGCTTTCCATTGGTGGCCTCCATGGCAGCAATGGCTTGCTCTTTTGCTTCATACTTCAGAAAAGCACAGCCTACAAATTTAAGTAGCAAAAATCAAAATTACCATTTCATTTCTTCAGGATTTGTGAACCAAAAAGGGAAATAAGCACCTTTGCTTGTCTGTTGAGAACCTCTTAGAATTTGTAGGTCTTTTATAGTTCCATGTTTAGAGAACAATTCAGATACTTCAGCTTCTGAAACATTTTTTGGAAGCATACCCACAAAGAGTTTGTGCTCTGGATTGAAAGGAAAGTAACAAATCATTCAAAAAAGCACACAAGCATAATCTACTAAAATTACTCAAAATAATCTAAAACACCAGTATCTGGAAAGGAATCAGGATAAAGCAATATAGGAGACAACTAGGTATCACGTCAAGAAATTATATTACACCTAGCCTTTCCAACTCGCCATCTGCATACTTCACTTGCAATGGACTAGATGCCTGAAGTTGACAAAAGAACAGGATGCACTCCAATTAGAGAGGCAGCGACACCAATGTGTCAAAATGTAACGAAAAAAAAAACACACAAAAATAGTTGGAATTTATTTGCGCAGAAGTTATGATTGTCACAGTATCTAAATAAATCTATGCACTAAATCATGCCCAAAGAGACTTAATGAGAAATTAAATTAAAAAGATTATTCATTAAAATAAGTTGACAAGAGTCAAGCCTCAAAAGCACAATGATAACAAGGAACAAGGGTTTGTCTATGTCAGAAGTTGTCACAATATGATTCAATTGATCATAGTTTTTAATATTGAGACGGCTGCCTATTGTGACAGTTAATCGTGATATCATTTGTTTAACAAATTGCCTAATAGTGTCATTTCATTACTTTGAATGAACGAACCACCAGATGGCTACGCAGACTCAATAATATCTTTTATGAAACAATTGTAACCAACAATCTGTTGTTTTGACATTACAAACAATAAGTGAAATGAATATCAACGCACAGTTTGCCATTCCCCAGTCAATCCAGTTAATAATGTTCATCACAAGACTCAGAATGTTCATCAAGTCTCTGCACTTTGAAGAAAGAAACAAAATTTTCTTTTAAATCTTCTAAATTGGAGTCAGCATCTCCATTTGCTTCATGCAAGTGATGCACCCATCAATCCTTTTTACAAATGCCATCACGCATTTTGCTGAAGTCCACCTCACTGAAAAACTTTGCATAGACCAATTACATCATTAAATGCTGCATTGTACAGTCCAGTGGTATTACTATAAAACCAGATAAATCCAACTCCGCTAGGGATCACAAAATCAATATCAGAGCCTTTTAAGATAAGAGAAGCTCAACAAATTTCAGCAAATTCAAAATCACCCCCTCATTCTTTTAACTTCCAACTAAATCAAACAGAATACCAAAAACAGCCATTGTTGAGAATGTCCTATGTACTACAAGAGCAATACTTATCCACTAATGCAATGTTTGAGATCAGCAATTACGCACTACAAGCAGTAAGCTTTGAGCAACATAATTCAAAGAAAAAAATAACTAGAGATCGCAAAAAGCACTAACCCCAGGCAACGTTTTCTTATTGTGACAAGCATTGACCGCCTTATCCGCTTCCAGCCTCGACGGACATATTACAAAACAACAACCTGTTTTACATACCACAAAAACTACTCAAATTAGGGTTTCAAACGCCGGAAATCTCTGATTAATCCAAAGAAAAAAGAACTCCGAATCATGCAGAAAGCAAAGCCTCTTAAGAAGAGAGAAATAAAACAGAGAGATTTGAAGAATGTGAGAAGAAAGAAAGAGAAACCTCGAGAAGCTCGCGTGGTCTTGTCTTTGATGATGTTGACCTCGTCCACCAAAGCAAACTCTTTGAACATTGCGAGAAGCTGAGCTTCTGTCATATGCTTAGGTACTTGACCTACAAACAGTTTCACGCTCTCTTCGCTCGATTTCTTCTCCGCCATTACTGCCTAAAAACACACACAAAGATATATAGCACTCTCTCTCTCTACGACTCCTCCGTCTTTCTAAAATTCACTCTCTCGCCTTTCTTTCTCTCTCCTCCCTTCTTCTTTTTGTTGTTTCTTCGAATTTTCTTTATTTTTTCCCTCGCAGAGTCGTCGCTGTGAAAATTGGGGCTTTTGTTGATGGCAAAGTTGGATCTCCCATACATAATATTATAATTAAATGCACAGAAAGGGCCTCAACCTTTGCTGAATTTACGATATCGACCTAACTGTTGTTTCCATTCGTTGAGCTTGGACTAGAGCGCTTACAATTTTGGCTGTTTAAATGACTACAATGCCCCTCTGTTTCGACTCCACTCTCATCTCATGCATGGCCTCGATCATGGTCTTGTATTTTGATTGGCTAGTGTTCTGTCCCCAGAAGGGTAGTCTCCTACGAAAATAAAATGTTCCGTCGTCTGTGCCAAATACGGAAAGTACGTTTCTTTCAACCGCGTATACAAAAGTTAAATCTTTAATTAAGGGTATATACTATATATACTAATAATGAATAGATGAACGACCTTGCATTTCCATCCTATCATTCCTTTGATCAACGGCTCCCATTTTTAACCTTCTATCTCACCATCACGCCTGTGTCACATCCATGACTTCTCATGTTTTATTTCTGTAACTGCTATTTGGGACTTCACTTATTTACTATCTACTAAATACAACCGTCCGTTTCATCCGACGGCTCTGATTCTTTACGCTATTACTATGGTCACAATTGTGACTTGTTAGCAAAGAGATGAGTTCCGTACCGTTCCGGCCGGTACTGGCCGGAAGGTACCGTACCGGCCGGAGACCGGTATCGGAATCTCATCATCGGTACCGGCCGGGCCGGTACCGGGTGTTTCCGTTGGGTACCGGCCGGTACCCAACATACCGGAAAGTTTCGGAAATTTTCGGGTAGTTTCGGAAATTTCAGAAACTTGGAGGACTTATTTGCAAAAAAAAAAAAACCTAAAATCTACCCCCCCCACCCCGACTATCGTCCGTTGCTTTCTCTCTTTACCTTTTCTCTCTAA
>JAOQMS010000004.1:9203545-9226987 GCA_027563885.1 Erythroxylum longipes | reverse complement strand
AATTAACAAATAAATAATAATTAATTAGTAATTATTATTAATTGATAATAACATGCACGGTATACTTAATAATAGTTGGAAGTTTCACTCACGGGTGTGACGTAATAACTCACACCGGTGACTTATGGTGACTCATCATTTTTGTTATCTGATTTTTTAT
Source organism: Erythroxylum longipes (assembly GCA_027563885.1). Classification (NCBI taxonomy): domain Eukaryota; kingdom Viridiplantae; phylum Streptophyta; class Magnoliopsida; order Malpighiales; family Erythroxylaceae; genus Erythroxylum; species Erythroxylum longipes. The sequence continues at coordinate 9,226,827 of JAOQMS010000004.1, read as the reverse complement.
TCCTTATTTTTACTAACTATTTTTATTAATTCATTTTAAGTTTTCTAACTCATATTTTAACTTATTTTCTGCACAATAATTTTTTCCATATTCACAAATTAATTTTTTTCCACAAATTTTAATATTTAACAATATTTTTGCAATTACTAAACTATTTTATCTTTTCCTCTATATAAATTTCACATTTATCTTTTTAATTCCTTCGTTGATATACATTTCCAAATTCTTTTATTTTTAAATTGTTAATTTTAACTTACTTATTTTATTAATTCATTCTAACTATTCTAACTATTATATTTTTACCTCTTCTCTTTGACAAAATTTTATCCACAATCACACAATTCTATTGTTTCCCACAAAATTTTAAATTACACAACATTCATTTATATATTATATATAAATGAAATATATAACCATAGCAAAACCAGCCTTAAATACCTTTAAATCCTCCTTACTTTTCTACCTTAGCCTATTGTTCCAATGCAAATCTTTCCTAATATGGTCCATATCTTGTAGCTTAAATAAAAACCGAGAAATTCTCTCCATAGGGGTTGTGCGTGGCAGCACTCAAATCCTTCCTTATGTTTACTACTAGCAGACACACACTATGCAAATATGCACAATGATAATCCATATAAGTATAATGCCATATAAGTATAATTTCATTTATATATTATATATAAATGAAATATATAAGCATAGCAAAACCAGCCTTAAACACCTTTAAATCCTCCTTACTTTTCTAACTTAGCCCATTGTTCCAATGCAAATCTTTCCTAATATGGTTCATATCTTATAGCTCAAATAAAAACCGAGAAATTCTCTCCATAGGGGTCGTGTCTGGCAGCACTCAAATCCATCCTTATGTTTTACTACTAGCAGACACACACTATGCAAATATGCGCAGTGATAATCCATATAAGTATAATGTGAATGATGAGAAACCTTGAGATTTTCGGAAAACTTGACCATTATAGTAAGTATTTTCGGAAAACTTGAGCATTACAGTAAGTACATCTGGATGGAGTTCTATCTCAAGGTAAGGATGACCGTTTTGACAAAGTTTCATCAACACCTTATCCCAACAAGAATTAAGCAATTAATGAGAATATAACAGTGCATGTATTGTTTGGTGGGTATTATAGATAGCCAAATTGTATATACTCCAATTTTTGGAGATGATAATCACTTCCTTTTGTGAATGAATAAACTACTTATTTAAAAAAAACATAAGGATGGATTATTTTGAAAATTCTTAAAATATTAAGTGTATTATGTTTTTATTTAATAATAATGTATTGTAAAAACATGATTTATATGATACAAAATTTGCATTCATAACTTTAAAATGCTGAATAAACAATCAGTTACAAATCATAAAAGTGTAGTACTTCGTAGCTACTACAAAAGATGTTATTATTGAAAAGAGATCAAGAAACTTCACCATATTCTTGGTTAAAGTTTATTTCTCTTTCTTGACTCTCTTATAGCTACAGAAACTTAATATAAAATAATCTGTAACCTTAATTAATAGAGAGAAGACTAATTTATATATCTATGACCTTCAATTTGACACGTCTATTAAGTGACCAAAATAAACGATTGAGATTTATTCAACTATTAAATAAGAAATATAAATCGAATAAAACTCTTTAATTATATTAATATTATTATTACTAATATACATAAAATATGCCACTAATCGGGCCATATTCTTACATTCCTTCAGTTAGCTTGATACTTCAAACTTTAGTTTAATAGTGTAAATATTAGGCACACATAAATAAATTTCTTAATATTTTCATAATTTATCTCAACACATTAAATCACATAATGCGAGTAGAAGTGGTCATACACTACGACATCGCATACTTCATTTCATATACTACAACATTAGTAATTTATCAAGTTAGGTAATACAAGTAATATATAAAAATCATAAAGGTCCGCATTAATGTCTCATAGATAATTTTATTTCTTATTTAATAACAGTTACATGTGCACATTCACAATAAATAAAAAAAATTTCAATCAAAAATATTATTGAGCTTAAGATTGTCAAAAAGTCATTAAAAAACAATTATCAATATAATCAAGGCCCATTCTTTGAACACATTCCTTAAATATTTTTTGTTGAAGACATTTAGTTAAGGGATTTGGAATCATAAGATCCATCTTAATATATTTAATACACACTCATTGTTTATGAACTTCCTTCTTTACGACAAAATATTTTAACTCCATATGTTTAAGCCCTATTTGATTCTACTTCAATTTTTCTGTTGTGGTTTTTTTGTTTTTGTTTTTAGTTTTAGTTCTTCTTTATTAAAAAAAACAAAAGCTTTGTTGGTTGATATTTGTAATAAAAATTTAAAAACAAAAACATGTTTGATGTCATCATCTTGTTTTTGTTTTTTAATTATATTATTAGATGTTAATATTAAACTTTAATTTATGTATTTTAAATATCAAATTGTATGGTTAATTTTAATATTTTTCATTATGGTTAGAAATTAAATGTATGAATATTTATATAATTAAAGAAATTTAGACATCAATTATATACAATAAATTCTATAAACAATAAAAATTACATTATGTCATTCTAATCAATAAAAGATGTTCATCATACTATAATGCTTTAAAACATAATAGTATATTATTTACAAAAGAAAACATAAATCAATTAGAATTAATATAATAATTCCATATTTGTCTAACAATTTCATCCCGCTTTTGAGACATAGTTTGAAATTGTGTTAGAGTGATATTATACTATACTCGAGAACTTGCATCTTCATTTTCACTTTTCTTAATTTGTTATTCATTTTCAACACAATTGTCAAATAATTCATCGCTTTGTAAATGCATTATAATATAAATGTGTACAACACAACAAACAATAATGATGTGTTTTTATTTCTTCATATCATAATTCAGCATATTTAAAAGTATAGGGAATCTTGCTTTAAAACGCTCAAATAACTTCCAATAACATTTCTTAATAAAGAATACTTGTAGTTAAATAATTTATGTGGACCTTAAGGCTTTCTCTTCTTTTATAATCTCGTAAATGATATCTCTCACCTCGATATGGTGAAAAAAATTCAGGTATATTTGGTAGCCTGAATCAACAAAAAATAACATATATAATATATAAAAAATGAAATATTAATAAGAAGTAACTAAAAATAATTTTAATTACTATGTTTATTTAAAATAATATAATACCCTATAGAGGTATAGGAAATTGGTTTGCTGGATTTGTTTTCATTTCTAAAAGAACTCGAGAATCATTTGTAGTACCTTTCCATCCTACCATTACATATGTGAAGTACATGTCAAATGAGCAATAATACATAATATTTTAGGTTGGATTTGTTCTTTTACCCCTATATGGTATTTGTTCATCAATAGGAATATGTACATCAATATCTGCACCATCTATTGCTCATATACAATCCTTTAAAAAAATTATACTATTAGAATAATTACCAATCATAAGGACATAATGAAAATAGTAATTAAATTAAATATATGAATGTACCTGAAAATATGAAAAGAATTTTGAATTATGTTGAATTTCAGGAGGTGTATTGGTAAAGGATGAAGTATTAATAACTCTTTTCATAAAACAGTTAACTATATACAAGACTTTGGGAAAGTACTTTGAAGGTTGAATGTTGAAAGCATTCTTCATTAACTCTAGTTGTCTCATTATACCCTATAGTCATCAGGAAAATTGCTACTTGTTCCTCCACAATCACATAACTTATCAATTTTAAGCCTCCTAAACTCTTTAACTTATCATATAAGCTCAACAAGATTGTCTTGCTCATTCTTAAATTCTTATAAATCCTTGTAGAATTCCCTTTCAAAAGTTACAATATCCAATTATGACCTAACAGAGCAGAAGTTCTGCATTATTACTTTTGTAAATGAAAATATTTGTTCTCTTACCCAGTAAGAGAAATAATAACTACCTTCATCTGTTCATCATGATAATCTGATTTGAAATCCAATAAGCAAGCCACATAAGTCAAAAGGTTTATATCAAATATTCATATAAAACATAGATTTGAAGTGTTGAAACCATTGAATAGTTCTTAATATAAAAGTATCAAATCAATAAGAATTCTATACGCAGTAACATAAAAATATAACTAAAGCGACATGATACAATCCAGCTTCCTTGCATCTGCCATCTTAATAAAAATATCCTTATAAAGTAGAGAATCATGTAAAGCCTTTACGACTTTTCCTTACTGCACACCCTTAATACCCAATTCATCTAAGGAATTCAAACATTCCATTAGTATATTACTCTCTTGATTAATTGATAAAGCTCCATATCCATTCTCTATAGTGGATGATGTTTCGGTCAATTTTTTCTCCAGTAAATCATTCTTTCTTTTTGATTGTTCACTAACCATAATCATGACATCGTCTTAAATGTTATCTTCTTTACCTTCTTATTCTTAGGAGATTTCTTTCTCTTAAATGGAGAACTTGTAACTTGTTCTCCTTTTTCATGATATGAGCAATCTTCATCAATGTTAATTCTTTATGTTCCTCTTTTATACTATTTGATGGAGATTTAGTTGATGGATGTGCATGCAAACTAGTTGCAGTAGTATCTTTAAAAATATGACATAAGTATGAAAACTCCTTACATCCTTTTTTCTTGAATATGTAAGCCATTTTATTCACCTATAATGATGAAAAGGAAATATAAGACTAAATATTGTACAATATGATATATTAATAAACAATATATTTTACCTTGAATAAATTTTCCCAACATTCAGTTGTGGCATTAACTTCACTGATGAAGGAGTTATAAATGATTTCTTTTTCTTTGAGTAAGCTCTTGAAATTATTCAATCCAGCTTTTAATGTAGTATATTTATTTTTCAATTGAACATCAATATAATCTTTCTTGATTTTTTTTGAAGGCTTACCTTAATATTCTTTCAACCAAATTTGAAAAAGGTAGTATTTATTCGATTTTCCTTCTTCACTTCTTCGACCATCAATGAGATTAAATGCATCAAATGGCATCATTCCATACTTCGTCCTCTTCATTTATTTGCACATAATCAATAGAATCATTCATATTGTTCAAAGCTTCCTTCACTAAATGTAATTACATATAAGTGACATCAATCACAACAATTTTCATAAAGAATTCAATACTAAGTATGGTTTAAAAATAATCACGAGATAATCATAGATGACAGTAAAAATTATCAATTTTTAAAATAATTTTTCAACTTAGGCATGTACAATGTCAAGTCTAGTGTAATGCCCTTGCACTACAAAAGTGATTGTGTTCTTGAAGGATTCATATGCTATAAGAGACCTGCACCTAAAAACAAGTATGCATACAAAGAGATGTGCATATATTTTTAAAAAAATATTCATGAAATATTGTTACTAATTCCAAGAATTCAATTTGTAAAACTTTTACAATTCTAACTCAATTTCATAAAATTTATCTTTAAATGGTATGTAAAGAAGATCATCATTAATAATGATATATATGAGTAGTATAAGAAGTGGATGATGCTTGGTTATTATGCAACTACTTGAACACTCCATCCAAGAAGTTTGTATTTTTGGGCGCATCTTAAAGAATCATATAAGAGCCTGTACATTTTAAGGAATAGAGGATCCTCATTAAAATGGACAACATTTTTTGAGTTTTTTGTTCATGAAGTGGAGTTAAACACTACCTACTCTTATGCTTTTGGAATTAAACTTGTAGAAGTAGTAGTAATAGGTTTTTATCTTCCAACCACAATTTGAAGCTAAAATTTTATTGTACTTCCTTATTTTTTAAGATCCTAAAATGCTTTGATCCATAATCCTAATCAGCGAAGGAGTACAACAAATCAAATTTCACTATAAAGTGCGTATATATAATATTTTGGTATAGGATTCAGTTGGATTTATTTTTAGTAGAATAAAAACCTTTATGCCCTTACCTTTCCTATAACTAAGTAAACTATTCACTTAATGACCCACTTAACACCAAATGCATAAGATTGGAGAGAAGATGTGTTACTTGTACTGTACACTTAAGTTGTTGTTCCATAGCAATATCTATTAATGCTACAAAATTTGCATAATTTTGGACTAGTGATATGAAAATGAAACACTTCTTATTTTTAGGAATAAGCTAAAAATGGGGGTGTTAGGTGCAAAATATTAGCTAAGCAAAACAAATGTAATTGCAATAGATTTTACATGTTAGAATCTGCACTTTGCCAATCCCTACTAGTATTACTAAAAAAAGAGTTCATTAAACTTTATATTCTACCTATTCTTTGGACTCTGTATTCTACCAATCCCTACTAGTACTACAAGAGAAATTGTTCGCAACTAATGAAAGGACTCCTAATTATATGATTCAAGTATAAAACTAATATGATCATACTTGATTCTTTTCTTAAACTCAATTCATGCCAAAATGTGTTGTGAAAGAGGTTGTCCCACTTTTAAAAAACAAAATAAGGATAACAAAAAGCCCAAAAAGTTTCATATTCCTCCTACCAAACTCTAATTAAGTTTAAAATAAATAAACTAAAAAAACTCCAGTTTGAGAACAAAAGAATGAAATAGAAATACATACAAAGGAGACACTAAAGAAAGATATATAATAGAAAATGAAACGAAGTCACATGGTAAGGATGGAATGAAACTACAAAGAAATGGCGAAAAAATCAAATGCTTAAAACTACATTGTTACATACCTTGTAATGCTCTTTTTAAGTAAACATTAAAAGATTAAAATGTCTGTTAGTTAAAAAATTTTGTTTGGACTTTCATTTTATGTGTTACACAACTACGACTTAAGTTTTGGATAGAAGGGTGAGGTGATAGAGTGATAAGGGTTTGCATTGTTTGAACATACATACGAAGAGCATTAGGATGGATTAAGGGATAAGTTTATAACAGGAGATTGACTCTGGGTTCCAATATAAGCTTTCCTTTTTCTTAACAAAGTCAAGTCAATTTTAATCTAAGGAACCATTATAATCTATTCTTCTTATGCTTAGAATTCAAATGTTATTTCATGTTCATAAATTTAATCCTTTACATTTATACTAAGCGTTCAACACTTTGTTGCACATAAATAATAACTTTTGTCATGTCAAATACTAAACACTACATTCATGTTTAAAATATGCTACATTGTCATCTACTAAAGTTGTAATTAATACATTGTCACAAAGCTGAAAAGGCTAAAAGTAAAATGCATCTTGTGCTTATTAAATCCAAGTCGTCAATTCACATTTGAAACTCATCTCTCTTACCCAATTTTTTACTCATTTGAACCATTAGATCATCACCATTCCATTAGCAAATAGCTATTCATATTCATAAACATCTAAAAACCAGACAAAGATGGGAAAAAAGAAAGCAAAAATAATAATAAACTAGGAAAACCAGAAAAATAACACAATACAATGAAATCAAAATTTCAATAGCATCAGAAAACATCAAATCAAAATTTGAAAACTCATCTGGTGAAAAGACCAAGATTAATTTTGCTTCATGCATCGACAAAAAAGGGAAAGAAAAATTAACAAAATTTTTAACAAGATTTGGAGAAGAATAACAACCAAAAAAAAAACTTACTCTATGCAGAGGCAAAAGTCATAAGAAAAAAGAAGTGAAAAGAGAGAAGAGAGGAGTTAGGGCCAAAATAGTTGTAAAAAAAGGAAGAGAGGAGTATATTTTTACAGGATATGTATGCTGAAAAGAAAAAAAAGAAACGTGATGTGTTGTTGTTTTAATGCAAAAAAAAAAACTTGTTATGAAACATAGAAAAACATCTTATTTACGTTTTTGTAAAACTATTATAGTTTTTTATTTTTAAAAACAAGAAATGGCAAAAATACCTAGACAGACACATTTTAATTGGTTGTTTCTTTTTTATAAAAATCATAATAAAATGAAAGAAAAACATAAACAAACGAGCCCTTAGCACCTCTAAAGTAATTGTCTTTCTTCGAGAAAAAATTGTTGCAGAATTATCATAATAAATTTTTAGTGGCATAATAATGATGTCTACCACCACAAGCCTTAAAATAAAGTTTTGCAATCACAAAGCATGAATTGCAGCCTTAAGGCGAGCTACAAATTATACTTCTATAGTGGATGAAGCAATGACAAATTGTTCAACACTTTTCCATAAAAATTCTCCTTCTGCGAGTTGAAAAAAGTAGTCAAATGTCAATTTTATACTGTCAATGCATCCAGTAAAATCTGAATACAAAAATCTAATTATTTCTAATGGATTTGATCTTCTATACATGAGCATATAGTCATATGTTCCTTGAAGATAATCAAGAATTTTTTGCAACTTTCCAATGGTCTATATCAGGATTACTTTGATATCTGCCTAGCATTCCAACAGCAAAGTTGATATGGTCTTGTGCATATTTGCAAATACATCAGATTGCCAACTATAGAAGCATATGTAATATATTCCATTTATCTACTTTTTATATCATTCTTTGGACATTGCATGAGACTAAATTTATCTCCTTTTTGTTCGGGATAATCATTGTTAAACATTTACAATAACTCCAATACATAAGGCTCCCCACTTTACAAAGGTCGGGTAGCCTTCTCTTTGCATTTTACAAAAAGGCTATTTTTGTGACTCAAATATGTGACTTTTTGGTCACAAAAGAGTAACCTTACCAGTTGCGCCAAGGCTTGCCCTCCATTGATGAACATTTGTTCATATTAAATTTCTTTATAATCCTTTCAATATAGTATTTCTGAGAAAACGTCGCCATTCCTTGTGATTTATTTCGAAATATTAAAATTCATATCACATAGGATACCTCTTTTATATCTTTCATTTAAAAATTCTTGGAGAAAAAATCTTTAGTCTTGTATATTATGTCCAAATCATTAGCAAATATCATCAATATATAGAATTAGAAATAGAAACTTACTCCTTTCTGATCTTTTGATAGATACAACAATCAACAATATTTTCTTAAAAACCAAAAAATGTTGTGATATCTTTAAACTTAATATAACATTGTCGGGAAGCCTGTTTAAGTCTATATATTGATTTCTTAAGTTTACATAATGTGACCCTTTCTTTATATAGAAAAACCTTCAAGTTGATCCATATAAACTTCTTCCTCAAGGTCACCATTCAAAAAGGTAGATTTTAGTTCCATTTGATGTAACTTTAAATCAGATTAAGTCATAATGCCATAATTATTCTTAATGAGTCTTTCTTTGAAATAGGTAAAAAAAAATTTATAGTTAATGTCATCTCTTTGAGTATAACCTTTAGTAACAAGTCTAGCTTTATACCGTTCAATATTGCCATTCAAGTTACATTTGGTCTTAAAGTCATGTTTGCATTTAACTTGCTTAGATCCCTCTGGCAAATCAGCGAGGTCTAAAACATTGTTTTGTTCCATTTAATGTAACTCATCTTTAATAGCATCAATCCATTTATCATTCTTATCACTTTTTATGGCTTCTGAAAATGAAACAAGATCATTATTAATAACATAATCAAATTTTGGCTTTTGTAAATAAACTACATGGTCATTAGGAATAGTTGATCTCTTTATTCTTACAGGTTTATTCAAAGTTATTCCACATAGTTTATTTAAATTAATTGGTTGAAAGTTAGTTTCTTTAAGAGGTGTTGTTTTATTCAAATGTTGTCCAAAATTATTTTGCTCTTCTAATACTGGGTCAACATTTGGTATAAATGTGGATACTAGAATATTTATGGGTAATAGAACTTCAACCCTTATTTCACTAACATTCATAACATGTTTTTCAAAAGTCCTACTAATTTCACCATTTTTAGTGATCTTGCTATTAGTTGTTTCAATCATTTTTAGACTATAGTGTGGATAGTAAAACCTACACCCTTTAGATTTCTCTAGGTAACCAATAAAGTAATAACTAACTATTCAAGAATCTAATTTCTTTTCTTATGAATTATAAATTTGTGCTTATGCTAAATAACCCCAAATATGCAGGTGCCTAATACTAGGTTGCCTTTCAGTCTATAACTCAAAAATAGTTTTAGGTATTGCATTACTAGGAATCCTATTTAGCAAATACACAAATAGTTTTAAGTACATGCAACCAAAAAGTTTTAGATAATGAAAAATTACTCATCATACTCCTAGTTATATCCATTAATGTCCTATAATGCCTTTCTACCACACCATTTGTTGAGTTGTTCCTAGTATAGTATACTGTGCACATATGTCATGTTTCTCGAGAATCTTTGCAAATTGACCTAGACATTGTCTTGATTCATCATGTTTTCCATAATATTCACCAACTTTATCATATCTTACAAATTTCACTTTTTTATCTAATTACCTTTCAACCTCATTTACAAACACCTTAAGGGCGTTTACAACTTGAGATTTTTCATTAAGCAAATAGACATCTGTAATGTGAACAATAATCTATAAAGGTGATAAAATAATTTTCTCTACTAAAAGATGAAGTGCCAAATGGTCCACATATATCGAAGTATATAATTTTAAAGAGTTGAGTACTTCTTGAGACTCCTTTCTTACTATGTTTGGTTTGTTTTCCCTTAATGCAATCCACATATGCATCAATATTAGCAAAATCTAAATATGGAAGAATTTCATTCTTTACTAATCTTTCTAATAATTCATTAAATATATGACCCAAACAGTTATGTCGCAAGTAAGCTGAATTATTATTCAATATAATACACTCAGTTTTAGTGGTATGATAGACAAAAAATAGGGATTCAGAAAAATTAACTTCATTAATTTATATAAACCATCCATACGAATTCCATAATTAATAATGAAAATATGTTTAAATAAATTAAAATAACCACCACCAAATGACAGCACGTCGTAACGCTAGTCAAAATAAAAACTAGACTACTACTATAGTAGTAGTGAGTCTAGGTTAATCCCACAGAGAGTGTGTATAAAGTTGTTTAAATGAAATTAATCAGTGTTTAGGTTTAGAGGGGGTTTTGGTTTTTAAAAATAAGAAAATAAAATAAAGATAAAATAACTAACAAAAGTAATTTAAACAAAACATGTAAAAAATGATAAGAGTGGGGAATTCTGTAGGGACCCAGTTCTTTGGTTCAATCTCAGCCTACACCCTAATTAAACATATTTTATTGATTTGTTGTTCTCTTACCTCTCCTTGAACTATTAATCGTGGGTTAATGACTAACCTGAGTTTTCCCTTAGGTGGTGTTTAATCAAGATACAATCGTTAATTAAACCTAACCATCGAATAACCTAGGATACGATCTCTAGATTCAATTGGGTAGTAGCATTACGAATTAAGAAAATCGATTAATCAAGGCAACAAATACATACGATGCATCATTTAACCTAGGTTATGTTATCCTTAATGATTATGAACCATTAGTCGCTACAAATCAATTTCAACATAAAAATTATGGATTATATTGAAATTATAGCTATGGATTTAATACAATCATTCATACACAAAACCCAAATCTATATTTATAGGATAACACAATCAGTTCATAAAGAGAGTAAGAATAACAAACATAATGAAAAATATGTTTAATCGGGTTTGTTGACGTCGATGTTACCTCCGAAATAGCATTGAGACATCTAGCCCTTCATCTTCTCCATGAGTATCCAAGCATCAGCCAAGAACACCTTTTTTTCATGGAAAACTAATGAGAGATGAAGAAAATTGCACGTTTATTGCATCTGTCTAGCCTTCTCCGTTAATCTCCAATAATGCCCTTTTATTGTTGACAACTGACCCACCTCCAAGATGATTGATTATGAATTCCTAAATGTTGTCTCGATTCCCCATCTTGGAAATAAAAGATGAATAATGAATAAACTAGCTGCTATCCACCTTTGGTTGCTTGAAAACTGAAAGAAGATGATGATGAATGGAGTCTAAGTTGCAGTCCACTTTTCTCTCTCGGTTATTCTCCTTATCCAGTTATCTCCTTGCCATTATACACATTCCATCCTTCATATAATAAATAGCTATGTCAAATGGAGTGGGGTAGGTGGCAAGAACCGAAGAGAGGAAGTTGCTGCACTCTCTTTCCCTGTTTTATTCGCAAAGTGCAGCCCCCCACTCACTTCAGCCGAACCTCCACTCTCGTTTTGCTCTAGCTTCCTTCGACACTTGCTTCCCCTCTTTTATTTATTCAGTAGGTATGTGAAAAACAAGTGAGGCAATTAGGTTTTTATGTAAAATGGGATAGTTGTTGCGTTCCCTCCTTTAGCCACAAATTACATACTTTCCTTTATTTTTACTCTTAGTTTTCCACATTTCCTAGCAGCCAAAACCATGTCTTATTGCTCCACACTTTGTACAACCAAAGCTAGGTTAAAACATGTGAGAAATAGGCAACTAGTGGACAATTAGTTCTTGTAATCTTCTTCTTATTCCACAAAGACAAGTGAACATTAATCTTTGGAAAATGGCCCAAATATCGTGCTTTCGACTAACTTTGACTTTTTTGCTTTCAAATTGTACCTAAAATCATATATGAGTCAAAGTGAGTATCTATAGCAATTTCATGCCATTAATCGCTAAGTGTTATGGAATAATTTCATAATCAATTAAGCACTTATCACCAAACTTAAAAGTAAACCCACTTTCATCAAGTTTAGAAAGAAAAATTAAGTTTCTAGAAATTAAAGTTACATAAAGAGTTTGTATTAAATCTAGGTGATAACCAGTATTTAAATTAGACAATAAGTCCCTACGCCTTCAATTGGGACCTTCTTATGATTTCCTATGGACAAAAAAATCCAATTGGGTTTATGGTTCAGATTGTAAGGAATTCTTATATAACAATAGAAACATTAGTACTAACACCAAAATTAAGCTACCAAGTATTAGAAGAAACTTTAGTTAGGTTTAGCTCGAAACATACAAAAAGGTTAGATGTACCTTTTTTTTAAACCAAGCCCTACTTTTCAATAATCTTTATGATAGTGTCCCTCTTTCTTACAAAAAAATGACACTTATCTCTCTTTTGTTCTTTCTTATCAACATTAGCAGTAACTTGTGTCACTTTAGTAGGTGGTTTCTTTTTGAATGTCTTAGCTTTTGGCTTCTAAATCTTGATAACTCATTAATCCACAAGGTTAATTGAAAGAACTCCTTAATTCTTTGCCCTTGTTTTCTCCTAAATTAGCATATTAGATAATTCATTAACATTCTACTTGTCCTTTATAGTATTAATTTGAAAAGGCCTATACCCTGGAGGTAACTAGTTTATAATCAATTGCACTAAAAAGGAGTTCATCAATTGTCATACCCATGGTCTTTAATTTTGCTGCAATATTTTTCTTCTCTAAGGCATGTTGCTGCATGTTCCGGGATCCATCAAACTTCATGATCGTGAGTTTAGCCTTTAGTGCACCAGTGAGAGACTCATCTACAAAATGACAAAATTCTTTAAAAAATTTAAGTTATTCTTTAGCACTTTCAATTTATGAACTAGTAATCTTAATGTTGTTGGCAATAGTCATTCGCATGAAATTAAGACATAATATGTTAGACCTTTCCTATGCTTTATAGTTTGTCTTCACAACCTCATTGTTCGTATTTGTAAGGCAGTAGGTTTTTTTTTTCCAACAATGCTAAATCAAGATCTAAAATACCTAAATAGAAATCGACTTGTTCGCACCACTTAGAGAAGTTCAAACCATTAAACATGGTAACAGAAGAAACATGCAAATGAAGAGAAATAACTACGAATAAATAAATGCTCAATAAATTATTAGATTCAATTAATTAAACATTTATAATATATTGGTGGTTTCCTTTGGGCAAACTCAACAATATATTATCATAATTTTAATGCTATACAAACTTTATCAGGTAATCAAACAAGAACTGTTCAAATACAATCAATATCTTTAAATATATAACATATTTGACAAGGGAATATTGATTTTCCTTTATTATTTTTAATGGTTATAAGGTATTAATTTACGTCTGGATAAAATTTAAATTCTATCAACTAATAAGCATTATTTATGCATATAATTAATTCAATAGACATTAATATTTTATGAATAAAAGGCTATTTATACATGACAAAAATTCACTTAATTAATTTGGTCACTTTGGTGACTAACAAATTATCCTTTTATATCGTCATGTATAAATTTAACATACAACGTATAATTTTAAATTTTAATAATAACATACATAAAATTAACATGAAATCATTAATTAAATTAATAAAATGCATATCATCATAATAAAATAAGATGTCATTCTAAAAGTACAAAATTGAAAAAACTTAAATAAGTATGTAAACATGAGCTTTGAATCTGATAATAATTATAGTGGAATCTACATCTATAATTTGTTGTTGTCTAGCAGTTATGATGTTTGGTTTTCATTTAGAAGACTAGTGTTCAATTCTTACATCCAGAATTTATTATTGTCAAGTAGTTAAGGTGTTTGGTTTTCATTTAGAAGACGGGTTCAATTCTTACGAAAGATGATATGCTTATTTATTTCATATAACAATTGAGTTTGAATTAATTGTAATTAAACATGATAACAATTTTAGTTTACCATCTTTAAAAAAATTACCACAATAATCTTCAGAATTTTTTAAATGTAGAAACCATTAATAATGATTAATCATAAAACTCTTCAAACATCAAAATATTTGACATGCATCATAAAAAAAAATCATAGTAAATATATGACCAACTTGTTTATTTAAAACACAAGCTTTGATAGCACGTGTAAAAACATTATCTTTATGACATAAATTAAAATTAGCATTCATAATTTTAGGATCTTGAATAAATAATTGTTACAAATCATCAATGATTAAAAAACTGACTAGTTTAACCGATTCAACTGTAAAAACCCTAAATTGTTTAGCTTTTTGATTCTATTTTTAACTTTTTGATTTGATTTACTTTAACAAGTAAATTTTAGCAAATTAATAAATTCATATAAACCAAGATAAGTCAATTAATTTTCATTTAACAATTTTTTTAATTAAACTTCAAATTTTTCGATTGATAAGAACAATTTTTTTTCAATTAAACTCTAAATTCTTCGACTGATAAGAACCATCTCTTTCAATTATATTTTAAAATTTTTAATTTTTTTATATCTTTAACCGATTTTATGATGGCTTAATGTTGGTTGAACTTTTTAAACTTTAAACCTCATGTCTTAATGGTTTAACTTTCAATCTGATTTTTTAAATATTGCAAATCATAAGAGTATAATATTGCGTCCCTAATGTGAAAATTGTCATTATTGAAAAGAAATTGAAAAACTTCACCGTATTCTTGATTGAAATTAGTTTTTCTCTGTGGAATCTCTTCCAGCTACATAAACTTGATGAAAAACAATTTGTAATCCTAATTAGTAGATAGATAACCAATTTATATATCTATAATTTTTAATTTGGTACATCCATCAAGTGATTAAAATAAACGATTAATATTTATTTCTCTATTAAATAGAAAATGTAGACCAAATAAAACTCTTTAATTATACTAATATTATTATTAATATATATAAAATATGACCATTAATTGGGCCACGTTCTTACATATATATCATAACTTATGAAATTGCAAAATCATGGTGAATATTATAAGTGTTAGAATTAAGTTGAAAATCATTTGTTAAGTTTTAAATTTATTTATTAAGATAAATTAAAAATGTCACATTATTATAATTCAGTATACTTATAGTGCTCTCATAACTATTATATGAATAATATTAAAATATATTAATTGAAATATATTAAATATTTTATTTATAATTCAGGATTTTTTTTTGTATTAGATTAGCCTATAATTAAAAGGACATAATAAGGAAATGATGCATTTAAGAAATAACATAACTCCGTTGAGATTGAAGTTGAGAAATTGGAGTTTTGATGAAGTCATCTTTCTTTCAATGATAAGGTCGTAATGTTAAGGTTGTCACCCATTCAAGCGAACAAGCACAACTACTGGCCTTTCTCAATAAGAATACGGAGGGCAGATGGCTCCAACAAAATCGACAAGTCTTCTTCTGTATTTGCTTTCGTTGGCATTACAATCATAAATTCAAAGCTCCAAAAGTAAAAGTGTGAAGACAATGGACTCGTTTGGATACCTACCGATCAGCTGTTTTTTTAGCTGATTGGTGGTTATTAGCTGTTTGACTTTTCAATCAGCTAACAACAACATTTGGAAAGCAGCTTTTTAAAGAGCTGATTGAAGTTAATCAGCTGAAAACAAAAACGCTACAATATAGAAACGTTTTCGTGAAACAGCTAAAATGAAATGTAGCAAAATTCAAGTATACCCTTTTTTATATGTAACCACCACCTGCAGCTAAAGAAAAAAAAAGAGAGCATCAAACACTTCAATCCTTGCTTAAATAAGGACATTCTTTTTACGTTTCTTCTTCTACTTATTTGTAATGCCAACTAGCCTTCAATTCTTCTATTTGCGTAATTGCGTAATATTTTGATGTTTAAATTATATTCTTGATTAATTTGCAATTAAGTACTACATGTGTCATACTTTTGTTAGTTTTAATATACAACAATTTTTAATAAATGAGACAACCTAGTTGAGATTCCTAGATACTTACGTTTTAGGAACATTATTTGTTTTCTAAAATCTAAATTTTTATAAGAGTATTTAACGAAATACTAAGATATATAATATTTATACCTTTGTAATTTTTTTAACTCATGTCCTCATAAGTTATTTAACACATAAACAGCTAATACTAAACAGTTAATTTTACCAAACATCTCTAACAAACAGCTAATACAATCCGTTGGTCAAATCAACTGATATAATCAATTATCAGCTAACAGCTGATGCAATCAGCCAGTTGCCAAACAATGCCAATATTTATTTTCCCTCCTCTTCTTGTTTTGAATTGTATTTTATAGCAGCATGAGTACAAGTCCTCAGGTCTCAAGCCATCAACGACAAGTCCTCACCTCCGCAGGTCAGGCATTATTAAACTCCACTTAAACAAGGCAGTGTTTTGGGAAATTGGATTAGATGTGTCCAAAGTTCCAACAGACATGCCCTACTATATATTCAACAAGACATGTCACCACTGACGTACCTCATGTGTTTCTGTCCTTAACCTTATGTCACCATTAATTAATTAATTAATGGCCAAATCCAAATATCCAATACTTGGTTAGTTTTATTGCTGTTCTTAGTTCTTACAGGAAAGCTTACGTGATTGTTTCTTAAGCTTCACGAAACTGATCAGGTTGTTGACCAAACATGGAAGGGTTGGGTAAGGCGGCGTCAATTTCGGCGGAAAGGTGCGATCGTCAAGAAGTGAAAGAAGGGTACAATGGTATTTTAGCTGAACAACTAGGCACAGAGATAAGTGCTCCAGTCTGTCCCACCAAGCCCATAAAGTACACAAAACTCACTCCCTCACTCACCTTCCCTCTCACTCTCTGTTCCCTTGCAAGTCGCAGAGTATATGCAATACCACCCCCATATCTCAGTGAGTGAGCTGAGCTACTCAAAGTTCTGATATTCTCACAATAAAAAGTTCTAAAAAGTGGATAGTCTCAACTCAAAGGGTGATTATGTTTTTGAGCTAAAGAGAAAATCAATGGGATAAAAGATGATCATTCATCTACCTAATATGTTGCCTGAAAGTGAAAATGGGTATGGCTACAGCCTACATATGGTATTTGGCAGATTGGCAATCAATGACAAAGAGATTGGGATTCCGGAATCTATTAAGTTATCGTCAAATAGGTATATAAGCCTAATGGGGCTCATCATGACTTGTTCAAAGAGACGTTTGATCAACTGAATCACCTGGAAAAAGGAAAAGCATAAAAAAATACTTAATTTGAACTTTGTAGGAAAGATCCAATGGACGGGACTGACAAGTATTATATAATTTCTTATTCCTCCTTAAGAGAATTGAGAAGGGGTCATTAGTATCTTACATCACTCCATTTAAATTCTTACTTGAAATGAAAGCACTCCTTTTATGATTCATTCAATGGAAAAGGGCAACGTCAACTTGTAATTCATTCAATGGATTAGGCTCCTGTAAGTCATTCAAGATATTTGAGCAAGCATGTAGGAGCTCATGAGTATTGTGGGGCTCCGAGAGTGGATAAGGAAGATCTAAATCATGGCATAATCATGAAGAGGAACCCCACAGTAACTTAGCATGGGCTACAGGAGCGACGGTCATGAAAAGACAAGGATCCCTTAAGAATCTCCATAAAAGTCAACCCAAAGTTAGTTGTAGCTAGGTTGTGTTTGAAAACACACATCAATAATGTAAGTTCATCAAGCTGTTCTCAACAAGCCTCCGACAGACCAGGTCAACTATACAAATTTTATTTTCTAACTTAAAATATTAAAGTATTAGGTTTACTTTTATTCTCTATTTAATTCTTAACAAATCTTCCCCCCACATGAATACATTCAATACGTTAATTTTGTTTGTTAGATGTACATATGTTATATTTCGAATTTCTTATTAAAATTATAATTATTTGTGAAATATGTTATGATATTGTATTAAATTTTAGAATTTTTTTTGTTAGCCCACAGGTGTCCTAGAAGGGTCCCAATTATAGGAAGACGCCTTTAAGTCATCCACTCTCAAACTAATCCTCACTTACACCCGGTCAGCCCGTAACAGATAAAATATTGGCCAAACAGATTTTTTCATTCTAAATTCGAACTCAAAACTTCTGGTTAAGGAATGAGAGTTCTAAACTACTCACACCAACCATGTTTAGATAAAAATTATTATTATGTCAACATAAAACGTATAAATTATTAATATAAAAAGAAACTTTATCTTTGACCTAAAATTTTAACACAATAAATTATAAATTACTTTCTGCATAAAAATTAATGTTACTTTGTATTAGGTAAGTTTAGCTTTTTAATGATATATAATATATTACCTAAACAGTAATAAGAAATGGGACACAGCAGTAATATTATGCACAAGACAATGGTATTATGGTATTATGGTAGTGTAAAGTAAACTTTGTGAAAAGCTGAGATAGAGTGTGGTAGTGTGAGAAACTGCGTCTCTCTTTTTGGTGACCTTTCTTGCCTTCCCTTAGATCTCATGCTATTCTTATACATGTTCTTCCGTACACGTGTCGAAGACTTTGAGTCCTCTGAACTTTTGTGCTGTTCTTTCTCTTCCATCTCCTTAAAATCGTCTCTTTTCGTCCTTTTCCCATTGTTTATTATCTCTGTATAGTTTTCTTTCTGCCTCCCTCCTTAAAGTTTCCTCCCTCCGCAGTTTCTTCAGCTTACACATCTCCGACGAGGCCAATTCCTCACGTATGTTTAGACAAGTTGTTTGAGCTTCGTCGGTTTAGAAGGATCTAATCAAATATTGTCCACACGTAAACCTAAAGAAGATTGCCCTTCTCCCGCCACTTGCTCACCTCCCAGGACTCTTTTGTTTCTGCGGAAGATAATCTCCCCACGAAGTTCAACATTTAGAGGGCATTGGTTGGAGAAAGTTTAAACAACAAGGATGCCGCCTTGAGCTTCTGGCCTCCCTGAAAGCTTCTTCCGAGACGTATCTTTTGTACCCAAATAATCTGTTCACTGTTTTCCAATGATTCCCGAATAGATAAATTTTCATAAAATAAAATAGGCATGGAATAATAGTAACAAGTGATCTGATGAAAAAAGTTTGAGAACGTAACAGGGCGACAGACAGAGGATTTGTCTCCTTTTATTTAGATATCATTAACTGCCAAAATGAAAAGAAGCAACCTCATCAGGATCTGTCCGGATTTAAGAAAAAGACAGGTCTTGTCTCTCCCGCAAAGAATTTTTCTTGCTGTATAAAACGTGGTGGGTGACTAGAGTTTACATCCAATTCAAATCTCATATTGACAAGTAAAGCCTTAATTCGTAGTTTTAATAATAACAAAATATATTGTTGTTAATAATTTTATTTTTAATAATATTAGTGAATTTATTGTTATAAAATAAAGCAATATATATGAATAATGAAGTTTAATATAAACACAAGATGAGTAAAAGAATCAGTTGAATAAATTGAACAATCAACAAGTAGAGAAAATGAGTAGAGGGAAGCATATATATAATTTAAGTGAAGAATAAAAAATAAAGAGGAATTAAGCATATCAAGATTTAAGCAAGTAATTGTAATTTTTTATAACCTTCTTTTAATAATTTCAGTGAATTATGAGTCTAATCATTAAATGATCATTTACATGAAGCATATAATGTATAAATCTTTTTATAATCAAGAGAAAATTTGTTTTAATGTTTAAAGGAAATCTTATAATCTTTAAATAAACTTCCGGAGAACTTTTAAAATGATATTGAATTAAATTTTGTTAAATAAATACATTTTAATCTTTGAAAGAACTTGAAAATTTTGTTTTCAATTACACCAATCAACTAATCAAAGTCAACGATCAAAATACAATAGGCTTTTAGGTGTATTGGTGGCTAATACAGGTGAGTGGTTGGTTAATCGAATCTATCGATACATCGGTTGACTAATATGGCTAATGCTATTATTATTAAGTTTTGGAACATCTAGTTTTTATTTATAATGATTATTTTAGGTTATTTTAGGTATAAATAGATCATATGTAAATTGTGAAATATTAGTTAGGTATAATAAAGAGTTGTTAAGAGACTTGAGAGATTATGCGTATGCATTAGATAACACGTATTAAGCATTTATCAATTGGTGTGAGCACAAAAAGAAGTTTTTGACTTGTATAATTATTGTAGTTAGAGAAATTGCTTATGGTGTACTTTGTGAGGGGTCCTTTTAACCTTGATCAAGATTTATAAAGAGTTATTCTTCATTCATCACAAAACAAGATGATTGTAAGGGTACTCTTTGACCATGACAAAGAAGAAGTTGCAAGGAGGATTGTTATGTATTTATTGAAAGAAGAAGTTAGCATATTCTCAAGTAAAACTTAAAAAATGAATATAGATCAAGAATTGTTTGGTGGAATCACTGTAAATTAACAATTGGTATAATAGTAAGACTCGTTCATTACATATATACTTTCAGAAAATTCTGAGCAAAGTTCATTATAGCATAATTTGATTCATCTTTTAGTCAAAAGAGACAAGATATTAATATTTCTCCAATTTTAGTGTAAATGATTACTTATTTTGGAGAACTAGGATGAAATCCTTTCTTATAACTGAAGGTTTTAATTTGTAGGAGACTGTAGAGAAGAGTTAGTGAATAGGAATGGTAATAGACTCATTTCATTATATTGTACGTCAATGCACATTTTATTTTTCGACTAGATACAAATGTACTTTCTAAAGTTTGAATATATGTCAAAATACTCATGATATTTGACATATACTTGATCTTATATATGTTAATGGTTTTCGTAATGATACGAGTGTTAATGATATCGATATTACTCATAACGAGCTTGATGAGAATTTATATGACAATAAAAATGAAGTAAAAAGGAGAAAATAAAAAGGGAAAGATCAAAGAAAAGGAAGCATTAAAGATCATATGGGATTATATAAATGATTATTAAACTATAGAATCAAATAATGAGGTGTTTCACATGTGCTTTATTGCCAATAATAATGAGGTATCGTCTAGTTAAAACTCTCTAAATGATAATGATGATATTTGTGTCGTATAAAAAACTTGTTAAATGTCTAGAAATAATGACTTAGTGCTTGTTTGGTTTAGTATTTGGGGTGAATAAGTACTTTTTTCATCGTAAAAGTTTTTTTTAATAAAATGAATGTTTGGCTGTAAAATGAAAAATCACTTTTTTAGTAAATATGATTTTTTTGGCAGCTAAAATATAACTTTTTAAGAAACTCAAATTTGAAGCTTGTAAAAAAAATACTATTTCAAGTAGATTTTTATATCAATTAATGAGCTTATTTTTTAGTCCATTTTACCCTTATATATTTTCATATATGTTTCATATGGTTTAAAATTATATAATAATTAATATAGTGTACTTTACATATTGTTTAATATATTTTAAATAATATATATATGCATAAATAATTTTTATTACAAGATAAAATATATTTAAAATTAAAAGTATTTTTTATTTTTATGTTGCCAAACAGTCTATTATATGAAACTTTTTCAAAAAAGCTCTTTTTTAAATAACAGTTAAACAGTCAACTAGTTTCTTAAAAAAGTTCTTCTTAAAAAAGCTCTACTTAAAAAAGCTCTACTGATATAAGCTTATCCAAACAAGCACTTAAAAAGAGGAAGAAATTATTTGAGGTTGGAAAACCCTTAAATGTATGTATTATTGAGAATGAGAAATAAAAATGTGATGTATATGAAATGATAGAATCTAAGAATCTAAGTATGTTTGTTGCATGAAAATGGGGTATTAAAGAAGGATATCAACGATCTCAAAGAGTTGTGATTAGATTTGCCATCGATAGTAAACAAAGTTAAAATAGCATGTTTCGAGCCTGTATAAATTCTCCTCGAAGCAATGCTTTTCAAGTAGACTAAAAACATATATATAGGTTGGAAAATATTTAAGAACTAATTTTTAAGGTCCTACCAAGAACATGTTGATTTGTTCCAACTGTTGCCAGCTGAACATTCCAACAGTCAAAGGAAACTCACAGACATCTGACTCTCCGCTTGCCTGAAATTGTGTTGTCATTGTAACTCTAATTTCCTCTCTTTGCAACTTTTTGTGTTTACAATCATTGTAAACCATTTAAACGCAAGAATAAAGCCATTAATTGTATACTTGTCATTATTAACTTCTTATTCTAGTCTACGAGTAGACATTGTTCTTTTATTGGCTTCGACAGGTTTAACAAGTTCATGAGTTTTTAGTACTATGCAGTGAATTAATCCCCATGTACAGAAGTGAAGAGATAATTCCCAAATCTCAGTTTGTTTAAATCTAATCCTGTTCATAATCAGTGTCCTTGGATTTGAATCACTTAACAGGTTGAATTTGATTTGAAAGCTTGCTTGAGTGGGTTTGTTCTTACATTCAAATGGGTTACAAGAACAACACAAAGAATTACAAACACAATAATGCAATTTTACGTAAGACAAGTCCCATTCAATTAGCAAAAGGATCCAAAATAAATAATAGAAGGTTAAATAGGATAAAATAGACGGTCAAATTATATTAATTTAAAGTTTGAAATATTAAAAATTATTAACATTTTCACTTTCTAATTAAATGCTTTAATTTTCTAAGATTGTTTCCCCTTAAT
>JAOQMS010000004.1:9181403-9198445 GCA_027563885.1 Erythroxylum longipes | reverse complement strand
GAACAATTGAGTCTGTTGTTGTTATCTGTGAAGCGAAGTAACAGAGACGCAGAGAATTGACTACTGCTATTCCAAACCCTGATTAAAAAACCTGTACAGTTCTCAATGGGGTGATTGTATTTAAGGTTGGCTAGCAGTAGGGCCTCCTGTGCACTGCAAACCATGGGCTAAGCCTACCCATCATAGCAAGCCCATGAACACAGGCTCAATAACACGTTGAAGAGAATTACCAAACTCAATTATCTTGACATCCAATTAATCAGGGTTTATTGTTTATTATGCTAATCCACTAAATTAATGATTAAAATTCTATCGTGATCACTATATCTAAATTGCTTGCATTCACCCTTTTCCAGAGCTTGACGGTCAATGATTTATCATCAGACATTCTTTGTCCAAATAATGTTGTCCTTTTGATGTTAGAAACTTGATGACTTATGTCACGATGTAACTTATTATCATACATAAAACAAAAGTTGAATGTCCTTTTTATGTTTTGTCTCCATCTTTTCTACAAACTACTTTGCAGGTTTGCATTTCCTTCACTACAGCATGTAAGCATACTATGGTTGCTAAAGCTGTTGCATTCATATTAAATCATGTTGATTTCAATTTGCTTTTATGAGCTAAATCATGACCAAGAACATTTATAATACTTTTACAGGCTCCATTTGCATTTCTAGTAAGAATTTTTCTTTTTTCATAAATGTAAGGTCTTAAAATTCAAATTCTTTTATCTAGTTGTTTCCTTGTGATGTCTTTTGGAATAAGCTTCAGATTTTCAAAGTTTGTTTGTTAGGTTGGTACTTTGACAATCTTTGTTATGGGATGAGTAGGCCTACAAGAAAAAAAGTCATGTTATTTCATGATAGTAACTCTATATTGCCTAAATTAGTAAAGGTCTAAAGAGTTATAAAGTTTAAAGTTTAGAGAAATGTATCACCCTCTACTTAAATGTGGATATGTCCTTATATAAATGGTGGCGTACTCATGGGGTTATAGATGAAAAACAAAACGGCATGAAGTTGCAGCTTGTCAACAGCAGTCACACAATTTTCCTTTATTTACAAGATAACCAGAATTATGTAATGTTGGTTAGAACTTTCCTATTATTAATTGGATGGTCAACTTCACCATATGGACCTTGTTACAAGAAGGTAGACATTGCTGGCTCTACTTGACTAATCAGTTGTGCTTAACATCCTAAGTTCCCCAGCCTATACCTGACTTAGTTGGGATAATATCACCGAACCATTACCTACCCGACAAAGGATAGTTCAAATACCATTGGTAAACCTTAGCAACAGAAGTTTCAAAACGAAATAGAAATCATAGTCTATGCAATTGCAACCCTTCCGGACTTGGTATTATCACACCGTGGGCTTGACATTGACAACAGAAACACCATGCAACCCTTCCGGACTTAGTATTATCACGCCATGGACTTGACACTGACAACAGAAACTATATGCCATGGTAACCTACTGCCGGGTTGATGAGTAAAGACACCAATGAATCCGTAATCGAACCAGAGAAAAAATCAAACGCAAAAGAGGCGTAACATGCTCTTCCTAAGTATTTCATGCCAATAACTTATTTGTGGAGCAAGTTCTCAAGGTGTGAAGCTAAAAGAAAAGGAAATTGAAACAGGAACGTTAAAGAACAAAGACAACTACCTCTACTCAGCTGATGCTAAGAATATTTACCAAAGTTCCCCCTCCAGATACTTATGCTAACTATACCATCTTCCCATCGAGAAAACCCACGAGTGAAACCTTACTTGGATGGTGTAGAATTTCAAAATAAAGTAAAGGCTGTATATATGTACTTTACCAATATACCATTCATAGCTAGATTCTGCATTAATTCCAGGGTTCAAACAAGATCAATCATTGCTCAAACTCAGATTAAAAGCATTGCCAGCATATGCCTAAGGAAGTGACCCAAAAAAAATCAGCTCTTGAGGTAAATACCAAATTCTGTAAACCTAGGTCAAAATATCCAAAACATTGAGCGTATGAATGAATAATGAGGAAACAGCACAACCGGTTACTGGCGAACTTCCAGTAGACTTGGAAAGGCTAGGATGAGTTGTCTATTATTAAGGCAGAGAACTAAAGAAAGGAGACGGCCCACTTAATTTTCCATGTCCAATGATAACTTTTTAAAGAGTTAACAATGATAACTCTTAAAGGTCACTAACGGTTAATTCAGTCTTATTCATGAATAAAATATGTACACGTAAGGTAGCATTTCCTTATTGTTACAGCTATGTTATCCAAGTGAGTCCAATACACTCACATAAAGCAATTGCAAGTCTCGCTCTCCTATTCCTTTCTGGACACGAGGACACTTACATAAGCCTAAACTAAGATAGCCGACTCATTGGCATCTTGGAGCTGCAACTAAGATAGCCGACTCATTGGCATCTTGGAGCTGCTACATTGTCGTTGGAAGAGGAGTAGGGTCTAATCAAAATTGTTCCAACACAAGTTTCCGTATGAATGCCTCTGGAGCTGCAAAAACAAAGGAAGCAAAATTTTCTAACCAATGTGCACCGTATGTGGGACAACTTTACAGAGAAATAAGAGCTCCCAGTTTCCGAAAACACCAAATGCTTACGAGCATCTGAAGGAACGTGATGAGTTAATACTAGAGGGATGATAGATACCTAAGCCACCAGTGAACAGTCTGAATTGACCAAGAGCTTGCCTGATGAACATCTCAACTCCGCTCACCGCAATAGATCCAACCTCTCTAGCCTCTTGCAATAGTCTTGTATTTCTGGGTGTGTAAACAGCATCAAAGACCAATGCATATGCTTTTAAGGCCTCCTGTCCACGCAACAAACTATGTGTTAGTATATGTATGTACAAGTAACAATGACGACAAGTAAGACTAGAAACCTTTGAAACAGGGCTCTCCTGTATGTTAGGTTCCATTCCAACTGCCGAAGCATTTGCAAGGATCATTCCGTTCTCTGGGCAGAATCTGTCTAGAATTTCGTAAGGTAGTGCCTCCCCAGAAACCGCTTGAGCCAGAGCTTTTGCTCTCTCTTTTTAAAACAATTTCAATAGTTATGGATACAAGAGTGATGATAGTAATCTTACAAGCAGAAAACTTCGTCTTCTTCCTTACCATAATTGCGGTTGAATATAACTACTCGAGCCCCTCTAATTTTAGCACCAAAAGCAAGTGCTCTTCCTGCTCCTCCTGCTCCAACCAGCACAAATGTTTTCCCAGCAATAGGAGAAGCCTCTGATTTCCCTCTGTTGGTTAATTTTCTACCTGCTCTTCCATATCATTCTTCAGTTAGTTAATACTTGTTGCAGTGATAAATCATGAACACCAATAATTATAACGTTTCATGGTCTAATGATCTTTTCCAGGCAGACATTTCCTCCTGTAGTTGATTTATAAATGATAGTGAAATGGAATAGGCTATAATAGAATGGAAATGTATCAAATGGAATCTGAGAAGCTAAAACTAAGGCAAGTTTAGATTCCATTTGGAACAGAACCCTGCAAGTACAACAAGACACGGTGTGGTGATGCCAGAAGCTCAATTCATTCATTTTTTCCTTCAATGTTGAGAAAAAAATTTGTTTTTAGAAGATGCAATGCCACCCAAAGCGAATCTAATTTCATCAGGTTGGTACCTGTTAAAGCATCCTCAATTGCAGTTATAGCAGCATCACAATCTGTATTATAACCAACAAGCTTCCCATCATCAGGTCTCCTTATTATGGTATTCACAGCTCCTATGGACTGATTCAAAAAGAATCCCCATTGTTTAGAAGCTTGTAAAAAAAATGTCAAACACACAATCAGGAACTTCACAGAACTATTGCCACGAATGAGGGTTGTAATTTCTTAAAGGGGTCTCATTCTTTTCTCATTATGTTGAAGCAGCTGGTTACTATGCTGCTGAAATTCAGGGTTCTTGGATAACTAGAATGTACTCGTCATGTAATACACAATACATATAAATTCAAAAGAAATATACATGGCATGGCATCGCAATTCATATCACAATTTCGCATTTTTTAAGCCTATTTATTATTCTTAATCCATGCTTTTATCCTAAAATTTTTATTTAATTCTTTTCTTAATCTTTTAGGGCCCTGCTTAAGTAGACTTATATCTAATGGTCTGTTTGCTGACAAACAGACCACGCAGGACACATCCCACTCCTTGAAATATCTTGGGCATTCTCACTCTTGAAATACCCGGTCTCATTAAATAAATCATACAGGACAATTCCCACTCTTGGAAGTATTCGGAGTATCTCCATTCTTGGAATACTAAAATAAATTACTAAAGATATCCCCACTCCTTAAATATTGTGACACGTGTCTAATAATTAATCTCAATCTTATCATATAAATATCAAGACCATCCTATATAAATCTACCTAAGCAAGCCACTAACCACAATTTCATTTTATTCTCTTGATAATCCATAAATTCAACATCACGATGTCACGTCATCTTCTTTCATCATTGCATAGCTCCATTATTCAATAATTCATCACAAAACTCACCACACATCGTGTACAATTTTTCATACAACTAAAATTCGCATAATAATCACATTTTCATCCATAATTCACAACAAATTCAGATAAATTACAAATCACATAAATTTTATATATCGCAATATTTTCAAGTCATCTAACTCTCACAAAATCACATCTATTAGAAGTCTCACAAGACGCATACAAAAAGACATTATATTTCCATAAATTCATACAATAAACATAATATATTTATTTTTACTCAAAATTTCATAAAATAGAACATATTTAAATATCGTCTTCCACACAATTTGCATTTTTTTCACTATTTACGCAAAATTCATATCATAAGATACTTTAATTTCTCAAATTAATACAAAAATCCTAAAAATCTAATTTTCACATAAAAACATAAAATAAGGTATATTCTAATTAATTTCCTTATCTGAACCTTGCAAAACTCCGAATTCCTAGTTAATCCTATGTTCCTTCATATTTATCGCTAAGCCTTAAATAATAATAAAATAATTAAACTAAATAAAATAAAAATAAACTCTAAAAATTTTCTAATTTATTAAACTACCCTAACTCTTCCAAATTTTCAGATTTACCATTAAATTTTTTTTTCTCTTCTTCTTTTCTTCTCCTTCTCCATTCCACGTTGCCATCCTCTCAAATTCTAGCTTTCCAGAAAATTTTCCAGGTTTTTAATGCCCTTTCTAACTATATTTTCATCCATTATCTCAATATTATCAACATTCTATCAAAAATAAAACACAAATATAGTCTCTTACCTTGCAAAATCACCACAAAAACCCAAAGAATGATAAATCTATGAAGAACACTGCAGAAAACTTGGAAGAACAGAAACTGCCGTCGGTTTTGAAGAAAGAGGGAAGAAGTAAACTGAAATAAACCCTATTTATTTTAAGTTTAGAGTCATGCCCGGGTCGGGTTTTATTTCTTCTCTTGGGTTTGAGATGGGTTTTAAGTAATGGATTTTTGGTTTAAGGTTACGGGCTTTACAGAATTGGTGTTGACAATCAATGTGTTGTAAAGCTAGTTAGTGGAATCATTTGGAAGGTCGTTAAGAATTGATGATAAGCCATGCTCTTCCATGCTTCTGTAATCTGACACTTGGTATGTATGAGCAAAATATCTAGATAAACTTATACACATAAAAGGTATGGGTATCTCAAGATTTGCTGTCTAGAAGTCTTCACTTATAAGAAGAATAGTTGGTTCTTGTTTCAGAATTTCCTGACCTTAGCCAGTGGGTGGACTTCATCGCAGCACCCTACTACGGCTTCCTTATGTGGGATTCCAACACTACACCCGTCAAGCAGAAGGTGAAAGACCATCCATGGAAAGGAAGTGAATAGTGGTCAAATTACAATACTAGCTGATATTGCAAGGGAAAATCTGGACTATAACTCAAAAGTACAAAAATGATATCGAAAGCTAATCATGTTCAACAGTTCTATACCATACCTAAAACCAGCAAAGTCAGTGCTTGTATAGGTTCTAAAAAATTCGTTGACGTCATCCACTAGCATGGGAACATAGATTCCATTGTATCCTGTATGTCTAAAGGCAGGATTATGCAGAATAGGACCTTTGCTATGGCCAACTGGGTTTGAGATGAGACCAAAGACTTTGGTGTCCGGATTTATGTACTCGGGCTTATAGACTTGCCTAAGACTGACTAGAGTCGGCATGCCAGGCACTTCTTTGCCTTTCAGAGATCCATAAACCAAAACCCCTCCAAATTTCGGTGCTAAAAGCTGGCAGATGAGGCCTCGGCTACCCACTGCAAGAGCAATTAAAGGCACCTGAAAAAGAACAGAACACTAGTGAGTGATACAGCACATATTTCCAGGGCACCAGATCCTATGCGTCAAACGTGATGTTTCAACTCTGTTCAGTTAGTTTTAATCACATAAATAGGTTTATAAGATTTAATAAAACAAGTAGGAAGTGTTACTGTTTCAGTATTTGTTCCCATTTCCAGGTTCAAAGCAAAGAAGTCTACTACAAGTATTCTGATGGAAAGACGGTCCCAATCAATCGCATTCGAAAAAATAGAGAGTCCCCTTTTCCTTTTTGTGTGTGTCAAACGAATACCTGACAATGAGTAAGCATTTTAAAGACAGGCGCCAAATCAGTGATGTAATCCACATCGATCACTAATTTGATAACATCTGCTCCGGCAGACTGCATGCATGCGATCAGAAAACCGAGCTTCTCTGCTGAAGGCTTCCCTCCATTGACGTAGCTTGATACAACTAATTTGCTACTGGACCTGTTGTAGACATAGTCTACCATGCTGCTATCTGAAGCTATCTGTAAGTGTTTTTCAGCATGAATGTGTATTTCTGTCCATTTGATTCAGTTAACAGTAGAATTTGATTCTTTTATCTGTACCTCAAAGTCCATTTCGACAAATTCGACATCCAAGTCAAGTGCCAGTCTCAGTACTTGCATACAATTATCCTTTGTGTCCATGTCCCATGAGGTTCTTGATGACTCGGGCCTGTTAACAGGACAAACTCTAAATCTCAGTTAAACCTTTGAAAATCAAGTTAAACTTGTTTTGTGTCCGTATTAATAATAGGAATAACAGTTGAATAAATAAAAGAAATTATAATAAAAGGTGGTTGCATTTGCATGACAAACTCCATTAATCATTCATTGTTTTAGCCTTTTAGGTCCAAATCACACAATTGCCACATTCCCACTATTATTTAAAGTTCAAGTTGCTCGATCAATTTGAAAATGATTAGATCCGATTTTGTAAGAATTGTCAAAAAAAAAGGAGCTGTTTTTTTTTGTTCAAGAAAAGAGAGAAGAGATCTTCTGATTCACCTCTTATATGTTCCATTAAATCTTACCTACATATTTATATAAGGCTCACATAAATGTATGGTTAAAAATGATTGAAACGACTCATAAAAAACATACTTTAGAGAATTTGGTGCCAAAAAGGAAGTTGGAGCACCCTGTTTCTATTAGGATTTTCCAACTCTATGCTACTTAATCTTGTCCACACATTTATATAGACTCTAAATTAATATGTAAATAAGATTTAATAAAATAAAGTATAGTCTGATTAACTGAAATAAAGGATTTGATCCCAAGTATCGAATGATGTTAAAATTGTCAATGAAGGTAAGACATAAAGTTGTAATTATAGAAAATCCAAATAATTGTAGGGCCAAAACTTCAAGCACCTGTCATTAGATCTTCTCTTCTGGTTACGGTCTTATCATGATACACTAAATTTCATTCACATATTTACATTAACTCATATAAATATATGAATAAGATTTAATTAAAAAGGATAACAGGATTTGATGAACCTGTAACACCGCAGTACCAATAGCTATTCACAAACTTTGTTTATTTTAACATAAGCACCATGTCCATGTCTTACCAAGTGCACGGATTGGGCATGTAAATATTGCCACCGACACAGAAACTCAGCCCCGGTTTGGCTACTGAATCGTCCAGGACAACGAGGGGACCATTTGGTAGCAAAAGGTGCAGCCCATAGGGCCGTCAGAATGACGGTTTAAAAATTGCTTTATACTGTAAATTGTTATGATAGATTATAGAAATAATTTAGATCAATAAAAAATTTAGTGGGATATATTTGACTTGTGCCTCTTGTTTATAATACAATTTTCTTTTTCTTTCTTTTGTACAAAAAATCCACTGTTTAAGTAACGGTTTTGTAATTAAATTTCCATACTATGTAATACTTTGTTAGCTGCATCCCCTCTCCAATGATTTGGTGAACATAAAGTAGTAGATATTGGACTTATGTAATTAATCTTTAGGTAATAATTAGCCTCAGGGTTGAATGATGAGAAATTGAAACATTAGAGAATTAATCCAGTAAGATGTATGGGGAGAGAGCGATATATAATATTACAATACGTACCTGAAAGAAACAATGGAAGGGAGAGTTCTGTGCTTGATGAGCCTTTCGACTTGGGAAATATGAGAAAAAGACATGGAATCAAGACGAAGCTCAACAAGGTCAGCGCCTTCTTCCTTGGCCTTGTTCATTGAAGACAGCATTTCAGCTGAGGTCTCACATTCCAAAGGACTGCAGACCATGATGTTGTTTCTGAATGCCATGAAAGAAGGAAGGAGACAGACTTTGGAGGGGTGGGTAGTGGTTGTGAATGGGAACCATGATTTCCAAATGGGCTATGCTTCTTTATAGCAAGAAGCATCACTTGTCGCATTCGTAATCGATGAATGCTATCAAATTTTATTCATTTCTACTACCTTACGAAAATCTGCCACGTACCATTGTCTTGGGGATGACCCAAGGCCTGTATAAATTTATCCCAATTAGTTGAGTTCCTCCATAAAATACATTTACATAATATTCCTATTAATCATTGACTTACTCACTCTTTTTTAGTTTAACTTTTGACATCTTTTTAATTTCTTTTAAAATGATAAACTTGGTAATTATGTGTACTGAATGAACTTCCAGTTAAATACATTTATTTTGAAAAATTATTTTTTCAACTTGTATATTGAAGTGAATATAATTGATGTAGATATGCTTAAATAAGTTATTGGACCTTAAGTATAGTATAATTAGGAAGGACGATAAAAACATGTTGGAAAAGATTTGATTGAATTTTTTTCAAGTGTATATAACAAATGATAATAAATAATAACAGATAATTCTATTTTAAAGATGAAATTTCATCTTTTAAATAATAAAATCTAAAACTTAAGTCATATTTTGGAGCCAGACGTTTATACCCAAAAAAAACATTTCTTAATACATATATACTTTGCTCAACACATTCCTATCATTGGTGGTTTTTCATAACTACAGTAAAAGACTTCAAAATTTAAATGCATGTGACACTTAATTCGGATACATAACCACAATTTATCTTATAAAAAAATCACGACAACGTGAATTCGAATCTTGGGGAGGGTCCTCTCCCTAATTATGAGGTTGAGGATCAAGTCTCCTGGAGCACATGTGAGTTGGCAGAAAGGAGCATGTTGGATGTTGCACAGGAGTGAGGCCTTGTAGGATCCAGACCCAATATGGGTGATTGGTCTTGGTATCCAGCTTGTGCCGGTAGCTTGCAATGAGCACCCAACTCGTGCACATCCCTCGATTTACCTCCTCAAAGACGGCTAGGAGATACTCCTTTGAAGTCCAGGATTAGGCTTATCGGCTGGTAGTGAATTAGCGGTAGCTAAAGAATTAGCAGGTGGGGATACCTGAGTTATCAACAACAAAAAAAAAACAGTATGCTGTATTAGTAGACTAGTAGTCTACAAGTAAGTGTTGTAATACTTGCTTCTTTGTTTCAACAGCTAGTAGTATCATAAAACACTATAAATAGTTGTTTTCCCATTATTTTTGTATTAAAAAGTATTTAAGTGCCTTTTACACACATTTTTAAGTAATTTTCAATCATTTGAGCATTTATTATCTTATTTTGAGCGTATTAGCTTTTTAAGATTTTCAAAATAATCAAGTGAACAAGGTTGAGTTGTAAGGGGGAGTTCTTAAAGTGATTTTGAGGTTCTTCTTTACGCTGGAGAAAGATTAAAAAAGTGGTTTCTCTTTGCCAAAGTAAAAAATTGTATAAATGTTATTCTTTGCTTTGAGAGAAGAATTATAATAGAAATCTAAGAAAAGTTTTAAGAGTGGACGTAGGCAAGAATTATTTATCGAAACTATTATAAGTTGGTTTGCCTTTCTCCTCCCTTACTATTTTACTTTATTATTTACAAGCATTGTTAAATCCTTTATCTTCATTTTGTACTTGCATTTTTTATAGTTTATGATCATTGATTTATAAGATGGTAGCTTTTAATTAAATTCTTGAAAACACTCGATTCACCCTCTCCTCCTTTGAATGCCATTAGGTAATAACAAGTAATATCATAGTCGATCTATAAAGGCTAGTATTTCAAACGAAATCATATAGCAAAGTTTATAATATAATATTTAAGAGCATTATGATCATCCTTTAACCAAGAGAGAGAAAACATTAGTAAACCCCTTCTCCCTTTTTGGGAAAATGAATTTCTTTATTAGAAAATAAGGATGAAAATTTTCTAAATGACCGAAAATGTTGATTTATGAGACATTGTTTCAAGTGGTTCATATATTCCTACTAAAATTGTAGATGATAAAAAAGTTCCCAAGTTAAAAGATGAATGAGATCCTTAAGATAAAAAGATTAATTTCCTTGAATAACAAAGCCGTTTACATTTTTGTTTTGTGCATTAGGAAGAAACAAATTCAATAAAGCTTGTATGTGTGAAACGACTCATAAAATTTAGCATACTCTTGAAGTTACATATAAAGGAACAAATCAAGTTAAGGAAAGTTACTAACATACTAACAAGGTGTTTGGTTCACCTGCTGAAATAGATAAGGAATTGAATGATTACTCTTAGGAATAGAATAGATTAGGAATAGAATGAAATGAGTATTACTTAAGTTTGGTTTATTGCTAAAGAACTTATATTCCAATGTTTGGTTTGAAAACGTAAACGTGGAAGGCAATGGAATAACTAACAAAAAAACCAAAATATTTATTATAGTCATTATACATTATAATTATTATTACTATTATTATTATTACTATTATAAGTCTTCTTCTTCTTGTTGTTGTTTTTTGTTGTTGTTGTTGTTGTTGTTATTATTATTATTATTATTATTATTATTAAATTTCTTCTTCTTCTTCTACTTCTTCCTCCTCCTCCTCCTCCTCCTCCTCTTCTTCTTCTTTTTCTTCTTCTTATTATTATTAGAGACCTTGAATATTGCATTGTTCAATCTTTGAGAGTGGTTCGTTCTTTTTCTAATTAATGCAGATAATTTTAAAACTTAATGAGATGAGAAATCAAATTGCAGAAGTTACACAGAAAGCATCAGAATAAAACTTGCAAAAAAGACAAAAAGCAAAGGAGAGAAAGTAAGGGAAAGATGTATTAAAAAAGAAAGAAAGAGCACAGTCACAGTTATAGCATCTGTGCAAATAAAGGTAGTCTGATTTCTTCTATTGTGATGCTTGCGTTCTTACGGTTCGATGGGCTTTAGGATGTTACCTTCCTAAAGACAATCTGCAGCAGCTCTATGTCAACCTAAGAAATCAAGATAGAAACTTTACCCTCATTTTGAGAAATGTTAAATCAGAGCCATTCGACCAAAAGATGAAACAAGAAGGGTTAAACGGTATAAGTAAAACAACATAAGCGAAAATGCAAGTCCAAACTTCAATAAAAACAAGAAACTATACCAGGTAGGCTAGGCTATTGACTCAGCAATCTTAGAGCATTCCAAAGCATTCGTATTAGAACAACTCTATTTATAATATGCCAGCACATCTAGAAATAATCCAAATATCCACAGTTAGGTGCAGATAGATATCGTGCTGTATTGCACAACCCTTACCATAAGCCTTTTATGTCGCATGATGAGGATTATGGAGTTCCATAGAAACCACATCCTAAGCACCAAAAAATAAACTGTAGCATAAAGTTACCTTAACCACTTTAGGGGATCATACTTAAGGCCCAAAAACCAAGTTCAACTCTTGAACTTTGTCGTATTCAAACTTCTTTCAGGCTTAAAATTCATACTTAATTCATTTAAATTATTTCATACAAATAAACCTAAGGATGACTTTTAACGTCAATTACATAATATAATCCCCTAACGAGCATATAATCAACATATTCATGAGCTCTAATACGTAAAACCTGACTGTACTTAATCAGTCCCTAACAGAATCAATCATTCCCTAAACTTCAAATACAACCCAAACAGCCACACATCATATCCAATCAAGTTATAATCAATCTTCTAGTTTAATTACAGTCGGTATGCAATCTCCTTACAAATGCCTTTGATACAAAAATGTATGGTCATACCAAAAACGAAGCCATCAAAGAATTAGCCTATAGAATATAAGGATTGCATAACACTGACCGTCTAATCCAAAGAGCTATAATTTCTCTATAAAGCTCATAGATCAGTCATCAATGTAAATTAGCCAAAACCTATCTCTTTCCAAACAAGTTTTTAAGGGCCACTATGAAACTCTGATGACAATAAAGATTCAATCTGAATGAATCCCACCATAGGAACGTCAAATTGAGGCTTGAGTATGTAAGAAGAATGATCGTTATTAAATGCTCTCTATTTGATACTGCCATCCAAAGTTTAGCAATCCTCAACTACAATAGTAATGTAGAAGGAACTATACCGCAAGAAGCAAGGGACTAAAACATATTGAAAATCGAATAAGATATCAGTAAACACTTCTACGTGCAAAGTTGCAAATATTATATAATCTTTATGAGATCATAACACAGATATGAGTACGCAACTGAAGCCTCAAAAAGGCATTCATATTATTGTAAATGATGTTTCTTATCTTGAGTTTCTATGATACTACAATTAATAAGTTGGACCAATACCAAAGCTAGCGCACGGCATCTAACCAGTCAATATTAGGCCAACTTGCTTCAAATTTCATTCCTAAAAGAAAGACATGACAAAAACAATTACACTTATGTATAACACTCATATGCCAAAACCAAAAATTGTGCAAATTCCGTGGAAAATATGGTCACATTATCCTTGCTCTTTGTTCTATGCCACAGTTGCATTTCCATATCTACATATCATACAACAGAAAACAAAAGAAATCAAGAAACCAAGTGGCAAAAGTAATTATAATCCATCCAAAACCAATGAGTAAAAACAAACTTGTCTTCTTCAGGAATATCAGTATGAATCAGCTTCACAACCGTAATGCCAACTTCAGGCTCATCAAACGTCAGTCTCACTTACAACAATCATCATAATTCCATTAAAGCTAAAATATCACTCCACAATACAAAATTCAACTTTTCAAAGATCACGTGAAAGCAACAAAAACAAATCAAAGCAACAATCTTTACCGTGGAAATAGCCCCATCAAGCCAACTCCTAAAGCTAGATAGCCTTCAGCTTTGGTCAATTCTCTAGACCCAGAATTTTCAGTACCATAAAAAAGAAGAAGAAAAATCATGTTTCCAAAAAGTGGGGGGATCATTTTTTTAATATTATAGGGGAATGTTAAAATTCAAAGGAAGTGATTACCCTTTTGTATGTTTTACATTTTTATATGGTGAACATTTATGGATATTTCTTTGGTAATGAATACCGTTTTGTTAAATTATGCTCTCAATATTGAATTATGTTTACGATATTAATTTATGTTTTATAAGCAAATTAATGTAGAGCTAATTATTATCTTTATATGGATAATTACTTGCTGCTTAAATTCTTATATTGCGTTCTGATATCATGAATGCTTTGTCAACATAAAAAAGGAGAGATTGTTGAACCAAGGGAACTTCCGATCGATATTTTAGTGATAACAAAACATTAGTACTGCTAATAAACTTAATGTTTTAATGAGAAGGAATATGAGAACAAGATTTTATCATAACGATGGATTATGAAAAGAAAGACGAAGTTTGCAATCTTTAGTGTCAAAATCAAGTCAAGCATAGAAGAAGATCAAGATAAGTCAAGGTCTTTGTATATTGTGTTTTCCTTAATGTAAGCTCACCTTGGTTGTTTGATAGTTTAAAAGGCTCATCATACATAACCATTTCATTTCATTATATAAGTATTTAAATTTATTAAGAGGGATTACAGCTTTTGGTTTTAATATAAAAGTTTTTTTATCTTTCAAACTAACTTAAGAACATTTTGGGAAGTTTTAAATTCATAATTGCATTGATCAAATTGAGTTTAAGCATTTGAAGTAGTTAAAATCATATTTTTAGGGTGATTGATCAACTTATATGGGTTAGTGGTCGACTAGTATAGGTTAAAGTTGTTAGAATTGATGTATCGATACTATTTTGTAACATTAGTTGATGTATTAGTTGATCAATGTGTCGTATGCTAATATGCATACCAGTCAATTAGTGCCTTAACGATTGGTGAATCTGGTGTCTTTAATGCATAGTATACTATATTGGTTCACAAATGCTCTACAAATAGCAGTTGCAATAATTATTTCTTAGCTCCAATGACTAGTAAGGGTCCCAAAATAATATAAATAGGTGTTTTCTCATTGGTTTTTGTATCAAGAAGTATTTGAGTGCCTTTTGCGTACATTTATAAGTGTTTTTAATCATCTGAGCATTCATTATCTCATTTGTAGTATGTGAACCTTTTTGATATTATCAAAATAATTAGGTGAGCAACTTTGGGTTATAAGCTCTTATTGGGGTTCTTTTTCATTGTATTGAGAGTGTTTAAAGTTGTTTTGAGGTTTCTCTTCACCTTGAAGAAAGATTGAAAAACAAGTTCTTCTTTTCCAAAGTCAAAAATTATATAAATTTTCCTTGAAAGAAGAACTACAGTGTAAATTTAATAAAAATCATAAGAGTAGACGTAGACAAGAATTGTTTGTCGGACCAATATAAATTGATTTGTCTTTCTCTTCCCTTAATCTTTTACTTTATTGTTTACAAGCATTGCTAAATATTTTACGTTTATTTCATACTTACATTCTTTATAATTTGTGGTCATTGTTTTATAAGATAGTAACTTTTAATTTAAATCTTGAAACATCCAATTCACCCCCTGCCCCCAATTTAGGTTCCGTTAGGGAAGAACAAAACCAGATTCTTATATATAAAGAGATGAAGAGAAAACATCATTTATAATTCACAATGTCATATCAATTACATAATAATATCATTTGAATTCAAGAATAAAGAAATAATATATGAGACATTAATTAAAATTGCAATTATGAAAAATATGAAAATCTATATTGATAATCAAGTTGTCCAACAAAACTCTTATGATTGAAAGACTATAGAGAGTGCTTGAAGATAGGAATTCCCTTTGGTTGAGCTGGCTACATTGTTATTTCCTCAAAGAGAAAAGCATCTGGGGCTCAACAATCAGGTCATGATATTCTAGTTTTCTTAGTCAACTATTGATAATCAAAATTGAAATTGCAAGAGTTATATTCTGTTGAGTTGGGGATGGAAAGATGGCTTCCATATGGTATGATAATTGGGTAGGTTTTGGTCCCCTCATCCAGCATTAGGTGGCTATTATTGCCTTTTCTAACTATCAGAATAAGGCTAAAGTTTCATCACTAATTATTGAGAACAAATGGTCTTAATTCCCTATGACTACTCGAAACTTATCCCTAAACTATTCTCCTAATATAGCCTTACACAACTGCTAATTTTAGAGCAATCTATCAATTCTGAAATTCTCTACCAAGAAGTTCGAAACAAGGTGTTTTTCTAATGTCCTTGATGTACCATGACACTAAATTGTTTGGATGAAACATATTAGGCCAAGTACTGCTTTTATTTTGTGGTTGCAGTTAGAGATAAATTTAGTACTTTCAATAAGTTGGTATTTTTAAACTTGAGGGGTGAATGTATATTATATACAAGTGAAAGGAAAACAAGAAATCATTTATTTTTTGAATGCTCTTTTACTGACTCACTATGTAATGCAATTAAAAGGCTTTGTCAATACAGTGCAAATATCACTACCATCCTAAAAGCAATTGCATGGTTAATCCCCTTACATAATAAGCCTATCTTGGGGATTTATATCCTAACCTTGGCTACCATTATTCAAGAAATTTGGAGGAAAAGAAATCTAAGAAGATTTCAAAACAAGAGAAAGTCCAAAGAAGCAGTTATAGGAGCAATTGTTCAGAGCATCAGAGAACAACTTATTAACTCTGATATTGCTAACTAATGTTTCCTAAATCTCCCCGCTTCATGGCAAATCTAAGGGTCTCACACCTACATCTATTTATGCATAGAGGTTCTAATATGGATCCTTATATCATGTCTAGAAATTCCTAATATGATCCTTATATAAATTCTTATGGTATTAAATTCTTGAGTCTAACTTATAGGCTTCGAAGTCTCTATAATCTAATTTTGCTCCATGCAAGGATACTTGGGCGATCTCCATCTAAAGCTCCCCACAGAAGAAGAAACTTTGTAGAGAGAAGAAAACTTTAGGGATTTGAATCAGGAAATGACTTCTTAAAAAAAGATAATTATTTTAACCTAAAGAAAGTGGTTCTTGTTTTTCCTCAATACATAGATGCCCTCTGAAAGGTTAGATACCAAAGATTGGCCTGGAGGATCTAAAAACTCTCTTGATGCTTAGTGGTCTTGAGTATCTTGGCTTTCGTGTATTAATATTCTAGGTGGTTTGTTAGGGTGATTTAGGCTTGGTTTGGAGGAGCAGTGGCAGTTGATAACTTACTGAAATCAACCTGCTGAAATAATAAGTACTTATTCTCAATAAGTACTTATGTGTTTGGAATTGCTGTTTTGGTAACTGTTGAAACGTGAAAATAGGTATTTGGTAAGTACGGTTGCGATTGCTGAAAGAAATAAAATGACTAAAAAGTCCATTGATTTAATAAACTATTAATTGTTGTATAAATAATTAAAAAATATATTA
>JAOQMS010000004.1:9161553-9181303 GCA_027563885.1 Erythroxylum longipes | reverse complement strand
AAAATAAGAAAATATAAATAAAATAAATTTAGTAAATAAAATATTTCATAAAAAATATATTATTAGTTATATAAATTTAAAATTATAAATAATAAAATATTAATTTAAAATAAGAAAATATAAATAAAATAATTTTAGTAAATAAAATATTTCATAAAAATAGTTTATTAATTATATAAATTTTCATTATAAATAAGAAAATATTAAATTAAAGAAAGAAGAAAATGTTACATTAAATTGCTTTCTATTAGTTAGGGGTATAGTAAATAATAATAATTATCAGAAGGTTATTAATGGAAAATAAAATTTCTACCACAGAAGCACTTTCCCACCGCAACCCTCTTTCTGCTTATGGATTTCTGCGGTGACAACGCAGTTTTTTCCAACCTCCGGTTGTTCACCGCATATCCAAACATGTGACTGTGTTTAGAAACTGCGGTGGATAAGTACTTATCTCTACTACATTGCAGATCCAAACGCAGCCTTAACAAGATTTCAAACCTGATGGTCGTGCTCTCTTAATTTTATAATATTATGTTATTTCATTCTTATATCAATGAAATTATTTAAACAATAACAACAACAATAACAATAATAACAATAACAACAACAATACTGAGTAGAAATTTCGCTGACACGTGAGGTCTAGAAAAGTTCGATAGTACACAGTCGTACTCTTAATTAGTAGAGAGGTTGTTTCAACAATGAAATTATCTAACTTTTCAAAAATAAATATGATAATAAATATTGGGTAAATTATAGATATTATAAATTTATGCACAAATAATTAATGTTGTCTGAAATTAAAGAAAATCTTATTGAATTTCTTAGAAGAATATATATCAAATAATAAATAATTAACAGTTAATTCTACTATTTTAAAGATGAAAATTTCAATTTTTTATATGAAACCTGAAACTTGCAGATATAAAATGTTAATCAAGAGTAAAAATTTGACCGATAGCTCAAAACAATCAACAGTTTTTTTCTTCACCTCATGGAGGAATGGAAATTTCCGTTCGACACCTTAAGAAATTACTTTTAATAAATTAAGTTACTAGGTTAACTTTTAGTTGGTTTAGTTTCCAAAAAGCAAAGTAAAAATTCAGAATGGAACGTCAATCTCCCATTTATCTGGAAAATGAACCGTACCTATATGTGGTGCCCATGTGCAGATGATTTGACGGTGTTATATCAAAAGTTTTGTCCTTTTCCTGCTTATCGATGCATATAGCACACTGTGGTTATTACTTATTAGTGGCAGAAAAGGGCCCACAAAAGACCTACCCAGATGCAAAGCAGACACGTTTGAGAAGATGATAGCCCATGTTCAGGTTCCTCTCCCCAACCACCTCCAGTCGGCAATAATACCAGAGAATCTTAATGCCTGGGCCACAAGTATATCATGATGATCATATTTCTTCTCTCATTATTGTTCTAGTTCTACTAGGCATTTCACCTAACCGAAGTTGTTCTTCAATTCCACTCGTTGACGTATAATGTAAAGTGGTCCATAAGAAGATAAAAGTTGGGAAATAACAGCACCAACTTAAGTACTCCTAAACCAGTAATATTTGGACGACAAAATTCTGGGACCATGTTTGCGGCTTTGGACAAAGTTAGAGTTGCTAATGTGGTTCCGCTTTTGGATCCTCTCAACTGGCAGTCCGTAGCAACTTTAAACCAGCGACCAGTCGTGGTTTTCTTTGTGAACCTTGTTGACTCGGCTGAATGGTACGTTTAAGTCTTCTACAAGAAGTGGCCAAAAGTAAGTAATCAGGCATCTGAGAGCTGGGTTGGTGGTACTTGGTTGGTTAATGCTTGACTGGACATTTTAAACAGACTGTCTTGAATAATGGAAGTTCAGGTGCCACATAAAACAAATAATGGACCATGCTTTCTTGTGGAAAGATAATAGGTCTGATTACTTTCCCCTGCACTCATTCCCTGCCAAGGGGCCTACATAAAAAATAATTCAGCTCGAGACAAAACCGTGATGTCTGTTATTCTTATCGCGTGCCAGACCTGAGATTACACAGAGAATCGATGATGCGACGTTGATCTTTGTTTTTTGTGCACTGGAAAGCTCACAAGCTTGGTAATAAGGATTTTTAGAATCTTGAAACAATTTTGAAAGAAGAGCTTAATCGATTAAGGTAATTTAAAAGTGGATATGCTTGGATACAGATGAATTAATTCTAAAGTCATTTAAAATTATTTTAAAAATTATGATAAAATAAAAGCAATTTTTAAAGCCACAATTTGTATTTGATCATCTTCCGTTGAAAGTGAATCGTATTTGCACATGATAGTAATTGGTGAAAGAAGGAAACAGCTTTGAAAAGGGGCCATCAACTTGCTCTAGACGTTGCAGTTTAAGGGGTTGTATCGTATCCTGTCTTTTTTTTTTTTTTTGAAAGTATGTAATCGATAATGACCTGTATAGTAATTAATGGATTGTATTAGTTGTTGGCTGATTTTATTAATAGTTAATTGATAGTTGATCAATTATTTATTAAAAATGTTTGATAAAATTAACTTACTTATATTAGTTATTTATTTTGTAAAATAATTTATGATGGCGTGACTTAAAAATATCTTATTTCATTATAACAGGTAAGAAAAAAGGATATAAAATAACCATAATTAATACATATATATATATATATATATGTTTAAGAAGTGAAAATATCAAGATATATTTAAATTTTAATATACTACTATTTAAAATTTATATGTACAAAATATTATAGTGAAGAAATAATATTCCTTACCAGTTAATATATGTTATAAATTTTGTAAAATTAGTTTGTTATTTTAAAATTAATCTAATTTAAATAAACTTACGTTTAACTTATTCTAAATTTAATTTATATTTATTCAAAAAAATGTTTTTAAATTTGATTCAAATTTGTTATAAATTTATAATTTATCTTTTTAATTTTAATGTCCAAATTTAGTGAACTTGTAAATATCTTATCTTTATTTCATATTA
Source organism: Erythroxylum longipes (assembly GCA_027563885.1). Classification (NCBI taxonomy): domain Eukaryota; kingdom Viridiplantae; phylum Streptophyta; class Magnoliopsida; order Malpighiales; family Erythroxylaceae; genus Erythroxylum; species Erythroxylum longipes. The sequence goes on along the minus strand of JAOQMS010000004.1, from coordinate 9,178,308 downwards.
TTATATGCTTATTCTTATGTATATAAATAAATAAATAAATATTGTGTAATTTTAAATATAAGTAATTTTTTACTAATAAATTTTCTGTTTGAAGAATGTTGTTGTTTCAGTTTTCTTTAAGAGAAAAGAAAACTTGCGAAGGGGAATAAAATGTGAGTTATTGATGATTTATGTAAAGTTCTTACTTTAGTACAACACCAATTAAATTCAAAGGATACCATTGTATTTTCATTATTAAATGTTGACTGTCGGAGCAAAACGCTCCAACATACCAGCTTTTTCATTTTCAACTTATTGTTTTAAATCAAATAGTTAACTAGCTATCTACCAAAATAACTGATAACCTATTTACTAAACAAGTCAGCCCAATGTAGGATCTGTCTTTGTTGTCACTTAACTGTAGTTGAACTGTAATGGATGGGAATGCACTCTTCTCTCATTCAGACTCAAATCGGAGTTACCATCATCTTTCAAATGAATGAATTCTGACAATTGCCTGCCTGCTAAGATCCAATATGAGAATGCACTTTCTAATCGCCATGGACTACGACTCGGCCTCTGGGGTTTAAGAGCTGCCTGATCACGAGGACGCCTGAGCTGTGAACATGTTCAGAAACAGAAACACGCTGTTGTTGCTATGTCAACTTCAGAGGTCCCCACCATGTAAAAGTCGCGACAACCTGCTACCAATGATTAAGCAGCATCAATATGTCTAACGTGCCATGAGCATATGGCATCAGAACATCAACCTGGTTCACGTGCTAGAGATTCAAGAACTTTGATTGTGATTGATTCCCAATTCTTTTACAGAGAAATTGATTCTCAAATTTCCAGTGTTTCTCGTGACAATATCAAATCGTACAATAGTTCACCTTCATGACATTTGTTCTTTCTGAGCGGTGGCATTAAAAATGTGCAAAATAATGCTGAAAACTGTTTTTTTTTTCTAATTTACATATTCTTTTCACAGAGAACAACAGAATATTATTTAATTGCTAGATACTAACATAGAACAAACCTTGAGAAAAGCATGGGATCCTTCAATCATGTGCCAGACGAAGCTAGCTCCCAGCAATCAGGAAAACATGGGATGCTTCAAGCAATTATTAATTTGTAATTTTCAAACGGGACCCCACATCACAATTGCCATGTCCTACCGTACCGTCTCAGACTTTATTTTGGTAGATAGTCTAGGAATTTTCTGTATTTAAGTAATATTACAGTTTGAAACATTGATCCAAATATCCAAAAACGCAACTCTTAGAAGTAAAGAACAAATGGAATATTAAGTTGTTCATTTGAAGACACTATTAGTTCATTTATAATTACTTAGAATCATTAGGTTGATTTTGTCATTAAAGTTAATCAGAGATTTCATAGCGTAACAATTCAGTTTCTTGTTTTATAGAGTTTATGAACCAGCAGATTTATAGCGTTTCACATGTAGTAATGTGATTTACTATTCCCATCACTGATGACTTGGATATTCATGTGACTTCTCATACAAAAGATATTCATTCAATGAAATCCGTTCTAGCAGTATTAAGGTTCAGTTGCACCAAAATATACTGTAACTTAAAAGTAGAGTCACAAAATCAGACACACGTTTTTGCAGTAATTAAAAGTACAGTCAAATTATTTTCTCCTGCTCTGAATGCGTGCTTGCAGGACGGATCAAGTTTAGGTGATGAAGACAGTATCATGGGGCGGGTTGAATTTGGTAAGTTCGGATTCATCATGTCCAGGTCTTCCTTTGGGCAGATGAAAATCCTTCGGACATTGAGTTGGAATTTTCTGCAATCAGTTTTCCTTGGGGCAGACTAAAATCCTCTGGACATTGAGTTTGAATTTTCTGCAATCAATTTCAAATGTGACCAAGTTAATGCACAGATTAAACCTATAATAGTTTCAACACTGAGAGACACAAATCTAGTCCTTACTGCCAAGGGAAGTCTCTAATTAGCATCATGTCCCGTTCTTTATCTGCGAATGTTACATGCCATCCACTACTCCCGTCAATTAAACTTCCTTTAAAGTCGAACATCTTGTCAAGCTCATAAATTAATTCATCATAACCATGAAATCGCATGAGGTCGACTGACAGTCGGAGCTTACTTCCATAGTTCAACACCTGAAAGCAAGTAAAAGTATCTCAGAGCTGGAAAATAATATCAATGAACTGAACCCATCTGTGCTATATAATTAAGCCAGTCGCAAAGATGACCTATATGTTAGCTGACTTGGTATTCCCTGTCACAAACTACCATAGATGTGATTCTGAATTCAACATTTGTCAACTTGACAAATAAGCTAAGCACGGACGTCTAAATTTACAAGGATTTCAGAAAGTAAAGTACCTTTGTGGAACTCTGCTTGGAGGCAAAGCACCAATCCTTGGCTTGGTTGTCAGAAATACTCTTGGATGGCTCTGCAACACAAGATTGAGATGTTGCGGGGACATAGCGCAGGTTTTCAAGCTGATGAACAGCAGCAACTTGTGGTGAAGGGAGCTCCGGTGGATTGTACTGTAGATGGACTCCAAAAAGCATGTACCTGGTACCACCGTTTGTAGGAGCAAGAGGAACGTCATTTCTATCGTTCAGTTCCAAAACTCTCCAATCCTGGGACGGTAAATGTGGACTATCAACATTTGGTGGAGAAGTTGGATATGACTTTGTCGGTGATTTAAGGGCATCCATTTCGCTGACACCTCTGTCAACGTCTTCTTGGCCTTGCAAGACGTCCGAGTGACTTTGAGGTGCATCATTGTCGGACTTACTTGATGAGCATGTTACTGTAAGAAACAAAGTTAAGTCAAGACGAGAATCCACAAACAAATAGGTAATTGATTTCAATTTCCTCTTAACTAGGGATGTTTCAACAAATGATTTAGGCCACAATGAACGGTTAAAAGAGAATCACCGACCATCCTTAAACATGCTATTAAGCGCAGGCAACGATAAGTTCAGCATTCGCGGCCTTTTTGGTGGCCGTAGAAGAGAAGTGTCCTTTTCTATTAGTTCCACTGTCTCAATGTCCCAAGGAGACACTTGCTCTGGACGCACATATCCATTGTTTTTGATATCCCATTTTACCTGAAAGAGATCACGTGTTGTTGATATAAATTGAATAGAAGCTATGCTAATGATCTACAAGCGTCCAGGATGCAGAGAGAACTTTTACCTTCAAACTTCTCCAGTCTGAATTGGGCCACTTACTGGGATCAATATCGTCAGCACCAACAATAGTGCCCTCAAATCTGCATATCATAGTTGCAGGTTTCTAAATGATACTAGTGAAAGACATACTTTGAAATACTGAACTCAAAGACAATAACTATTCACTTCCGTGCTTGCTGGACAGCTAAGCCCTTTGGTCAAGTTACATGCCACTTGGTCTCACACAATTGAAACAACAACAAATGAATAACTCATAAGACTAAATCCGATAGGGTCACTCAAACGGTTCAATAAGGCTTCGCACCTTTGTTCTGCACAATCGTCTCCTTCAAATACCATTCTGAATCTGGTGCCAACTGAGTAGTCAATTTTTGCTGATTTCCAGTAGTGATCATAAGGGATGATAAACCCAGCAGGACTCGTCCTGAAAGAGGTAATAACATTGTCCCTTTTTTAATATTAGCACTACAATATGCTCCAGATTAACTTTGGGGACTATGACCCCCTCATTTGAAATGATAATGCCACATATTTTTGAGACTTCTGAATTTACCATCAAAGGATATGGACGAAGTAAAGTCATGCATTGTATTTATAGCATTAGATTCCATCAGAAAGAAACAAATGCCTGTCATTTTGTTATTAATCATTGTTTGGTAGAAAAGAAAACATTTGACCTTACAGATTTTTAACCAAAAAAACCAGCATGCACTTAATTTACGACTAATAGACCTCTACTCAGAGAGGGGAAGCAGTACCACACCCTTCCCTGCCCGTTGGTCTGCTCCCCTATGCATTCCAGTGAAACTTATATGGTAAGAAATCCTAGTAATCAAACAATTTACTACCTTAAATATAAAAAAAAGTTGCATCTAAAGACTATACCAAGGATGGTAGTAGACTGTGAACTTAGTTCCAGTAGAAATGGCATAGTATGCACTGGTAAGAACACCATGTTGCATGGCAGGCCCAGATAAGATATTTGTTACTGCATTGCTATGTTGTTTCATTGCTCGCCGAATCCCAACGCGCAGTTCTCCATTTTGTCCTCTGTGTTGTAGTCATGCATTCACAAAGTCAAAGTCACCTTTAAATATGAACATTGCAAGGTTCTAATATTTGACTTTGAATCAAATTTATAACCGGAGAGAATAAAAGAGAAAGAACCTCAGGAAGATAAATGCATCCCCAGGAACAAGCCTCTTCGATGTCACAAATGTGCTCCACCCGCATGTAAGGAGGTGCCTCTTTGGTTGACCTTTAGTCGTTTTAACAAAAAAGCAAGGCAGTTAGACTGTTTGACGAAAGCTACTTGAAAGGACTTGAAGCAAGTACTTCATGTGATTAGTTCATTTCTTCAACACCATACTAAAAGGATAAAAACTAGAATAAGACTCAGGAGATAACAAAGATGTTAGGATTAATCTTAATTCTAAATGATTAATCCTTAATAGATACTATGAACATAAAAGTCTTTTGTATTATAGTGACAAGGTATTAAAAACTTTTGAGGCTCAGATGAGTTTAGAATAGTTACCGCGAAATATATGTCGAAAGCGCCATACACGCCCATGCAAGTCCTTAGCAAGAAGATCCTGAAGTGGAGGTAGCTGATTCATGTCCTGCACAAGCAGGCATTTGGTCAAAAAAGCTGCTCCTTCTTATCCTCTCATCGATGATCATCTCGTATGGAAACAAGATAAAAAGCACAAAAGACTCAATCTAATCTGACATATGAGATCGAACTACAAACAGGATTCCGCTAGAAAGCATAAAAGACTCAATCTACTCTGACATATGAGATCGAACTACAACCAGGATTCCGTTGGGAGTTTTATTACAGCCATGTAGGAGCAGACTGATGATTTATGTAGTACTTTATACAATCAATCCAACAAGATTTGTGTTGAAATTATGGCATATTCATCATGTTGTCGTCCAGTAAACTAGAGCAAGTATATTAACCAAAGGTGGAAGGGACTCGTCAGCATGGCGCCTTGGAACAGAGAATCCACCATGCGTGTTAGTGTCGGAACGGGTCACCTTTTTGTAGAAGGACCGCACTTGAGTAATCTCAGGTGAAGACTGGAAACTTCCATCGTTCCCTGAGCTTCTCTCGTTTGTCTGCAGACAAACAATTTATTACATCTGAGGTGAAAAGGTGTTCAAATTGCCAAAAAGTAAATGGAAGTTTGAATAAAATCATCTCCATATACAATGCACAATTTAACCAACACCTCTCTAACTAACCTCTACAACTGGAAGCAAAGTTATTTGTGCAAACACTTCATCAGTTCTAGCTTCAGCCTGAAAGTTGACAAAGATGATCCAAGTATTAAAAAGCACTGTAACAGCAACAAAATAGCAAGATATGGAGTGATGCAGATAAGCAAAGGCTTACCTTCAGCTCGACGTTGACAACCTTGCAAAGGATTTTATAAGGCAGGTCATAGCAGGGCATTTCCATTTTACCATCTTGGTCAGTGTATGCTTCAAGCTGCCATAAGGGCATCAACAAAACTCAAGACTTTGAAGCCTATTTAATTAAGTCTACCAAACAAAGTTATGCATGAATTGTGCTCGTATAATACAGTCCTGTTATTTTCCTCACTATAGCTGATTCAGAAGAAGGTGAAATAGATTCGATTCCATTGAAACAACAGATGAGTTCAAGGCCACTTTACGAGGATAAAGGGCTTCAAGGAGCCTTTGGAATGGACTGCTTATCCAACGGTGAAGTATTAAGAAATTACAAAAGCATTCATAAAAAGTAAAGAAAGAGGAATATCAAAAGGACATAACCTGTTCAATATGACCTTGGAGAAAGTACAAAACCACGTCCCCGATCCGCGGAACGTACACAAGAGGTCCCGCACAAGCACGCCACAGCTCAACGTACATATCATCTTTGTTCCCTAAGACGATGAAATTATTCCGTTATCAACAAGACCAAACCGATAAGAGATTTTGAAATGACCGCTTCCATAATAAAATTAAGATGAAATGAAATTCCTTGTCCATCGAATTTAAAAGGAAAGGCGTTGAACATTAATGACCAACTTAGCAGTCAAAATATCATGACAGCGGAATGCAATGAACACATCAACATAGGTACTTTAAAGTATCGAAAAAGGTATGCAAGTGCCACGTCACCTTGGCCGTTGTCAGGAGGAGGCGAGCGATGGTTGATTAATCCCCTGGTTCGACCACCACCCCGGGTAGCTGATCTCTCCGCTTTGTTCCCCGATAAACTGTTCTTTCCCATATCTCTCTTTCTGCAAAAATAACAGAACCCTTCTGCTGTTTTCTCTAAGCACTCGGAATATTGAAAAATAAACTACCAGAACAAGAATGGATGATGATGAAGAGCGAGAGTAAAATAGAAGTGTACGATACGTGTAGTCAGTTAAATCTAGAAGAAGACAAAAGGAGACAGACCTCCCTGCAAAAATCAGATGATCACAGTATATCAACCCCACAGAACATGCAACGCGACACTACTCAACTTTCCACGCACATCGAACAAACTGTGTCAGTCTCTCCTTTTATATGAGGTCGTTGGTTCTTTGAGAATGAAAAAATAACAATGTAAAAAGAAACGTAAGCTTCGTAATGATTGAAGTGCACTGGGGAGGAGGGATGAGGTAGCGACGACGGTGCTCGTGTGCGTGTGTGTGTTTTGCTCAGCGAAATTACTAATAACTCATCACCAGCTCTCTCTCTCTCTCTGTGGTGTCTCAGTTTTGCAGTAGGGTAAATAGTGGGTAGAGCAAGGAGGCCACGGCAAGCGTCTCTTTATTCGTGGGTTTTGGCTTCGGCGATAACTGCTACTTCGGCGTCCGATTATTCCTATGGGCCTTTACTTGTCTTCACACGACAACCATGGAGCGCTCCGTCCTTAGCCTCTGTCCTTTTATTTTATATCTAAACATCGCTTTCCATGTCACCCCTCTCATCTTCACAAGGTCACGCCTAGGAGAGTTCAAACAGCGGTCTTGATGTTTGAAGCTTGCATTGTTTTCTTCCACTTCTCTAACTCTAAGTGTATATTTCCATGAACCTATTGAACATTTTATTTATCAAAAGCAAATCTGCTGTTGATATTATTTTATATTTACCGGGTAAATTCTTGGTGATTGTAACAATATACAAATTATGAAGTTTTGGTATAATAATTTAAAATTATGAAATTGTGATATATACTGCAAATATCCGATATTACGTAACCTAATTCATATTTAATAAAAAAGTTGTTTTCAATAGAATCAAATCTAATGTTATTTACATTGATATAAATAATAAATTAAAATTAAAAAAAAAAAACTCAATTGCTTATCATATTAATATTAGAAATTCACTTATATCGTCCCACATTTTTTAATACGAGTGATTAAATTGGTGGAAGGAAAGTTTTGGCTAAGGAATCTTCTGAATTTTGGGATTTTGTGATTATTTATCTTATTCATATCACTAAATGATATTTCATATCTTAATCCAAAGTGAAGCTAATTGGTCTTATTGTCTATGCAAGTGTAAGTAGATAAGGGATGGTAAAACAAGGCCAAAATGAAGTTTCTTCTATACTATTCTTATATTAAGGAAATAGGTTTTGTTTTGTAGCAATGAATTTAGTAGACCCTCGTAAAATTAGTATGTAGAAAATCTAATGACAAGGGTTAAATGAAGAAAGCATGCTGCGGTGTCGACCTCCAGAGGATGAATGATGCGCGAAGACAAGAGATGCGAGCCTGACTTTGTTGTCTTTTGTGTCGTCTAGGAAAGATGATTGGACAAGGAATGACCTGGACCCACCCGTCCAACTGGCCCATTTAACACGTGTGCTGATGGCAGTCTCTGTCATTGAATGTTAATGTTCGAGCCGACACCTGTGAGTTCCTTTTGTTTCACGTTTTGGGTTTTCTCGATCACAAGGTTCTGAACTTATTCTTTTAGCTCTTTATGTTCGTTGAGGAAGAGGAAAAGTGAACGTAGTCGTTAAAATGATCAACACGCCTTAATCATCCATTGCTTAGGGTTAGGGTATGCAATCATTGTTCGTATTTTTATGTTTTAATGACCCAAAACGTCCACGATATGAAAGCGACGGGCTGGGATTGTCGATGGACTGGCGTACTCGCTGATCGTATGTGCCATCCCGTACAATACGCCAAAAAGAAGCACAGACCTTCGTGGTTTTTACTTCAGACCAGTGCTCTTGGCATTTGCCTCGGTGTATTTCGTGTGTACTTTCCTAATAAGAGTTACCTCTTTCGTTATGATGCTGATTTAAATTTACATGATGATATGGTTTAGTTTTACAGTGAACAAAAATATGCTCGATGGTTCTCAACACTGATGGTTTTGAGTTCAGATTTTGTGATTCTTTTTAAAGATTTTTTCATATTATGTGCATAGTTAATATAAAATATTGGTGCACGTGCAACCATTAGAGAGATTGTTTAGGACAAAAGGCCAATTATTGGCATGGGAATGGGATATGTCATTTAGCAAGTTCGGTTGGTACATCCAATCCAGTGCCTAACCGAGTCAAAAGGTGCAGTTCTGTATCCGTGATCAACTAGGAGCGAAGGGGAAAAAGACATTGGTGGAGCAAATAATTACTAAATGTCCGATGATCATTGCCAAGCAATGTACCTATTGGTGCTTATGCAGATAGTTGGTGGAGGTTTGCGAGCGAGTTGAGGTAATTATTGGAGAAAATGCCAAAATGATTAGCGAATAACTCTTTCGTATGGGAAAGATCAGCGCCGGAAGTGAAGAGGAGTTGTGTCTTGTGCAGCCACAATATTTCTCGGGCATGTGCAAATCAATTAAGGCATGATTGAAGTGCTCAAACTTACCAAAATGGCAAAATGTGAAAAAAAGGGCTCAAACTTGAACTTCTTATAGTTAATTTAATTATATTTTATTACTAATAATAATTACAAATAAGATAAAACTTAAATATAAAATAATTTTTATAAATTTATTTATTTATTTATTTTAATCTCTTAGATAATATCTATTAATAAACTATTAGTAAATTATTATATCTTACTAAAATAAACAATTTAATAATAATAAATTTATATGTAAATTAATAGTTATTTTTAAATATATTTTTAATTATTAAAGCAAAATTTGTCTAGAATTTAGATATTTTCGGATATATTTTAAATTATAAATTATATTTATTAAGTAATTATTAAATTCAAATTATTTTAAGCTCCAAAATAATCATTAAATTCAATTAAATTATTCATAATTTTTATTAACAACTAATATTAAATAATCAAATAAAAAATATTTCATTGATCGTAAATTAGATTATAAAAAACAAAAACAAAAAAATCACTTTTTATAGTTAAAAGTTAAAAAAATGGAAAAAAACTAAAAAATATATAAACAAAAAAACTCAAACAAATATGATTTTTTTACTAAATTTAAAAACTAAAAAATTAAAAATTAAAATGGAAAGAAATTGGCCCTAAATTTTGTCCGTTAAATCTTAACTCAATCTTTCTTTTCAAATTTTCAAATAATTTTACATAAATTTTTAAATGCATTACTCACTCCTATATTGAAATATTCCATTCACTCTCAACATGTACGCATTTAGTACAATTCAAATAAAAATAAAAATGATATAATCAAATCAACTTTTTATTATTATTTATAAAAATAATGCAAAGAAAATTCAAGAAACCTCCATTCTCTAAAATAAATTCTCAAAAACTCCTTATTCAAAGCTCTTTATGATAAAATTTTCATAAAGTTTTAAAACTCTCTTTAAACAAATGATTAAATGAATTGCTCACTAAAATGAACAACACAAAATATTTTTATACATGCTTACAAGAATTTAATAATCAATAGAAACTACTACTTCCACTAAATCCACTTACTTTACGGGAAAGTTACACTTTTTAGCACTACAAGAAAAAAGGTTTTTGTGATAGAAATTACAGATAGAAAATAAAGCTTTTCCGTTGGGAAACAAATTTGGCGATAAAAATTACTGATGGAAAGAAATGTCAAAGAAACGGCCATTGATAAATTTAGCAACGGAAGCTTGTATATCTGTCGAAACCATTAGCGACAAAATTTTGGATTTCCATCAATAAGTTAAAGAAAATTTACCAAAGAATTTATAGAATTCTGTCACTACTTTGCGAACAGAATCTTATTATTCCGTCAGTGAATTTGTCGATAGTAAATCGTATGTCCATCGTTAAAGTTACCAACAAATATATATATTTTGGTAGCCAAATTTACAGACAAAAACATTAACCGTCACTAAATTTTTACCAACAAAGTGATATATTCTGTCGGTAACTTACGTACGAATTTATTTATTCCATCACTAATTAGCAATGGAATGGTATTTACTGTCGGAAGTTATCATCCCATTGCTAATTAGTAATGGAATATTGTAGTTCCGTCGGGAAATTTAACTCTGATAAATTTCTACTCTCATATCTCACTTCCTACCCGAGTTTTCTATTCATAATTTTATGCTTTTTTGTATATTTAATTTCTCTAAATAATATAACATTAATTGATAAATATTAGTAAATATTATCCTGATCGTTAATATAATAAAAAATAAAACGTACACGAATAAGTAATCATTGTAATTAATCGTAAATTAAGAATTTATACAAAAACTTAAGTGTAGCAAAATGTCAAATACATTCAGTTATACAGGTAGTGAAGGAGGATGCTCTGACTGCTACGATGAGGTATTGTCCCTCCCTTTCAATTGATCCATCTCATTACGGAATTCAGCTATATACTCCATCGACTGTTGCAATTAAGTTGCCAGCCTCTCTATTGTGCTCTCAAGCTGGAGGACTCTTTCATTTGGTGCGCGAGCCTACTAGTCCAGCTGTAGTGGACGTAGAAAATTGCGAATAACATGTGTTCACAAATGAACATAAGCTGAAAATCCTTCCATGACGGTCCCTACCACCTACTGCATCAAGATACACCTGACTCTCATCAACAGTTTTAAAGTTTTGAGACTGTCATTCAATGCTTTCTTATATTTGGTCATATCATTATAATTGAAAATGTTAATAAGTGTTAACTTTTTAAGAATTAATATTATAGATTTTACATGCATGAACTTGTTTGCATCAGGTGTCGATGAAAGTCATATCATCATGCTTCTTGGTGTGAGTATGCAAAAAAAGCTGGTGGTGTACGCTTCATGCTCATAGACTTTTTCTGCATTAGAATAAATTGTTATAAGTGAACTACAATTTACAAAAATTTCGACAAAATTTTCTCTATTTTTGTGATACTTACTCCCTGTTAGACAAAAAATTTTAACTCAACAATATAGTCATTAATCACACCAGACATTTATAACATTATTATTCTCCACAATGCTGATATATTTTCATTTTAAATTTCATAACTCAAATTACATTTAAATCAAATTTCATACATCAAAATACAAAAACCAGGATATGTGTAAAGTCTTGATACTTACAAGTTGAAGTGCATGCTCCTGGTGGGTCAAAGATCTTCCAGTGTGTATGGGTAGACTCTCTCTGTCTGATCCTCTATGTCTGTTGGTAGAATTGCGCTCTGAAATAGATATTTTCTCGGGTGATGCCTAATAATGCTGCTAACGACTCCATATTTCTTCAGATATATATAGTGATTGAACACCATTCTTGTGTATCGAAGCAAGAAAATCTCTATAAATATGTACGAAATCGCTTCTCCCATACATTATAAATTACAACATCAAATTTTGGATCCCAAAAAAATTCTTTATGAAAAAAAGAAAAGCATACTATAAGTACCTATAAATGACAATATTTATCTAATTAATGTATAAAATTAAATTAAATAAAAAAGATTAAAGAATATATTTTGTTTACCTCAAACTCCTGATAATAAAAATTCTTTGTAGACTGAGAGACATTTTTTCATATATAACCCTCAAAATCTATCCTCTCCTTGAAATTTGATGAGATATTTCTTGAGCACGTTCCATATGGAACCAACCTAATATATAAATTATTTTAGATCATTTTCAAATTAAAACCTATAATTTCAGTATAAACCTATGATGTTATCATGTATTACAAAATTTTTAGAATTTTTCTTACAAATTATTAACAATTGTGATGTGCGTTCTTCCATAAACTCCCTTAGCCCTAGGCTGGAGGTCGCCTCCTTCATCCGTAACATTTACCCCTGATATCTCTATCGATATAGGGATGGTGGATGTTGTAGGGCTGGTGGATGGTGAACCAGGGCTGGTGGATAGTATAACAGCAGGTACAAAAGGTGTTGTCTCATCTAGATATGCACTAGCATATGCAAAATGTGATCCTTCACTTGGAAATGCACTAGCTTCTCCAAATCATTGTAACCTGAACCTTGGCTGCATTATATCTTGTTTTCTCTTTGATGACATTTTTAACTTTAAATTCACATTTTATTGAATTTTCCAGTAATAGAACAATAGATAAGAATATATTGTTGATGCAATAATAGATTTATTCATATAATATTCTCTAACAAACACAAATCAATCACTATCAGCACTTAGTCGTAAACCAAAATCATCATCATATTCCTTTTTAAAAAATTAGAATCAAACTCAGGCTCTTTTTCAGATCTCTCGCCCTCCTCATCATCTCTAGATGAAATTTCAACATATTCATTATTTGGATCGTTCAAAGGTTAATTCTCTTCATATATTACACATGCATTTATTTCATAAACATCTTCATGAAATTCTTCACTTTCAATTATCTTATTTTGTCCTTTTTCATGTAATTCAAAAACACCTACAGGTTTTACTTTGCAAATGATCGACCAATATGATTTATCTTGTCATAAGCTGAGAAAAGGGACATAATATACCTGGATAGCTTGCATCGTCAACATGAAATGTTCAAACTATCTAAATCTTCTTCGTTGGTTGATTTCAAATAGATTGTAATGACTGTGCACTTTTGTTCCAACATTAGGAGTTGGATCAAACCATTCACACTTAAATATCACACTCTATTTTATTGGCAATGCAGGGTACTCAATTTCAAGTATCTCAATAAATTTACTATATTAAAATCCATCAATTTTCCTTGTATGCAAACCCTACTATTTACTGTTGCTAAGCTATGACGATGATATTATGTATAAAATTTGTATCCATTAACAAAATACACCAGATACGATTTAATAGTTTGCAAAGGTCCTTTCGCAAGATCACGTATGAACTTGTTCTCTATTAGATTTTCTGAGACCTACACAAAAAACAATTTATCATATTAAATAGTATAATGTTATCTAATCACTTTGATTTGATAATTCAACCATTTCAATTATTATAAATGAAACTTACATATTTCTCGAACCATCAAAGAAAGTGTCTTTTAACTTCTTTATTGATATCATCCTGTATTGTTTCGGGCATAAGCTCGTGTAACTATTGCTTGTATAATCTAAAAATATTATTATGTATTTTAGTTGTGAACAACAGTAACTTCGAAAAATCAAATAATCTATTTCAAAATGAACTTAAACTTACTACATGAAAGGTTGAACCTCTTAACAATTCAATAAAATGCAACCATGGCCAGCCTCTATTTCTTCTGTTGTTAACATTCTTCTTATTGAATGTCCATATATTCGTCCTGGATATGTAAAAAATGGAAAAGTTACCATCAACATCACCCGTTTCTCCCCCATCGTCATTACGAGGAACTCTTCTTTCTCTTGTGTACATGTGCGGCTTAAAATGATGTGAACAAAATGTACTTGCTTCCTCTATTAAATAAGCATTACATATCAAAACTTCAACTCCAACCTTGTTTTTGATGTTTTTCTTTAAGTGATGCAAATACCTACATTACAAATAGGGTTATTACAATTATATGATTAAAACATGCTATAACTTTTATTTAAAGATTAACTATAATTACCTCTCAAGTGGATACATCCATTGATATTAAACTAGACCAACAAGTTTAGCCTCATGTGTTAAATGTACAGATAGATGCTCCATACATTCAAAGAGGCTTGGAGGAAAAATCCCTTCCAATTTACACAAGATAACTGGAATTTTGCTTTTTAGTTTTTCCATTTCATCCAACTTTATTTCAGATGATGTTAAGCTTTAAAAAAAAAACTTAATTATGTTATAGCTTCTCAAACCTTATTCGGTTGCAACTCCCGAAATGTAATTAGGATTATCCTTTGCATAAACACATGACAATCATGACTTTTCATCTCAAATAATTTATACTTCCTTATGTCCATACACCTTGCCAAGTTCCAAATATTACCATCGGGAAACTTTAGACTTTTCAACCATTCACACAAAATTTCTTTTTATTTTTTATCCAAAGTGTAACATGCTTTTGGATATTTACTGGTTCAAAGATATTTTCTAAACTCATTCCTTCTACAAAAAAGTTTCAAGTCAGCTCGTGATTTTTTACTGTCCTTTGTCCTCCCTTCAATATTCATTATGGTGTTGAACAAATTGTCAAATATATTTTTTTCAATGTGTATCACATCTAGATTATGAAGCATCAAATTACTTTTCCAATATGGAAAATCTCAAAAGATACTTTGTTTTCTCCAACCGAAGTTTTTACTAACGCTTATATTAACTTCTTCAGCTTCAAGTTCTGTAACTTTCAGCAATCCTAATTCATTAATCTCCTGTAATATCTCTTCACCAGCTTTATGAGGAGGAGGAGGTGTTTGTACTATCTTATTCTTAATAAACATTTTTTTATTATGTCTAAATGGATGATCTGGAGGAAGAAATTTTCTGTGATTGTTAAACCAAGATGTTTGGCCCCGTTAAGAAGATAAAAAGCACCGGAATCATTGCTATAATAAGGACAAGCCAATTTTTCTATTGTGCTCCATCAAAACAACATAGCATAGTAGGGAAATCACTAATAGTACACATCAAAGCTGCTTTTAACAAAAAAATTTGTTTAACAGACACATCATATGTCTCCCCACTAAATTCCCAAAGCTGATACAATTCAGAGACCAATGGTCGTAGGAAAACATCAAATTTATGCTTTAGATTTGTAGACCCTAGCACAATCACCATCACTAACATATATGTCTCATTCATACACATCCGTGGAGGCAAATTATAAGGAGTAATTATGATTGACCATGATGAATATTGTTGACTGGATTGACTAAAAGGTTGGAATCCGTTTGCCGACAATCCCAACCTAACATTTCAACTTTCAACTGCAAACTAAAAATGGTTGTTATTAAAATGTTTCCATGCTAGTGCATCTGATGGATGACTCATTATTCCATCTCTTGTTTATGTCCATTATGTCATCTCATGTGAGATGCAGTAACATCAGAAGCATATAGTCTTTGAATTCTCGAAGTTAACGAGAAATAATAAGTCTGCTTTCAGGGCACTAATTTCTGTTTCATAGAACACTTTCTAGATTTGAAACTAGATTGACCACAAAATTTGCAGTTTTGTAATTTCACATCATCTTCCCAAAACAACATAGATCCAAAATTGCAACTATCAATTTTTTCAACTGGTAAAACTAAGACCCCTAATAAGTTTCTTATATTATAGAAATTATCAACCATTGTATGATCAGGAGGCAATGATTCATTATACTAAGCAAAAATTTTATCCAAATTTTGATCAGAAATATGTCCTTTAGACTTTATGTTCAATATTCGGGCAATTGAAGATAATTGAATCATGGTCTAATAATTTCGCCATAATTCTTGGTCAGCTGATTTTAGCAAGTTAAATTTTTTTTTTGAATGTGAGTTTGATTCTTCTTCAAGATTTTCTATATTTTCTTGAAAGGTATAACCGGCTGCATTATAAAATATTTAGATGTAAAGATTTTCAGTTTCACCCATATTTTTTGTTATAAATCTAATCCCCCTTCAAATCCGTCCACATTTATTGATGAGTTTACTTCATTATCCCTTGAGGTGTTATAAATTAATGGCTCCCTATGTCGTGTCCACTCAAAATAATTTAGAACAAACCCTTTTTCTTAATAAAAGGATATTCACTTCATTAATAGGAAGAAAACGAATATGTTTGCACTTTTTACATAGAAATATGATCTTTGGACCATCCATCCATGCAGGTTGAGAACATGCATAGTGAATAAAAGCTTCAACTCCCTTAGCAAATTTAGGATTAATGAAAGCATCGGGTGTTAATCGTCTATATATCCAATATCTATCAACATTACTCATTTATGCAAAACAGTTATTTAAAAATGTCATTTCATAGTTAGTATCCTTCATTTCTCCTAATTTTACAAAACATGTAATCTTTACTTTAGAAGATATCCCCTAAGTTTTTACAGGTCTCTGACCATTTCACCTCCAATTTAAACAATGTTGCGAATACCGTACCGGACTTGGTACCGGATTGGATTCTGGTACGGTACTGTACCGGTACCGGTTAATACCGAATACCGTTTCGGGTAATTTTTTAAATATATGAAATAGTCCCTGAATTTTTTTAAAAATTACAAAATAGTCCATTGTCATATTATACAGTTGTACTCTATCTCCAAAA
>JAOQMS010000004.1:9145374-9161453 GCA_027563885.1 Erythroxylum longipes | reverse complement strand
TCTTCCTTTTACAAGAAGCTAAAATGACCTAAATACCCCTCCTTATAAGCCTTAACCTTTAACAACTTAAGTGATCTCCCCAAATTGTCCTTATAAAATCTTGTTCTTTCAAAAATTGACTAACACCATATAATTCTCTAACTTAATCTTAATTTCTCCTTTTAATACCATAAATCTAAGAAAAAATTTCTCCACCCATAGAAATTTTAATTAAAATCCTAACCAAAACAATTTAATCAAACTCAAAAATAAACTGAACAAATGCTTATTTAGTATGAAAGAATCGGGGCCTAACACTTACCACCCACTGTATTCAGATACGCCTGACTCTCATTAATAGTTTCAGAGTTTTAAGATTGTCGTTCAATGCTTTCTTGTATTTGTTTCTATCATTATAATTGTTTATGTTAATAAGTGATACTTTTTATGAATTAATATTAAAGTATAGATTTTACATATATGAACTTGTTTGCAATGGGTATTGATAAAGGTCACACCATCATGCTTCTTGGTGTGAGTCTACAAAAAGAGCTGGCGTGGTGTAGGCTTCCTGTCCATTGACTTTTCCTGCATCAGAATAAATTGTTATAAGTGAACTACAATTTACAAAAAAATTGGCAAAATTTCCTCTATTTTTATGATATATAGCCCCTGTTAGAAAAAAAATTTAACTAAACAACATAGTCATTAATGACACCAAACATTTATAAAATTATTATTCTCCATAATGTACATATATTTTCATTTTAAATTTCATACATTAAATTACATTGAAATCAAATTTCATACATCAAAGTACAAAAATTAGAATATAAGTGTAAAGTTTTGATACTTACAAGTTGAAGTGCATGCTCCTGGTGGGTCAAGGATCTTTTAGTGTGTACAAGTAGGCTCTCTCTATCTGGTCCTCTACTTTTGTTGACAAATTGCACTCCAAAATGGTTATTACCTCAGGTGATGCCCAATATTGCTGCCAACGACTCCATATTTCTTCAAATATATGTGATGGTCAAATACCATTCTTGTGTATTGAAGCAAGAAAGTCTTTATAACATGTACAAGCTCGCTTCTCCCATACATTATAAATTACAACATCAAATTTTAGATCAAAAAAATTCTTTCTAAAAATATGGAAAAATACAATAAGTACTTATAAATGATAATATTCATATAATTAATTTATAAAATTAGATAAAATAAAAAAGATTAAAGAATATATTTTGTGTACTTCAAACTCCTGATAATAAAAATCCTTTGTCAGTTGAGAGATATTCTTCCATATAAAACCCTCAAGATTTATCCACTCTTTGAACTTGGAGATATTTCTTAAGCATGTCCTAAACAGAACCAACCTAATATATAAGTTATTTTAGATCATTTTCAAATTAAAACCTATAAATTCAGTATAAACCTATTATGTTATCATGTATTACAAAACTTTTATAATTTTACTTACAAATTGTGGACAATTGTGATGTATGTTTTTCCATCAACTCCCTTAGCCCTAGGTTAGAGGTTACCTCCTTCCTCTGTAACATTTACCTTTGATATCTCTATCGGTATAGGGGTGGTGGATGGTGTAGCAGGGCTACTAGATGGTATAACAGCAGGTACAGAAGGTGATCACTTGGAAATGCATCGGCTTCTCGAAATTGTTATAACCTCAACCTTGGTAGCATCATATCCTGTTTTCTCTTTTATGACATATTTAACATGAAATTCACGTTTTATTGAATTTTCCAGGAATAGAAAAATATAAATTCAATATATAAAATATATTGTTGATGTAATAATAGATTTATTCATATAATATTCTATTATAAACACAAATTAATCGCTATCAACATTTAATTGTAAATCAAAATCTTTATTATCTTCTTTTTCCAAAGAATTAGAATCAAACTCAGGCTCCTCTTCAGATCTCTCGCCCTCCTCATCCTCTCCAGATGAAATGTCAACATATTCATTATTTGTGTCTTTCGCCCTCATCATTCTCGTCATATGTTACACTTGCGTTTATTTCATAAACATCTTCCTGAAATGCTTCACTTTCAATTATCTTATTTTCTCCTTTTTCATGTAATTCAAAAACATCTCTAGGTTTTACTTTGTATGCAACTAACCAATCTGATTTATCTCGTCGTAAGTTGGAAAAGGGACATAATGCACCTGGATCGCTTGCATCAATAATATGAAAGGTTCAAATTGTCTAAATCTTTTTCGCTGGTTCATTTTAACTATATTGTATCGACTGTGCACTTTTGTTCCAACATTAGGAGTTGGATCAAACCATTCACGCTTAAATATCACACTTCATTTTATTAGCAATGTAGGGTACTCAATTTCAAGTATCTTAATAATACTATAGTAACCCATAAATTCTCCTGTATGCAAACCCCATTATTTACCGTTGTCATACTATGACTATGATATTTGATAAGTGTGAATTGCATCATGTTTTAGGGGTTAGTTTGATATGTATTTAATTGTTAACTTAATCGTTAAATATGTGTTTAGGTAAGAATTGTGTTAGTTTGTTAATTAATTGAGCTTAAGTGTTTTTATAGGTTAGTACAAGTATTTGAACTTAGTTATTATGTCTTTGAGGTACCTTAAAGTGTTTGTTGGTGTTTCAGAGACAATCGGGCCAAAAAAACGGCCCATAATCATGGCACAATGAGCCACGATTGTGGCACAAGCACTGGAGTCAGCCCACGATTGTGGCCTATATGCCGTGATTGTGATAGAAGCTTAGGACACGGCCTACAATCATGTCCTGCCTACCACGATAGTGACAGAAGGCTCGTATGTGGCCCACGATAGTGGCCAGCATCGGGTAGAAGTGTAGAAACTCAAAAACGTCAAGTTTTGAGGAAGATTTTGGACCTTTCGGAACCTAAAAAAACCTAGGGCTACCCATAACAAAAAAGGCATATAAAGAATAAGACAAAGAAGATGTGGGAGCTTTTGCATTAACCACTGTTAGAGAAAACCTTAGAAAGAATTGTTGAGAGATTAAGAAAGAGAAGAAGGAAGAGAGAATTGGAGAAGAAGCCAACATCGACATACTTCTTGAATTAGAAGTTTCCAACATTTCTGCCTCCCGTCTCCATTTAGAATCGTATTTATTGTTATTTTTCATTTTTATTATTGTATAGAATTGGAAATAGCAGTTTGATGATAGGATTGTGAATATTGAGATATTCTATACTCACCTTTGGGTTTTTTTTTAAATCTTTGATTTAATAAAATCTAATTGTTTTATGTTTATTGGAATTATTGTGATTGATTTCTGTGATTGCATAATTTGGTACTGGATTGAGAGGGTGAATCGAATGAAAAATAATTAAATTTGGCTAATGAGAGTTAGGTGATTTAATAAGAATGAGAGATTAATCAAATCAATAATTGTATGAAGAGAGATCTCGCATAGGTTCCTGATAACTTATTGGACAACTTCAGATCTAATTAGGGTTTTAGATAGATTATTAATTAAGAAATTGCAATTTTCCATAATTTGATTAGGGATTAAAATTTAGGGTTAATGGTTATAACTTGAGAGAGAGTAATCAACCCTAGGATCGTTTAGGACCAATAATACAATAATTCATAATCAATTAGGTTAGCGTTAAAGATAGGTAACAATTTCCCCTTTCTCTCAATTGATAGTTCCTTTAGGTTGATTCTTGAGTGTGTGTTGTAATTGCTACTTTGTTATTATTGTCCTAATTGATTCTTAGAATTGAGTTGCATAGTTGAATTAAAATTCTTGCCTTATTTTGTTACATTTTGAATTACTACGAATTATTTTAGCCTTAGATTATCCCACCTCATGGGATCAACACCTTAGGTACTATGCTAACGATTCGTACGCTTACAGATTATTGAGATTATTAATTATAAGTTACACATAGTGGAAAACCACGATCAATATTTTGTATAAAATTTGTATCCGTTGACAAAATATACCGGATATGATTTAACAATTGTAATGGTCCTTTCGCAAGATCACATATGAACTTGTTCTCTATTGGATTTTATGAGGCGTACATAATAAACAATTTATCATATTAAATAGTATAATGTCATCTAATCACTTTGATCTCATAATTCAATCATTTCAATTATCACAAGTGAAACTTACATATTTCTCGAACCATCTAGGAAAGCTTCTTTCAACTTCTTTATTGATATCATCCTGTGTTGTTTATGGCATTAGCTCACGTAACCATTGCTCGTATAATCTAAAAGAATTATTATGTATTTTAATTTTGAACAATAGTAACTTTGGAAACTCAAATAATCTATTTCAAAATTAACTCAAAATAACTGCACGAAAGGTTGAACATCTTGATAATTCAATAAAATGTAACCATAGGTAGCCTTTATTTCTTTTATTGTTAACATTCTTCTTGTTTAACGTCCATGTGTTCATCCTAGATATGTTAAAATAGATAAGTTACCATTAACATCACTCGTTTCTCCCTCATCATCATTACGAGGTTTTTTTCTTTCTCTTATATGCACATGCGACTCAAAATAATATGAACAAAATGTACTTGCTTCAGCCACTAAATAAGCATTATGTATAGAACCTTTAACTCTAGCCTTGTTTTTGACATTTTTCTTCAAGTGATGCAAATACCTACATTACAAATAGGGTTATTACAATTCTGTGATTCAAACATGTTATAAATTCTATTTAAATATTAACCATTATTACCTCTCAAATGGATACATCCATCGATATTGAATAGAACTAGTAAGTTTACCCTCGTGTGCTAAATGTATGCGTAGATGCTCCTAGGTCAAAGAGGCTTAGAGGGAAAATCCCATCCAATTTGCACAAGATAACTGAAATTTCCTTTTTTAGTTTTTTCATTTCAGCTAACTTTATTTTAGATGATATTAAGATTTTGAAAAACAAACTTAATTATGTTATAACTTTCCAAACCTTATTCGGTAGTAACTATCAAAATGTAATTGGAATTAGCCTTCGCATAAACACATGACAATAATGACTTTTCATCCCAAATAATTTGTACTTCCTTATGTTCACGCACCTTACCAAGTTCAAAACATAACCATCAGGAAACTTTGGACTTTTCAATCATTCACATAAAATTTCCCTTTTGTTTTTTGTCCAAAGTGTAACATGCTTTTGGATATTTACCGGTGATAAGATCTTTATCTAACTCATTCCTTCTACAAAAAAATTTCAAATCATCTCGTGATTTTGCATTATCCTTTGTCCTCCCTTCAATGTTCATTATGGTGTTGAACCAATTTTCAAGAATATTTTTTCAATATGCATCACATCTAGTTTATGACGTATCAAATTACTTTTCCAATATGGCAAATCCAAAAAGATACTCCATTTTCTCCAACCAAAGTTTTTACTAATGGTTCTATTAACTTCTTCAGCTTCAAGTTTTATAACTTTTAGTGACCTTAACTCATTAATCTCCTGCAATATTTCTTCACCATCTTTGTGAGGGGGACGAGGTGTTTGTACCATCCTATTCTTAATGAACTTTTGTTTATTGCATCTAAATGGATGATTTGGAGGAAGAAATTTCCTGTGGTGGTTAAAACAAGATGTTTTGGCTCTGTTAGGAAGATAAAACGCATCAAAATCATTGCTACAGTAAGGACAAGGCAATTTTCCTATTATACTCCATCTAGAAAACATAGCATATTCAGGGAAATCACTAATAGTCCACATCAAAGCTGCTCTCAAGAAATTTTTTTTAAGAGACAGATCATATATCTCAACATCAACTTCCCAAAGATGATACAATTTAGAGACCAATGGTTGTAAGAATACATCAATTTTATGCTTTGGATTCATAGGCCCTACACAATCACTGTCAAGAACGTATATGCCTCATTCATACACATCTACGGAGGCAAATTATAAAGAGTAATTATGATTGTTCATGATGAATATTGTTGGATGGATTAACCAAAAGGTTGGAATCCGTTTGTTAATAATCCCAACCTAACGTTTCAACTTTCAGCTACAAACTCAAAATGGTTGTTATTGAAATGTTTCCATACGAGTGCATCCGATGGATGACTCTTTATTCCATTTTCCCATTTATGTTCATTATGCCATCTCATGTGAGATGCAATAATATTAGAGGCATATAGTCTTTGAAGTCTCAGAGTTAGTGAGATGCAGTAACCTTAGAGGCATATAGTCCTTGAAGTCTCACAGTTAACAGGAAATAATGCATCCGCATCTAAGGTACTAATTTCTTTTTCATAGAACACTTAGGTTTGAACCTATATTGACCACAAAATTTTCACTCTTGTAATTCCACATCTTCTCCCTAAAACAAAAAACATCTAAAATTGCAACAATCATTTTTTTAAACTGGCAAACCAAAACCTATAATAAGTTTCTTCATATTGTAGAAATTATCAACCATTGTATGATCAAAAGGCAATAATTCATTATATCAAGAAAGAATTTTATCTAAACTTCGATCAGAAATATGACCTTTAGACTTTATGTTTAATATTTAAGCAATTGTAGATAATTGAGTCATGGTCTCATAATTTGGCCATAATTCTTGATCAGCTGATTTTAGCAAGTCAAAAAACTTTTTTGCATGTAGGTTGGTTCTTTTTCAAGATTTTCTATATTTGCCCGAAAGGTATAACCGGCTGCATCATAAACCATTCAAGTGTAAGGATTTTTAGTTGCACCCACATTATTTGTTATAAATCCAGTCTCCCTTCAAACCCATCCACATTTATTGACAAGTTTATTTCATTACCCCTTGTAGAACTATAAATTAATGGCTCACCATGTCATATCCACTCAAAATAATTTGGAACAAACCCTTTTCTTAATAAATGAAGATTCACTTCATCAATAGGAAGAAAACGAATATGTTTGGACTTTTACATGGACATCTGATCTTTGGACTATCCATATATGTAGGTTGAGAGCATGCATATTGAATAAAAGCTTCAACTCCCTCAATAAACTCAGGATTAATGAAACCATCAGGTGTTAATCCCTTATACATCCGAGATCTATCAACATTACTCGTTTATGCAAAACTGTTATTTAAAAAAGTGATTTCAAGTTAGTATCCTTAATTTCTCCTAAGTTTACAGAACATGTAATTTAATTACTTTACAGAACTTCCCCTAAGTTTTTACACGTCTCTGACCATTTCCCCTCCAATTTGACACCAAGCTATCTCACCATATGAGTTCACAATTATATAAATTGAACATATGTGAGTATCAGTTAAATAAAACAATAAAATAACTAAGTACTATAGTATGTGGCATTGTTACACTATATGAATTGAGAAAACAAGTTCTCGCTGTGACTCCTAGGCTCATGGAATTTATCGTCGATAAGTCTCATAGGAGCTGAATCACGAGTTTCCAATCCATATACCATCCTAAATTATGCCTCAAATCATCTATAATTATACGAAATCATTCAACATGCGGCAAATACTTATATAATTCATACATATATCCACCAATCATTCTAAGAATATTCCAAAACAACAACATACAAAACCAAGATAACTATATTTATATTAATCACCAACAAGTTGATTTCCAAAGTTTGATTTTAAACAAGTATTATGGTACATGGCATTGTTACATCATATGAATCAAGAAACAAGTTCTCACCATGACTCCTAAGTTCGTGGAATTTTTTACCGATAAGCTTCATGGGAGCTGCATCACAGATTTCTAGTCTATATGTCATTCTCGGGGTTTATTATACAAAGAATTGTCATGTCAATTACGTCAATTTCTTATGTTAATAATAAGTTTAAATTAATCACCTACAAGTTTAAGTCTTTATGTTTCAATTTAAATAATGCTCGCACATAAACATGTAATCTATTAAACCCTAACCTCAAATCTCATCAATCATTGTTATAGGTAAAATTGCAAAGAACAACACAAAATTGATCACATTGTACACATTACTTAGTTGAACGACTTACCTTGATAGAAAAACAATTGCAAACTACAAAGAAGATGAATGAGGTTGGACAATACGCTCTTCAACACAGAACACAGCCTGTAAGAAATACAATATTAATCTCTGTTAATGAGTGTATTATGTCATTTTGATAGCATTTTTTGTTGAAATTTGAAATATAGTTCAACTTTAATCCTTGTTATTGACTATTATCAAGTAAGACATCACTTGACGCATTTTATGTTTCAATAAAATTAGGGACATGTGGACTTTTTTTTTAGTTTTATTGCAATATAATTGGCCTTATCTTGCTTTTTATACATGACATCTTTGTTCAAAATGATTTGTACTATATTCGATTGGTTGAGTGGAATATGGTTCTTCATATTATAAATTATAATTTGAATAGAAAAGATCTTTGGGATTTTTTTTCTCTTTTTGTCCCCTCAATGAAATATATTATAATTAGATGAAGTATTTTATTAGGTTTCTCACATTTTAGCACTATGTTAATTATTTACCTTTGTGTTGTGTCCTTAAATTTATGGTTGCAAGTTATAGTTGTAGGTTTATAATATCTTGGGCCTCTTATTAATGCTACTATAAGTTTTAGTGTTTTGGTTAATGTTTATAATGAATTAGATGAAAATTTTGACAAGATTTGATAGGTCATGTTGTGTCACTTCTTTTGGTTTTTGGTTATTTGGTTTGATGTTTCTTAGTATAAAAGTTCATGAGGTTCTTCTTTATTAGAAAATTTTTATTTAGTGACATGATGACTATATGATGACTATACTTACAACATTTTAAGAATATACTTTTTGTGATATGCATTATAAAATAATTTTAAAATTTTACTTTAAAATCCATTTCTTTTATTTTATGTCTTATTTCGTTTAAAATTAAAACATCTTTTTCTTTCTTCAAATTTCAAACTCTAGCAAACTCACTTCTTTAATTTATGTCTAAATTTAAAATATTTTTTTTAATTATAAAAAGTTTTAAGTCAATTTTCTATTCATCTTTTAAGTGCATTAAAAAGATCTTAAACCATAAAAATCCAACTTCTCTATTCTTCAAATTATTAATTGATCATAAATTATTATAACTAAAACAACATGGTTTTACAATTTTGACATGTCTATATTGTTAAAATCTACTAATTTGTCTAGAATCCCTTGCATGTTCTGAGTCTAAATATATTTCTACCAAATTTAAGTACTAATTGAGGATGTACTCATCCCATTTAAACAAAAATTTTAAAGTTAAAATGAATTAATGAAAATAAGGAGGGAAATGTACGAGTTGAAGTTCAAGGAACCAACTACAAGACATGTAACAAGCTTGATAATGCTACAAATAACATCAGTATTACAACCATTCATTCCTAATTAATTAGGTGCAAAAACTAAACACTAACAAACACATCAACAATTTATGCTTTGAATCACAAGAATAAATGGTTTAATAAAATTATATTAATCTCATTTAGAATCTAGCATCTAAGATAGTCTTTGGATTCATCTTTTATTCTTTAAGAGTTAGCAATTTTGGGATGGCAACTACTTACATCTTACTAAGAAACACTTTCTCTCTATTCTATTGTATCCACTCCTTTAAGATCTACTACTTGTGTTTCTTCACTCTCCTAAAGTAGATACGATTCCTCTCCTTCCATATCTTATAGAGGCATAAATTGAAACTAATAACATAAATAATCAAGTTACCTTAAACTACAACGGTCAACTTATATCTAGTTTATGAAACCTTCATAATTCATGACAAATTTTTTACAAAGGAATAAATCTTAGATAGTTTTCCAAATTTTTTGTTGTGAAGTTACAATCAAAGAAAATATAGATTAAACCAGGACCTCAACCTAGTAAAAAAATGATTATTACCTATACAATCAAACCAGAAACAAAACCCATACAATCAAAGCGGTACACAAAACCCAACGACATCGTAAAAAACAATCTCAGATGGACCACTTAACTCAAGTGATGATTAAACGAAGACGACGACGACGACATCTGATGGAAGAAAATGAATGCAGAGAAAGGCAGATAGCAAGGAAATCAAAGCATTCGCGATGGACAATGAAGAATCAAGGACGACGATGATGACAGGGAACTAGCGATGATGATAGAGGAGAAAATGATGCTAACGATGACATTTAGGTTTTAATTTTGCCGACAAAATCGTTATTTCGTTAGTAAATCACCGACAAAATCCAATCTCGTCAGTACACCCTAATGCTTGTTTATGCCAACAAGCATTCCTACCTAATTTACAGAAAGATATCGCTCTTCTATCTCTATGTTCTGTTAAAAAATTACCGAGATAATTTCCTTCCACCTTTACCGATATTTTATCCATTGCAAAATAATTTTTTTTTTGATAATGTTACCGACATAAATTGATTTTTCGTCGGTAATTGCCTGCGGTATTGTTAACATTGGTAATTTGTAATTTTCTTGTAGTGAGTTTTGCAGCAGGGATGCTAGGTAGATATCAAAGTAATTCTGATATTGATCATTGGAAGGTTGCAAAGAAAGTGTTAAGATATCTTCAAGGAACAAAGGATTACATGCTCACTTATAAGAGGTTTAATTATTTAGAAGTTATTGGATATTTAGATTTATATTTTGCTGGGTATGTTGATAGTAGAAAGTTAACGTTTGACTATTTGTTCCTATTAGCTGAAGGAGCAATCCCATGAAAATTTACCAAATAGTCTATCATTGCTTCATCCACTATAGAAGCATAATTTTTAGCTTGTTATGAGGCTACAATTCATGCATTATGGCTGCCGAAATTTATTTCAGAGCTTGGAGTTATTGACACAGTGAACAAGTTGCTAAAAATTTATTGTGATAATTCTATAACAATTTTCTTGTCTAAAAAAGACAAATACTCCAGAGGGGCAAAACATGTGGAATTAAATTATTTTGTTGTTAAAGAGGAGATTCAGAAACAAAAAGTGTATATAGAACAAATTAGGATAGATCTCATGGTTGCAGATCTTCTATCTAAGGGCCTACAACCAAAGATATTCAAAGAATATGTGCTTAGTATGGGTCTTGGTTGTATCGATGATTGATAATAATGTTTGATGATGATGTTTTAACACTCTTGAGCTTAATAATAATATGTTTCTGAATTTTATATTTTATATTTATTATTCATTATGTTTATGTATACATGATTGTTTGAATAAGAAATTTGTATGTAATTTCATAACAAGTATGTAGATTGTATGTTGTTTATATACAACTTATGGACCTAAACATAATAAGTTCTTAATGTAATGGTACATAGAAGGGAGTATACGACTATATTGTATATGACCGCCATAACCCACATTAATTTGTTGTGTTGAGGTGCTTACGATGTTAACAATTTATAAGATTTAATTTTTGCTAGCTTTATGTTATACTATTAAATGTAATGATAAAACATCCAGCCAAGTGGGAGAATGTGAGAAATATATGGCCTAATGTTATGACCCATATTTTCTGTGAGCCCATATTAAACTTGGTTATTTAATAGTATATTAAATCTTGTCTGTTAATTTATTACTTGATGGACATACAAGATTTAATGTTAACAGGAAACTGTATATAAACTAGTCCTCTCTCAACTTTAATTAAGTACAGATAAAACAAATACAAAATGTAGGTATTTGTGTATTGGGCTTTCCATCAAGCTATCATACAGAAAGAGAGTTAAGAGAGAGAAACTAATTTGTGATCGTTAAAAACTTTTTCTCTATATCATAACAAATTCTGCTCAAAGTAAGTGATTTATTCGTTTAATCTCTGTGACTATTATTATATTCAAGATATGAATGAGCATGAATGATTTATGTATTTGATGTTTGAATATCAGGAAAGAAAAACTTACACTCTGAAGGAAACTAAAATTAATGATTACTTATTATTTATTTGACAAGGAAATGAAGGACTTTAATATACAGAAGACTTATATGGGATTTATTTGATAACGAAATGAAGGACCTAACACAACAAAAGTCGTTTATGGAAAGAAACAGTAAACCCTCAGGACTGAAAATTTGACTTTGATTGCTTCCAGATTACTAACATAGAAGAAACAAACAGGTGGTTAGCTTTTTTTTTTCTTTTTCTAATTATTGACAAAAAGGCAAGAGAAATCTCGTATCCAAAATCTTTTTTGCTTGTTTAACTCTACTTAGTCATTTGATGGGTAAAAAAGAACGTATATATATTTTTTCTCTTACATAATAAAAATGATGTCATCTTCTTTTGCCTATACATAAGATATAATTTCCTATGTATCAATCCCTTTCGCCAAAATTATATTACATTAACGAAATGATTGAATCCTGTGTCGGGAAAACGTAGTGCACCTAAATGCTTGGACAAGCATCTTCTGGGGAGCCCCCGTTCCATCTCCTTTCTTATGTTTTCATTGAATAACTTCATTCAATCAGTGAAGATATACAGTACGTGTTCTTAGTGGAAGCCGAACTGAACACCAACCAACGGTGGGCAGGTGAAGCATTGTTTCAAAAGTCAGGAATGGTCTCAATTTCCACTCACGAAATGTTTATTCTGTTTTGTAGGCCATATCGTCCATGAATACGGGCAGAGAAAACTGAACACTCGTGACAATAATGTTAGATCTGGTAATTTAGAAGGTGAGTGAGATTCTCTTTTAGTCTCATTCAAATTAATTTATGATTAAAAATATAGGACTCTTACAGTTGTGTTATGGTTGACCAATGTGAGCACTAACTCTAATTCTGAGCTGAGTGCTCCCTTTTCAACAATATTCGTTTTAGTTTTTTATCTTTTCTTTTTTGCCTGACTGACACAACTCACAAGTCAACAATAAATTGGATGGATCAAAACCTTTACACGTAACTACTGACACTTTAACCTTATTTGCCTTACAGTTTCATTTTAGTGAATACACTTAACCATGAAGCTAAAATCTTTATGAAAAAGATGATAATACCTTTGACTCTATTTTTCTGTACATAAGATTTATTTAAGAAACTTCTTGTTAAAATTTGTATCTGAATACCTTATAAAAAGATGAAGTATCTGGCTTGAAATTTGAAGGTATGTACTTAACGTTATGTTTATTAGATAAGGTTATTCAAAATTAGCAAATAGGTACATGTACTTTTTTGTCAATTTCAAATTAGTTTTCTACCTATCACGAACGTAACTAAAGAGGATCTTAAATCTGATATGATATATTTTCTCCGTGGTAGTGTGATTTTGACTTGCAAAACTTGTTGGTACGACGCACTTTCCACGGTCACTGCATTTCAAGTGTATTAGTGGTCATTTTTGTCGTTTTGAAGCTCACATCTCTCTCTCTTCCTTCGTCTAACCATTAGGTGTAGCTTGCCTCCTGGTCACTTGTTTTTCATTTTTTTATATGTTAGTTCCTTTGTTGACAATTTGGCTTCCACCATAGTTGCCACTGTCAAGCGCAATCGTTAACTCTTAATGGAGTCTAGAGTCTAGACTTTCCTTTCCGGGCTTAGAGAAGGAGAAACCAAACTATTCTTTTCCCGTAATTCCGTTCTTGCCAAGAAAAACTCTATCAAAATCTTGTTTTTGAGCAATGATGCGCAAAATAATTTTTTCCAACCAAATGGATTTTGTTAGAAAGATTTATAACTCCTACAGAATCTTTTCGGCTAAAGTAAAGCCACTCATGTTAATGCAAGTATTCTCTCAACCTTTGACTCCCTCAACTTGACACTTTGATAAGAGCTTCATCAAAATGATTTCAAATTAGGAAATCCGCGGCACCCTTTTTAGGGGGAGATGTAACTTTTTTTTTTTCGTTATTTCAATCGTTTTAAGAAACTTTAGGTAGCTCTTCATCTTGAAGATCTATAATTTGAACTACTAATATTGTTATAAAAAACAACTTCTCTATTAATTTAGAGTGAGACTGCGTAGTTCTTGATATCTCCTGACTTTACATCCCAACAAAATTCTTACTAGAACGTTGTTATTATTGTTGCTGTTGTTGTTGTATAATTATTCATATCAATTCATGTGTTCATTCAACTTTTGCTTTCCCTTAATTTTAGTTTTTTTAAAAGAAGAAATAATTTCATTCACAAGCCCTAAAGGGCAGCCAAACAATTATTACAACGCATAGTTGTTAAAGAGACAAAGTAATAAGGATGCAATAAAATTAGCATTACATGTTAAGAAATGAGACTACTTAGAGATAACAACTATTCAATCTAAGTTTCATTTACTTACGAGAGAGGAGTTCAATTTTGTGTATGGTTATGAGCTACCATAATTTCCCTGATCCAACAACTCATTCTATAGGCAAGAGCATATTTGTCAGATTTAGCTTAAAACTCCTTACGTTTCTTTCCTTGCACATGGAGTATACAGTGTAATTGAGACAAAAGCTTAAGCATATCTGATCTTTCCCCATTCTTCTGCATTGGTTATCAGCCCAAACTAGGACTTCATTCCAGTTATTGTTAGGACAATCCCAGTTCAAGTAATGAAGCATTCTCATCTAAATGTAGGAAGAGTAGTCATATGGAAAGAAAAGATGAGAAGTAGCCTCAGGTACCAATTACAAAGATAGCAAACTTGATCAGTTGAAAACTTGAGTTTGTCTTTTATTTTCAATCTACCTCTTGTAGCTATTCATGTGGTGAAGGAGGCTTTGGGCATCAATGATCCTTTCCAAACATGTTATACCAAGGAACAAAAGGAAGATAGGGTCTAATAGCTTCTAAACATGAGGAATTGGAAAATTCCTCATTACTTATAGAGTTCCAAATAACTTTATCCTTCACAAGGTGGTTCGGTAAATAGGCTGCAAGATAAGAAAGCAATTTGCCCATACCTCTTTCAATGGCTAGCTAAGAACACTGATCAATAATTTTAGAGACTCTAGCATGAGCTAAAATTCTAGCTACAAGGGATGAGATTTCACTCCTTGTGGATAGAGGTCTAAGAGGGGACCAATTATCAAACCAAACCCACGTGTCCTCTCCATTTCCAATGTACATTTTGAGAAGAGAAATAAATGATTTATCTTTTCCTTAGCATGAGGATAAAAGGCCAAGAATGCTTCTTCTTTTCCTTTAAATGTCAAAAGTTGGATCCTTTCAAGTAGAATTCATTAGTCCGCTTGATGCAAAGTGATTCCTTGTCATTGAAGAGTTTCTATATCACTAGAACTATTTTTATCAAGTTAACAGTGACAAATCTTAGGCCCCTTTCATGCTTTTTCTAACATAAATAATCCTATTTGACTTTGGAGCCCTTAGGATTATTAGATTTACCAGTATAAAGAAAGTTTCTTATACATTTCACCATCTCCTTATTAATCTTTTGTGAAAGGAATATATGTGAGCCTTAATGAGTATCAAGGTTCCTTAAAACTAATATAATGAGATGAACCTTACTAGTGTGAAAAGTGCTTTATTATGCCAAACATTGATTTTCCTTTTGAAATTCGCCAATAAAGGGAGGCAATCAGTGAACTTAAACTTCTTTGATGAAATAGGGACTCCGAGATATCTAAAAGGCAAGCTACTAAAATTCAATCCACATATACCCCTTAACCTTTCAACATTAGTAACATCAGAGGATAAGTAAATCTTACTTTTTAGTAAGTCGACAATAAGGCCAGATATTTTGCAGAATTCCTAAAGAGATTCTTGAAGAATAAATATGGAAGTGTAATAAGCCCCACAAAAAAGCATAAGGTAATCTAAAAAACTAAGATGAGTAAGCCAAAAATCCTTACATTTGTGGTGAGATCTAAACTCAGGATTATTAGAGATATTATATACAATGATTTTGTTGAGAATCTCTATGTAAATGGCAAACAAGTTAGCTAACATTGGGTCACCTTGTCTTATCTCATTAAAGCCATTGAGCATACTGCTTGGGATATAATTAATGAGTACTTCGTAACAACAATTAGAGATACAAACTTTAATCCACTGAAAGAATTGTTGGAGTTATGTAAATTTAGTGCCCTGAAAAGCAAGTGTATTTACATGTAACTTTATCTTCTTTAGTTACAGTTTTGTAATGAAAATATTTATTATTAATAAAAC
>JAOQMS010000004.1:9132659-9142796 GCA_027563885.1 Erythroxylum longipes | reverse complement strand
TATTTTTCAGGATCAGAAGATTACCCCGTTAGGCTAACGAGAGTATACCTACAGCATACAAGTGAAGGATAGAGGTCAGAATCAGTTCGCGTCTGCATTGCATTTTTCTGAACTTGTATTGAATTATTTAATTCGGAACTTCTTGTATACTCCACAATGTATGTTTTATCAATAAATAAAGTGAATGTTTTAAGAGAAATAATAACGATATTGAGTATGTTAAATGATGCCATGTGCGAGTTCGATTTGTTATTGTTCTAACATACCATTATCGTAGGTTATGTGCCTAAAAGCTTAGGTATGTACCCTATGGTAGTGGGATGTTACAATATGAATTCACAATTATACAAACTGAACATATGTGAGTATCAATCAAATAAAACAATATGCTAACCAAGTACTATGGTATGTGGCATTGTTTACACCTGTGAATCGAGAAAATAAGTTCTCGCTGTGACTCCTATGCTTATGAAAATTTTCACCGATGAGCATCATGGGAGCTGTATTATGGGTTTCCATCCTATATACCATCCTAGGGATTTCTTATACCTCAAATCATCCATAATTATACAAACTTATTCAACATGCAGTAAATTTTTATGTAATTCATACATCTAGCCATTAATCATTGTAACAATATTCCAAACAACAACATACAAAACCAAGATAACTATGTTTGCTTTAATCACCTACAAGTTGATTTCCAAAGTTTGAATTTAAATAAGCACTACGGTACGTGGCATTGTTATATCATATGAATTGAGAAAGTAAGTTCTCACTGTGACTCCTAGGCTCGTGGAATGTTTTGCTGATAAGCCCCATGGGAGCTACATCACCTATAAACCATCCTAGGGGTTTATTATGCCTCAAATCATCCATAATTATAAAAACTCATTCGGCATACAGTAAATACTTATGTAATTCATACATCTAGCCATCAATCATTCTAACAATATTCCAAAACAACAACATACAAAGCCAAGATAACTATGTTTGTATTAATCGCCTACAAGTTGATTTTCAATGTAACAACCCTAGACTACCTGCCCACAGATATTGTCCGCTTTGGGCCTTGGCCCAGCCAAGCCCTCACGATTTTGCTCTTCCCACACCTTGGGAAAATGCGTCTATGAGGGAGAGGTATCCATACCCTTATAAGGCGTACTTCGTTCCCCTCTCTAACCGATATAGGATCTCACATTCCACCCCCTTTAGGGCTTAGCGTCCTTGTTGACACACTGGTTTGAGTACTGACTCTGATACCATTGTAATAGCCCTATACCACTCACCTATAGATATTATCCGCTTTGGGCCTTGGCCCAGCCAAGCCCTCACGATTTTGCTCTTCCCATATGAATTAAGAAAGTAAGTTCTTGCTGTGACTTTTAGGCTAGTGGAACTTTTCACCGGTAAGCCTTATGGGAGCTGCATCACGGGTTTCCAACCTATATACTATCCTAAGGGTTTGTTATAGGTAAACCCCTAGGATAGTATTAAACAATGCCCACACATAAATACTTAGACTATTAAACCAATCATTGTTATAGATAAAATTGCAAAAAACAACACAAAATCGATCACATTGTAATATTACTTAGTTGAACGACTTACTTTGATAGACAGAAAATTGCAAAGTACAAAGAAGACGAATGAGGTTGGACAATTATCGATGCTCTTCAACACATAACATGACCTGCAAGAAATATAATATTAATCCCTGTTAATGAGTGTATTATGTCATTTTGATAGCATATTTTGTTGAACTCTGAAATATAGTTCAACATTAATCCCTGTTAATGACTATCAATTTCATTGGTGACATCTACATCAATCTACTTATAGATATTTTAAAATAGCAATAGGACACGTGTGAATACAATCTAAAGAAATTCAAGTGTGAATACAATCTCACATATGAATAAGATGTGATATCTTTGAAATTTTATAATGTTATATTCAAGAACTAAAAGGCTGAGGAGCTTAGTCACCTTGCCAATACTATGAAGAAACTTCTCCATATGGATTCAATGATAACAAAGGTGTAATGCCTTGGATCCTTAACTAGATAATATAGTGAGTTAATAGTCTTAGAGGAACCCTCTCTAGATGACACTTCCCAAGCTTAGTTAACCAACACCAAAAAAAGTAGAAGAGGGATAGGAAGAAGACTCCTAAACCATCAACTTGGGATGACTTAAGTGACTTAAAAAGTGAAAAATGGAAAGAAGTAGCTTATATCTGCTTCATAAAAAAATGATGATTAGGTACTTTCAAGCTCCAACTATGATAGCGATGTAGAAGTTAATTATGATTAACTAGATAAGAGTATGGAAAAAATAAGCAAGAAAAGGAAGAAATTATCTTCCAAAGTTAATGAAACTTAAAACTTCTGGATGAATGAAGACAATGAAGAAAGAGGTTAATACTCTTAAGGAACTAATTGTCTAAATTTATTAGGAGAAATGAAAATTGAGAAAGCATGATGGTAGCTCAAATAATTCCAGTAATAAATATGAGATCAAATATACTTATAGAAGTGTGTTTGACACACCAAGACTATTTTTTTTAAGGAACAATACATACATAGTAAAAAGCCTTTACCTAAGATAGTAAGTGAGCATGGTACATCTTCATCTGGATATTCACATGATAGGCTAAAAAACAAGTTATATACATTCATATATAGTTCCCAATCTAGCCCTTAAAGTCAATCATCATTAACTCAAGGCTCACATATATAATAGGTAACATGATACGTCATTTTTGTGGCAACCTTGGATATATTGATAAAAAATTTGCTTCCTCAAAACAAAGAATGGTAAGAAAACCTTTAAAAATGTGAGTTAAAAAAAAGAAACTAATAATCAAGGACCCAAGTTCATTTGAACACCCAAAACACATTGATTACTTTATTTTATAGGTCTCTAAGAAAAAGAAAAAAATGATACAAATAGTGGATGCTCAAGGCATATAATTGATGATGTATCCTAATTCATGACTCTTAGAGATAAAGATAAAGGATTTTTCATATTTGGAGACAATGCCAAGGGTAAAATATTTGACATTGAGAAAGTAAGGAAGATCATAATACAATTGACAGTTTGCTTTTAGTAGAATAATTAAGGTATATTTTATTAACTATAAGTCAACTATGTGATAAACACTATAAAGTTTATTTTGAAGGAATTATTTTGAAAGAAAATAATGCATTATTTCTAGTACCATTGAGAACATCATTACATTTTTATGTAAGAAAGAAGGAAACATTTATATAATTGATCTTAATGATCTCTCTAACTAATTATGAAGTGTTTAATGTCTATAAGTGAAGATGCTTATATTTGGCATAAAAGGCTTAGACATGCAAGCATGGAACTTACCTAAACTCCAAACAACTTGTGAATAGACTTCCAAGAGTCAAGTTTGTAAAAAAAAAGGAGGAAAGTGGTGCTTTCTAAATGAGTAGACAAACCAAGAGCTTATGCAAGGGGAAAAAGTCAGTAAACTTAATTAGACTTTTAGAATTACTTCACACAGATCTGTTTATCCATGCTAAAGTTTCTATTTAAATGGAAAATGTTATGCAAATTTTATAGTACTATTTTAAGCTAAAAAAGATGAAAGCTTTAGGGAGTTTATTAAGTTTCACAAGAGATTTCAAAATGAAAAGGAACCCTTTATTGCATTACTTAAGGGTGATTATCGTACGAAATTTAACAATGAGAAGTTTGATATTTTTTATGAAGAGAATGATATTATTTAAATAAAAATTTAAATGATAGAATGCCTCCAAAAAATGGAGTTGATAAAAGGAAAAATCGGACATCTCAATACATGGATAGAATATAATAAATAAATTAATAACCTCCCAAAGTATTTTTTGATAGAAGTTGTAACAACTACATGTCACATAGCCAATAGAGTCTTATAAGATCAACTATGGATAAACTATCATATGAGTTTTAGTAATGGAAAAGTCCAATGATTAGTTATTTCAAAGCAATTGGTTATAAGTACTATATTTTGAACGTTAAAGATCGAAAAGTTTTTCATTTAAAATTGTGGTTGGAAGAATTTTGTCTTAGTTATTATTTAATTAGCAGAGCATACAAAGTGTTTAATAAGAAAACTCTTATTATTGAATTCTATGCATATTGTTTTGATGAATCTAAACCTCTTACCTATAAGAAAAGTCTTGAAGAGGATGACTAATATCTAACTAAGGAATTTAAGAAATTAACCCCTAAAGAGAACAAAAATGATCACCAAGGCACCTTGCAAGAGCTAGTAGTTGAATTAATTTAGGGAGATAAGAAGGATGAGATGCTTATAATGGATTAGAAACACAAGAAGTTCATCCTCTAAATTAAATGATAAATGATGTTTAACAAGAGGTAATTACCAAATCTTATTTTAGAAATATATCACTTATTGTTTTTATTTTTCAAATTGAACCTAGGACTATGGAAGAAGCCCTTAGTGATAAAAGTTGGTTTATTACGATGAATCAAAAATTAAATCAATTTGGGAGAAGTGCAAACTATAAAAGTACATTTTAAATATTTTTATTCAAGAAGAAGTTCATATATGTTGATCAACCACTTGGTTTTGAAAATCATGACACACCTAACCATATGTATAAATTGCCTAAAGTGTTATATATCTTAAAATAATCTCCTAGGAAAGCAAATGATTACCTCAAAACTCAAACTCAATCGTATAATTAAGTTTAGGTGGGACTTAAGATATTAACAATACAAGGTCATAAACACAAACTCTTAAATAATAAGAGAGAAGTTGGGGCTAGTATGGGAAAATGGTAACAAGTGTAACCAATGACAACAATGCGAATGACAAGGAAGTAAAGAACAAACTTGAGGAAACTAATGAACCACTAAATGATTCTAAAGTTGAGGAAACTTTCAGAGATTTTTCTTTAAAATCATTATAAAGTTGCTTTGGATTATGACAATAGAAACTAATGAACCACTAAAATAAGTAAAATCATTCTATAAACTAATAAACCACTAAAAGAAACATTCCACATTACATATAACGTTAGAGACCTTTTATAGAACTTTCATTGAACACTACCTTATTGAAATTCATCCTTAATTGTTTCAAAACTATTGTCTTCTTCCATTATTCACCAACATAACCACACAAAAACAAACAATAACCCATTAACAACCTAAATAAACCCTCAAAACTCAATCTACAGTAACACCAACACTTTGAACATACAACGGTTCACATACAAAAATTGAAGACAAAAAAATTAACCCAAGAACAACAAGTGGATAACTAACCTAGAGACAGAAAACCCAAGACAATGGAATCAGTTGGTAGAAGAATGAACAAAGATGAGCAGATGGAAGAAGACAACGTGCATAGCAGAGGACCAATGAAGAAGAAGAGAAAAATGAAAATGAATGACAGGTAGGCTTCAGGTGTTTATTTTCTTCCTAGATGAAATGACATTGTTTAATTTTAAATGTAAACAACATCGTTTTCATTTACTGATGGAATGATATTTCCATCAATATATCACCGACAAACTTTTCTTTCATCTCCGATGCTTATTCTTTCACCAACCATTATAGCCTATTTTTACGATGACCTTTACTATTTCATTGCTAAATTGTGTTGGATAAATTGGGCAGATAAATTCCTTCCACATTTACCAACGGAAATTTTTTCCATCGCAATATACAATTTTCCCTAACAAGTTTACCGACAAAACTCAATTTTTGTCACTAATTTACCACAGAATTTGGTCCATCGGTAATATCTTTTCAGTAATTTGTAATTTTCTTGTAGTGTTAATGAACCTGAAAATGCATTGAAATCTTTTCCAGATAATATCACTTCATGCCTTGCATCTTCCTTACAAGATAATCCTACTTTACCAACTCGGTCATCTTATATTCAATTATCAGCTTAACCCACTAGCCTTCTATAACCTTTTAAATGATAAAAAAGACAACTAAAACTTCCAAAATACCTTGATATATATCAACATAACCTTAAGAAAAATTCTTCATTTGCCACTCAACGCCCTATCTCCTATTTTCTCACAACATCTAAACTCTCCCAAAAGCATAATTATTTTGTATCTACACTTTCAGCTTTACAAGAACCCACTCATCATCATGAGGTTATGAAGGTAGAACATAATAGGAAGACCATGACTAAAGAGCTACATGCTTTGGAAGAGAATGATACATGGGAAGTAGTATGCCTTCCACATGGACAACACACAATTGCCTGCAAATGGGTATATAAGACTAAGCTAAATTCAGATGGGACAATACAAAGATTGAAAGCAAGAATTGTAGCAAAAAGGTCCAATCAGGAAACCTTTAGTCTAATGTTTAAGCAAACTACTTTGAGATTGTTCTTTACTTTAGCTGCAAAATATGATTGGAAACTACAATAACTTAACATTAACAATGCTTTCTTGAATGGTGATTTACATGAAGATGTATACATGGATTTACCTCAAGGTTATAAAGCGAATGGGGAGAAGTATAGAAAAACTGATCATCTAGTATGTAAGGTTAAAAAATCACTTTATGGACTTAATCAGGATCGTAGATAGTAGATAGTGGAACTTTAAGTTCATTGAAGCCCTTCTTGAGTTTGGGTTCTCTTAGTCTAGGTTAGATTATTTGTTATTAACTAAAGCTTCTAAGTCTGATGGTTTGGTATCACTACTGGTTTATACAAATATATTCTGATTGGATGCAAAGCCCAGGAAGGGATGGATGCAAA
The DNA here is from genome assembly GCA_027563885.1 of Erythroxylum longipes. Taxonomy (NCBI): domain Eukaryota; kingdom Viridiplantae; phylum Streptophyta; class Magnoliopsida; order Malpighiales; family Erythroxylaceae; genus Erythroxylum; species Erythroxylum longipes. The sequence continues at coordinate 9,136,022 of JAOQMS010000004.1, read as the reverse complement.
AAGCAATCAATAGTGATCGAAGCTCAGTTGAAGCTAAGTACAAAGGTACGGCTCTTGCTTGTTGTGAAGTTTTTATTGGATAAAAAATTTACTTAAAGATTTCAGTCTAAAGTATAAACGAGAAATTGTGATGCATTGTGATAATTAATCTGCTCTTTGAATATGTAAAAATCTTGTGCATCATGACAGTACATAACACTTTAAGATGGATTGTCATTTTATTAGGGAAAAAGTTAAAGCAGGGACTGTAAGAGTAGAATATGTGCCAACTAAACTACAAATTGCAGATATTTACATAAAGGCACTTAAATCATCTGAGTTCAATTTTCTAATTACCAAGATGAAGATGATCAACATTCATGCTCATCTTAAGGGGGAGTGTAAGAAGAAAAATGAAAATGTATTTATGGAAGAAAAAGAAGGAATTGAAACAAGAATAAGTTCGTTAGATGAGCTCAACATAACAAATAAAGAGTTAGTTCAATTAGTTAAAGAGGTCAGTATTCTGTTGTAACTTATAACAAACACTGTATATATATAGAGCTTAGTGAAATGAAGTAAAGCCTTTCACTGTTTTATTCAACCTCTCATTCTTCCTTTTGCATTCTTAAAAGTTCAAACAAAAATGAACATAAGAACAAGATAATTTATATGTAAAAGTGTATATATATATATATACATACATACATACATACATATGTATGTATGTATATCTATATGTATGTATGTATGTATATATGTATGTATGTATTAAAAATGGTTAATTACAAAAAAATATCAAACTTTGCTCAATTTGCAATTATAACTCAATAAAAAGTGGCAATAAAATGCTCAAACTTTCAAAAATTTTCAATTCTAGCCTGACGTTAGTATCTATGTTAAGTTAGTTGACATGGCTTGCCACGTGCTCTAGAAACCCTAATTATTAATACACATCAACCAAAATTAACAAAACAAATGAAGATTAATGAAAGTGTTGTTGTTAAAAATGGAATCCCTAAATCAGTTTACACAGCCTCAGCCTCTCGTTATTTGTTTGTTCTCCCTGAATCATAAACCCTTTGTTTTCTGTTTGGTCTTCCGATGCCCCAAATTACTATCGCATTGCAGCGTACTGCACTAGTAAACTCTTTGTTTTCAGTTCATTCTCCCGATGCCATCAGTGTAAGGGCATCGAGCTACGTAATCTGAAAATCGAAGGGTGAGGGCATCGAGAGAACAAACTGAAAATAAAGGGAAAAATTAAAATCAAAATGTGAGGTCGTCGGGGCTGTATAATCTAATTTAGGTTATTTTAAAACAATTATATTGTTTTAATTATGTAATTAAACGACATAATAGTTAGGGTCTCTGGAACACATGGCAAGCCACATTAGCAAAATTAACGGAGACAATAACGTTAGGCTAAAATTGAAAAAAATTGAAAGTTTGAGCATTTTATTGCTACTTTTTAAAGTTCGGGCTAGAATTGAAAAAAATTGAAAGTTTGAGCATTTAATTACCACTTTTAAAGTTTAAGCTATAATTGCAAAATTGAGCAAAGTTTAGGAATTTTTTGTAATTAGCCATATTAAAAAAGAATAAAAGCACAGTATATGATATAAGATATAGTATATGAACTCCACTTGAGTAACAATTCATCAATCAAAAAGCCTGTATATTCTTAATATAGATACGTAAAATTTTTGAAATATGCTACTCGCACATATTATTAAATAATTCTAGAAATTATAAGTGGTAAATTTAATTATGTGTAGATGAAAGATGAAAAAAGTAAGATCGAATTACCCATAAAAGATTAACAACTATTTAAACCCTTGGACTTTAAAATAATACAAGTTGAGACTGTTATTATTGATAGTTATTCTTAAAACTAGTATTTGGACAACTTTTTTTAGTGTCTTACAGAATAATAAAAGAAAATGGTCCACAAAGAAAGAAACGTCAGATAACAAATAGATTATGCAAAGATAAGGATTTATTAGCCTGTGAAAATTGAATACCACTCGTTATTAGTTATTTACTTATTTTCTTAATGAGTGATGCATGTGTTTGTTTCGATTGTATTCGCATGTATACATAAAGTCATAAATTTTTATATCGTCTATATTGTAACATTGGTATGTTGACAAACTTGATGGATATAATTTATGAATTCAAGTTTAATCAACTATAATTTATGGAATAGTCCAAAAAATATTAAGATAAATAAAAATAAAAATTGATTAATATATAAAGATATAATTTATTATCAAATCGTAAATTGAGATTTTTGTTCTAATCATATATAAACTCATTAATTTTTTATTAATTTGTCATAATTATGTTATTCTTAGGGTTAAATAATCGGAAAAAGAAAGAAAAAACCATAACTGAATAAAATCGACAAAAAGGAAAAACAAACCGAGTCAACAAAATACATTGTTTTTCCTTAAGGAATTTATTCCCCCCATAGTATCCAAGGTTATAGAATAATCCCTCCCAGGATAAAACGGTTTACTCACCGGTATAGTGATACTCCAAACGCCGATGACTTGCGAACTCAAATCCCGGACGAAATCACACTTGTTGTTTTGATACGAAATACATATTTTTTTAATGATAAAAGGAAAATAAACAACTGGAAGGAAAGTGAAGAGAAGAATTGTTGGAAAACTCTGATATTGCACTCTTAAAATAAAAAAGTATTTTTCTTATTTATAGAGAACAAAAAGGTACTTTTAAAAGGGTGCAACCTATTCATAATCGAAAAGGTACTTATGAAAGGTTGCAACCTATTCATATCACAAGGGTGTGTCTTTATCCAAACGGGCACAACGGTTTGATAAATCTAATTCCCATTCACACCCTTTATTTCCCAACAATCCCCCACATGAATGGAGATTAAGATTTTAAAAAGATGCAAAAACTTGTGTGATTTATAATTAAGAATTAATTGCCTCTGGATAAGTAGGTTTCCCTTTGAACTTTCCGTAGTGAACATATATCGGAGATACTCAGTCATTCGGTAGATGTGATATCTTTGAACCGTCGACTTTTAATGTATATCAAGACAACATAAGTCACACAATTAATCCTTATTCGTCTTTGGTTCTCATTTTTGTGTTCTTTTCATCCATGAGCACCGCCTGGTCTCATAAGTGCTTAGAGAATCGGCCTTCATTTATTTTCCTTGAAGCGGCTTACACTTCACACTCACATAGGTGATTTCTAAACATGTATTTTGTAAACACACTGTTTGATTATCTTAAATCAAATTTAGAAATCTTTAAAAACCTTGATGAGTTAGGTTTATCCTTGTTTCAAAACATTGTATCATCATAAGAATAGGTTAAATTTGTTTAACAATGTTGAACCGTCATT
>JAOQMS010000004.1:9069059-9086294 GCA_027563885.1 Erythroxylum longipes | reverse complement strand
AATTAATCAATGAATTACATATTTCAAAGCATATTATACTGTAGGGGTATTTTTGTCATTGACACTATTTTTATGTTATGTCCACTGCAACCAAACACATTTTAGTTCTCGAGACGGAGACAGTCTTTTCTGTTTTGTCCATCACAACCAAACACCTTACTGTCTCCAAATTTTCGTCTCGTTCTGTCTCTAAATTTCCGTCTCGTTCTGTCTCTGCACCCAGGAGACAGTAACCAAACGCAGCGTTAGATCTAAGGAGGCAATGGCTAAAAGAAGCTAATTGGTAGCATTTACCATTTAAATTTTAACATTATATATATTTTTCTATTAGTATGTGATGCAATTGTAATTAATTATGTTGCTATATTTTGGACTTATTTTGTTGCTTCATTTTTGTATGTGTGTTTTAGATTTATGCATTATAATATAACATAAGTTTAAAGGAATACATTTAAAGTAAAATGTTCATAAAGGAACAAAAATCTTAAGAATTATAACCACTTAATAAACTTGCAATATTCATATATTACAATATTCATAATGCAATAGATACAATAACCTTCTAAAATAAACTTGCACCTAATCACCAAGCTTATAAACAACATAAGTTTTTTTTCTTTTAATATACAATTTACATCTATGCCCAAGCTAGGCGAATTTTTTATTTTCTACTACCAAATACATTAGACAATTACATTAAGATTGCAACCATTGAACATGTAAGCAATCCTAGCACTAACTATTGAACATGTAAGCAATCTTAGTTCTATCACACTATTGATACTTCTCTCTTTGATCACTTGAGATTTAGCTCATAATTTTCAATGATCATTTTCTATATCACCTTTTCTTTGTTAACAATCTTACATTCCAAACTAGAAAATTATTAAACCAACATAAATTTCACCTGCTCTTTACCCTTTAATTATGCTTTCAAACTCTTAATTTCCATAACTTTCTTAAAAACTACAACTTGTTCATTTACATTAGTTTTAGTATAAACCTATTTAAAATACGAACAATCATTTATTTTTCACATCGGGTGCTTGTATAACTTTCTTCCTTGGTTATTGGGTTTGTGAGAAGTATAAATCATAGCCTTTAAACTACTGCAATACATCCTTTACTATTCAAGAATATTGTCGGTTGATTGAATATTAGTTGAAGAAGGTAACTCAAATTGATGGCTGCTATTCATGTCCATTTGAGAATGGAAAGTAAATGCAACTAGTAATTTTTGTTTGTGAAAATGAATCACTCCCCCAACTACATAAATTTGTCATTGACCAATGGACTAGGATAAATAAGTTGGGAATTGAATGTGTAATAAACTAATTATTTATATTTGAGCATTTGATTATTCATTTACAATTTTATCATTTTCCTAAATTGGGTAGATGTGATTCTAAACTGATGAAAGTTTCATGTGATCTAAAACTGTCAAAAAGTATGAAATACTTTAAAATGTACTTATCTCAAATATGATTATGCATTCACTTTTATAATATTTAACTTTTTTGAAATAATTTATAATTTTTATAAAATTTAATGATTATATAATTGATAGAATACATATAGTTCATTTAGCATGTATCATATGAAATCCCAGGTAAAAATAAAACAATAGCAATATGTTATACTATTATTTATACATATTACAATTAAAAACCCTAGATATGCCATTACAAAGACTAAGTTAGGAAGGCATTTTTAGTAAAATATCCTGTAGTAAAAAAGACTTGATATCATTGGCTATGTTTTTAACATCAATATTAGCTCCATATATTCCTCTCCTTGACAATCGATCGCAATACGAGCCCCTTTTACCTTTCTAGTCATTAAAGTAATTTGTTTTTGAATTCCAATCTTCATTTAAAAGGTAATCATGCTGCATATATAAATATATTCCAAAAGTTAAAGGGATTTAAATTTTACTATAATTCATGAAAATGGTTTTCTAATTTTACTTTTAATTTCTTCAAATACCTTTAACCACTTATATGTAGGTCTTTTGAAGCTCATACAAAAGACTAGTATGTCAAAAGAGTGAGATGTTACATTCTTAAATACTACCTCATTGCCTCTTATGCTCCTTAGAGTTGGGAAGACTGGCAATGTTTGTGGGAAAGAAAACTTGTTTGGTGTGCAACATTTGTTTTGAATGATTGAAAATGACAAACATTACTATGAAGTTGCTTTTAAATAATTGCTTTGAGATCCATATCTTTTTTAGAGTTGGAAATCAAAATCTATAACAAAATTATTCATGATTCTTATTATTTATATATCCCTCCTAATATACATTGCAAATAGAATTATGATGAGATCATAATTATGATATTCATATTGTATTCATTTATTATCCCTAAATTAGTCATAGTCATTGTTTTATTAAGATTAGACATTAATAGAATTTAAAGAGACTAGTAAACATTATGTTTTTCCTTATAAAGGAAGTATTCAATCTCATAGACTGAAGTATAGAGATATTTAAGCAAACATAAGGGTGCTTTTAGAGAGCAATTTCAATGAATCGACCTCATATGAGCATTTCATTTGGAACATTACTTGTATGTATATGAAAATTCTCATTTTTATGATAGTATAAGTGATAATTTGACCTGAGATTTCCAAAATATCTTGTATAAGGATTGTTATATTTTAATACTTCTTATGACCTATTATAATTAAGGGTAGCTCAATCAGTAATCATGGCATATATCATAAACTATATCGAGATAGTTGAGTGATCAGTATGGGATTCATCACTCCTAAGTGATTAAGTAGAATGCTCTATTATTCTCGATTAATATTGATTTGGGAAATCCTTAGCTAAGGTAGAATGATACTTTGAAATCAAATGTTATTAATTGAATCAATTACTAATGATGGAGAACTAACATGATTGGAATCAATTAGGATAGACATTATTTTCATGCTCTATGTCTAATCAAAATATATGATCAAAGAATTGAATTATACAAAAAATTCTGTACAAATAGATTATTTAAAACACTTTGACATTCTTAAATATTTGGGTACTCATGGTGCGTTGCTAAATGTCAATTTTGATATATATATATATAAATTATTTAATTAGAGAATTGAAAATGAATTAAAGGAGTTTAATTTTTCTAATTCTAAATATAATTTAAGGTTATAATTTATATCCATCACTAATGTATTTAAGGACCTAATGACTTACATAAAAAGAATAGTTAAAAGTGATAAAAGGATTTTTAATTAAGTTAGACTTGATTGTAAAGTTTGAGAAAATTTATTACTAAATATAAGATATTTAATAAATAAGGACCGATATGAGATATTGGATCTTATTTGAGAACAATTAATATTTAATTATAAATAATTGTAATTATAATTAAATTCTAATTGAAATTATAATTTTATTTTAGTTAAATTACTAAAATATAAAAAATGTTTAGGCTCTAAGAGAGCTATCAATTTTTATCTAACATTCTCTACAATAGTTGTAGAGTTCCCTTAACACATTAGGTGAATACTGTTAGAGACCGAAAACTTGGGTGACTATGGTAGCTGAGATAAGCTAATTTCATAAACAATTTAAGGGAAACATCAAAACAGGATTAAGCTTTAGAATAAGATATAAAATATGATTTATGCTTTATTACGATTTATGTGTTAATCATGTTATAGAATTTAGGTGATCTTGACTTTTGAGAAATCATACGAAAAAGTCTTATAATTATTCCATTACACATGAGATCAGATCTTGCCCTAATTTTCCTATATTAAATTCTTTATAGCTTTAAACAAAAGAAACTTCCCAAATATATTTAGACTAGCATACGTTCGTTTCATAAGAGTCCATAAATCCTATACTACATATGTGGGCTCTTACTATGTCATATCTATCTTAGATTTTTAGTTTTATCATTTTAAGACATATATGCATGTATTAATAACTTCTTAGTTTTTATTCAGTCTCTTATGTAACTTTTCAAAGCTACATACATTTTTAGGTACAACTTATTGTTAGAGAAGTAGAGACAGTAACATGTCGATCCAATTTGGATCAATTTTATTTTTTGACAGTCAAATTAGATTGAGGTCAGAATGACATTATTATGTCAAAAAATTGTTAAGATGATGATATTTTGGTTAATAAATTTTGTAATTATCAAAAATATTTTAGTGAATTGTAATAAAATGACATCATTTTGTTTAGTTTAGGCTAAGCCAATATTACTCTCTTTAGCTTGATTTTAACCTAAAGTTTGATCAACTCAGGTTTAAAATTTATAGATTTTAAGTTAGACTGAATTCCCCAAGCCATTTTGAGCTTTTCAAGCAACACTTCCTTTATATTCCTCAGGTAATTAGTACAATGTTTGACAACAAATCTTTATGCAAGCTAACTATACTTGTTATATTTTAAGAGACTAAAAGTGTATTTTGATTCTTAACATTTTATTAAAATAAAAAACAAAATAAACCCTAAAGTTTTAGAATATTCAATTTGAACCCTATCATTTTAAAAATATTCAAAATGAACTCTAAATTGATAGAAAATTAAATAGAATTAAGTTTTCGTTTGCTAAGTTCTACATCGTCACTGATGTAGCTGTTAGAGTAGTGCTGTAAAGGTAATCACCTTTGGCACTTTTGTACAAACTTTATTTTGATTAATAAAGCAAAAGGCATTTTTCGTTGATTTGATATTCGTTTATATATGAATTGATATTCACCTTAAATCGAATTAATGAAGTCTATGATACAAAACATAGCATGAGAGAAATCATGATGATATCATGATAATGAGATTCCTATCATGTGCAATTATGTTAGTATCTAAATAATTCCTAGTTATAGGATTAATAAGACAGGACATTATTAATCTAGACAGACTAGCACATGTTATACTCCTTGATTTGATCAAGCAGTGGATCTTACAAATTGTAAGCATGAGTTCTTTAGAGTTAACATATGGATGCTTACTAAAAGTAGTAAGTACATCAGATAACCCGCTATGAGATTATCATATGGATGATTTATCAAATGTCAATGATTAATCTTATCATAGCAATGGGGCAAATATCCTTAGACTTGAGGTACTCAAGGATATCTTGGATATTAATCCTATGTTTTGACATCATTCCTTGTTATCTCAAGACGAGGTCGCTCTTAGGGTGGTGATTGGGTACAACTATTTGTATTCGAAGGTAATTGGGTAGCCAATAAAGGATTCACCACTCCTGATAGAAGGACATGATACCCACGACCTCTTGTTGGAGTTATTATTCGGGAGTCTCTGGCTAGAGCAGTTATGTGTCATGAAGAGAGTCTTTAATGACATATAAGAGTAATGAGATCCCAGGAAAAGAACTAATATCACTTGGACTAGATGTGACATAGTCAGTCTAGTGGGAGTTGACACATAGCCCATACTCCGAACCAAGTGGGGTATAGTATGGTGAAAAGACGAATTGCACGGTAATTGTCTATGGAAAGGTTCATAAGTTAGATAATTAACTATTAAAGAGTTCGTGTGTTAATCCACTTATATCCTAGCAAATTGGCATCATGAAACCCTTCATGATTTGATTGAATTAATAGTTAATTCAAGTGCCTAAAATAACCGGGAACTAAGCGTCACACGCATATTTAGTGCAGAAAGCTAGTACATTTTGTTAACATTATTTTGAGCCGCATGTTCACATAAGAGAAAGAAAAGTTACTCCTAATGATGATGGGGGAGGAACGAGTAATGTTGATGGTAACTTATCCATTTTCACAAATCATGGACGAACATATGGATATTCAACAAGAAGAATGCTAACAAAGGAAGAAATTAAGGCTGCCCATGGTTACATTTTATTGAACTATCAAGAGTTTCAACCTTTCATGCAGTAAGTTAAAATTGATTATTTGAGTTTTGAAATTTAGTGTTATTCACAACTGAAATACATAATAATGTTTTTAGATTATATAAGGAATGGTTACGTGAGCTAATGCCCGAGAAAATACAGGATGATATTAATAAAGAAGTTGGAAGACACTTTCCTCAATAGTTTGAGAAATATGTAAGTTTTTACTTACAATTATTGAAATGATTGAATTATAATATTAAAGTGTTCAAATGACATTATATTGTTTAATATGATAATTTCTTTTGTGTAGGCCTTAGAAAATCCAATACAGAACAAGTTCATATATGATCTTACGAAAGGACCTTTGCGAACTGTTAAATTGTGTCCAGTGTATTTTGTTAATGGATACAAATATCATACAGAATATCATGGTCATAGCATGGCAATAGTAAATAGTAGAGTTTGCATACAAGGAGAATTGATGGATTACTATGGTAAAATTATGGAGATATTTGAAATTGAGTTCAATAAAGCGAAGTGTGATATTTAAGTGTAACTGGTTTTATCTAACTCTAAATTTTAGTACAAAAATGCATATCTAGTACAATCCAGTTGAAATCAACAAGCGAAGAAGATTTAGACAATTTGTACCTTTTGTTTTGGCAAGGCAAGTGATCCAGGTGTATTATGTCCCTTTTCCTAGCTTACGATGAGATAAGTCAGATTGGTTGGCCATTTGCAAAGTTAAACCTAGAGGTGTTTTTGAATCACGTGGAAAAGGAGAACAGATAATTGAAAGTCAAGTGTTTCAGGAAGATGTTTATGAAATAAGTGCATTTGTTACATATGACGAGAATGAACCTTTGAACGATCCAAATAATGAATATGTTGAAATTTCATCTGGAGAGGATGAGGAGGGCGAGAAATCTGAAGAGGAGCCTAAGTTTCATTCTAATTCTTCAGAAAAAGAATATGATGATGATTTTAATTTACAATTAAGTACTGATAGCGATTAATTTGTATTTGTAATAAAATATTATATTCAACAAATCAATTATTGAATTTTCAATATATTATGTGAAATATTGAATTGAAATTGTTATATTTCTGAAATATTCAATCAAATATGAATTTCAGGTTGAAATATATCACCAAAGAGAAAACAAGATATGATGCGACTAAGGTTCAGACCACGATTTGGAGCCAGTTATTGTCCAGGTGAAGCATCACGTTCTGCAACTGTAACCGAATCAGATGTTGTACCTCCAGCTACTACTACACTTGCAGATGAGGCATCACTTTCCGTACTTGCTGCTATACCATCCACCACCCCTATACCGACACAGATATTAGGGGTAAATGATGCAGATGAAGGAGGCGGCCTCCAACCTAAAGCTGAGGGAGCTGATGGAAGAACTTAGATCAAAATTGTCAACAATCTGTAAGTGAAAATACATGAAACACCATATGTTTATGATTAAGTTATAGGTTTAAATTTTAAAAATGGTATAAAATTATTGTTTTATTATTAGGTTGATTATGCCTAAACTATGCTCAAAAAACCTAACATCTAAATTCAAAGAGAAGATTGATCTTAAGGGTTATACATGGAAGAATATCTCTCAGGCAACAAATAAATTTTACTATCAGGAGTTTGAGATAAAAAAATATTTTTTGTATTTTTAAAATGCTTTTATACATTAATTAGATAAATATTACATTATAAGTACTTATCGTATATTTTTCCTTTTGTTTTAGAAAGAATTTTTTAGGGATTCTGAATTTAACGTGATCATTTATAAAATATGGGAAAGACGAGCACATACACATTATCAAGACTTTATTAATGCGATACGCATGACTGGTGTACGACTGCATTATATTTCTGAACAAATATGGAGTCGTTGGTAGCAGTATTGAACATCACCTGAGGCAATATCTATTTCAAAGCGTAATTCTACCAACAGAAGTGGAGGACTGGGGGTAGAGAGTCTTCCCGTAGATACTAGAAGATCTATTAGCCACCACGAGCATGCAGAGAGACTTGTAAGTATCTACACTTTACAATTATATTTTGATTTTTTAATTTTGTGTATTTCAATTTAATTTGATGTGTGAATTTTGGAATGAAAATATGTGTATTATGAAGAATGATAATTTTATAAATGTCTGTGTCATATATGACTTTGTTGTTGAGTTACTTTCTTTGTTCAATAGGGGGTAAATACTATAAAAATAAAGAAAATTCGGTAGAAATTTTTATAAATTGTAGTTCACTTATAACATTTTATTCTGAAGCAGGCAAAGTCTATGGGCACGAAATCTAGACCCCGTCAGCTCTTTTTGCACACTCACACTAAGAAGCATGACGGTGTGACCTTCGTCAACACCTGATGTAAAGAACTAAATATATGTGAAATTTATGCTTTAATATTAATGCTTAATAATTATCATACTAACATAAACATTGCCTTCTGATATGAACCAAATCAAGAAAGCATTCAACGACAATCTCAGCAGTCTGAAGATGTTGATGAGAGTCAAACCTATCTTCATGCAGTAGGTGGTAGAGACCGTCGTGGAAGGATATTCGACTTAGGTTTATTTGCGAACACATGTTATTCGCAATCCTCTACATTCAGTAGAGTAGAATCTAGTAAGCGGTCCGCACCCAATGAAGTCTATAAGCTTCGGAGTACAGTACAGACATTGGCAACTCAGTTGTAACAGTCGATGGAGTACATAGCTCAGCTCCATAATAAGGTGGATGAGTTGAAGGGGAGGGGCAACACCTCGTCGCAGCAGTCAGAGCATCCGCTATCACTAAATGAATAGCGTACTTATAGTCATTTCGTATGAATTAAATACTTCTTATATACAAAACAATTTTTTATTATCAATTAAAATAATTTTTACTTTATATCATCAATCAACTTTCTATTTTAACAAATTAAATGTAGAAACAAATCAAAATATTATAAATTATGCAACAACCATAAGATTATCAAATAAAATTAAATGCAGGAAAAACGAAAAAACAATGTTAGTAAATTTACTGACGGGAAAAACAAAGTTTATCGGTAAAATCTATTCGATTTATCAACAGATAACTAAGAACTGTCGGTAATGTTAACTTATCGATGGAATAACCAATTTCGTCAATAAACTTACCGACGGAGACTGAAACAATCTTTCAGTCGCTAAACTTATCGACGAAGACTGAAACAATCTTTTCGTCACTAAACTTACTGACAGCACAAAATAACTGTCGATAAATTTGCGACGGAAGATCTATGGTTCATTGCAAATTATTACCTACGGCTGTTTCTCCGATGTTTTTGTTCGTCAATAAATTCCGTAGGTAAGTTATCTTGCTGATGAAATGTATAGTTTTTCCGTCGGTAATTTCTATCTCTAAACTTCATTTTTCTTGTAGTGGAATAGAAGTCCAGTATTATTTAAGATTCATTCCAATTTTATCAATCCTTATTTTATTATCAGTAACCAAACAATTAAAAGTTAGGAATGCAGGTTGCATGCCTTTTTCCATCTCTTTATTACTGGTTATTGAACAAGACCTTAGAATTCTTTCAATTCATCCTTATATAAAGTTTTCATAAGCTTGTGAATTTGAGGGGAATTGTAAGAAAAGATATATTTCGTTATATTTATCTATGAATTAACCAAGTTATAAATTAAAGTAACCTTAATATTTCAGAAATTATGAAAATTTTTGTTTTTATTTTTATTTGTCTTTTTGTGTATAGAATGAGATACCCCCTTCATTCCAACGGAGACAATTGTTTTAATTGCATATATTGGCTAACATATATATAGAAATGAACAGTAAACCTATACACACCTACATAGTAGTATCAAAAAATATGAATATGCAATTTATGAAAATGACGGTGTGACAAGAATATGTTTATCGGGAAATAAAAGAATGAATTATCTTATATCGAGTTAAAATGTTAACATACTACTTGAAAAAAATTAAAAAGGAAAATATTAAGAAGTTTGTATTGACAAATCACGAAAATTAATAACAAAAATTTTATAAATTATTTAATCTGTGTAAAAGAATATGAGCAACAAAGAAGTACTGCGTGGCAATATATCTGCACCAATGGATTGGCAAATCTTGAACAAGTATTAACAATTTAACTTTTAGTTGGGAATAGATTAAAAATACGTTAATATCAAACACATACAATATATATATATATAATGGAGTTAGCATCGCCATTCTCAACTCAACCTAAGATTTTCCTTTTCTTAACATTTATGAGAGAAGAAAAGCTGCAAAATTGCCTGCAGTAATACACTACCAAGAGACAAGTGCCCGCGTGATCGAGCGTGCAGAGCACGATCAGTGATCGAATTCTTTGTGTTGGCTCTGCAGTAAACCAAAAAGCTTACATTGTCCGTACAAAACTAAGCTAGCCAAACATTTGTTGCAATAAACCCTTTTCTAACACAAGAGAGTCCAATGCAGTTGAGTTTAAAAGAATTTGGTAGAAATCGTATGTTACAGGCTTTGGTGGTTGTGATTTCTCATCGTATATTTTGAGCTGAGGAGAGGGTTGCAGACAAAACAAAATGGAATCCTGAATAGTCCAAAAGTGCATTATGGTCTTAGTGAGCTGTCAATGATAATACAACTGAACGCTGATTTCTTCTGGCCAATATTTAGCGGTCGCTAGCAAAAATATACTTATGCCTTATTGTATCTAACACCCTATTTTTAAGAACCGGATCCTCTGTACCTATTACGGTGTACCTATTTTATTTCACGCGATCTCAATCATATAATAAGTCAACCCAAATCATCTGTGCCATCAACTCCTACATAAATGGATAGTTAAATAGAGTAACACAGGGTTGAAGATTAAGTCTTAGGCTCTACTTCCGCATCTTGCTATTCCAATAATACGTGGACAAAGCCACAAAGGTAACTGAAAAGAAGGCTTTAAATAACTTAAAGGCAGAAGCCTGCATAAATCTTTCTTTGAAAAGAAAATTTTGGGAGGTCTTTTTATTTTATTTGTTTAATCATCTGCCACTAATGAAGCAATGATTGAGCGATTAGCCAAGTTGGACGCTATGCTGTCTTTTCTTTCACAGACTGTCATCTATTGCTCATGTGAATTCCTCCTTTTGCTCCCTAATTTCTTCACAAATGTATAAAAATAAAGTTTTACCCTGTAAACCGTAAATAGTTACCAGATTATAAATATATTGTGCCAGGCTATATTTAAGAGATGATAAATTAGGTACTTCTTAAAGTAATTGTAATTCAGCAAAATTAATAATTAATAATTAATATATTCAAACAATCAATATAATGATGTAAAAAATAAAAATAAAAATATACTCAATTTGTAATGATTTAAATATTTAAATATATTTTTATGTCGTCAAAAAAAATGACCGACTCTGTCATATTTTTTCCAAAACATGAAATATTGCAAATGTCTATAATATAATAATAATCGATCTTTTCTCTGTCATTATTCTTTTGTTTCGTTTTGTTTATAGTTTCTTTGTTGATACCTTTTCCCACCAACACTATTGCCCTTTTCTCGCCAACACTATTGCTCTAATGACTAATTTTAATCGAATCTAAAATGATAATATTAAGCAGAAATCCCGCTAAAGTGCAAGATCTGAAGAGTTTCATTAATTCGTAACTATACCCTTAATTAACAAAGAACTATACCCTTAATTAACAAAGAGGTTTATTTCCAATCGTAATACTCGGCTCTTATCGACAAAATATAAAACTTTGCCGGTATCAATCGAAGTCTTTCACAAACACGTCGACGTACCACTGGTCTTTACTTCTTGCTCCAACTCAACTATGTAATTCACACTTGTCAATGGAAAAAATGACATCAAAGCTCCCATATTTCGTGAATAACACAGGCAATGCCTTAACAATCCAATCCTGCAGGTTTGGATTCCATTTAAATCTGTAGTTTCTTCTGCTCAAGTATCACCTAGCTGATTCCAAGTTCTTTTCTTTTCCACCAAAGACAGAGAGAGATACTCCAAGCTTTACACAGATGCTCGGAAGTTTTCCTTCCTTGGTTAGCACGAAACTACAAGATTATTCCTGACTTAGGTCCATAAGAGTTAACATTAATTACAAATTTAGCATGCGACCACTGCACATGTGCCTGGAGGTATTTTAATCTTCGAAGCTAAACTTCACGGGCCAACAAAGGATAAAAGACACCCATCTTTCATGTGATCGATTTGATAATCTTGTATGAATCTTGTCGTTTTAGCTAAAATGCATATCTGTACTGTAGAAACCGGTCCCAGCAAGCTTTTGCCTTCTAGCTAAGCACTCTGCCCCCACCAGCCACTTTCTATCGACCGTCAGTAACATTTTAAGCCTTTTATCATATAAACCCCTCCTCACATTGTCATATAATTCATCTCTTTCTATCTTTCTTTCCTCTCTCTCAGTCTCTGCGTGTGTGTGTATGTAGACACATTTATTGAAGCTCATAATAGGCAAATTGATTCCATCATCATTAGACATTAATGGCTTCTTTTTGCTCATTCTTGGCTATGGTCATGGTCTTCATGCCAACTTCTTCTTCACTGGCTTTGACTTCCCGGGTACAAGCACAGTTCTCTACTATAGCCGCTTCACCTTCGTTCTTGACTGACGCTCCTTTGTCATCTTCTCCTCCGAGTTTGTCACCCGATATGGAGCCATTGTTCCCTGCTCCTGGAGCTGATATACCATCTCCAGCTGAGTCCTCACTGCCTACCATTCCTGCAAGTCCAAGCCCTCCAAATCCGGACGATGTGTTAGCTCCTGGACCTGAAATGGCTATTTCACCAACAGGGCTTTCATCAGCTTCTTCTTCAGTCTCTCTATTTCGGTCTGGACCTATAAAATTAGCTGTGTTCTGGGTTTTGCTAGTTTTCTCTGCAATGCAGCTCCACTAAAGTCTGTGAGTACTGTTGGTGGCAGCTTCAATTATTGATACTGGTGTTTCCACTTTCCACTTCCTCTCTTCTTTTGTTAATATTTCCTGATTTCTTTATGTGGCATATATTAGCTTTTGCGTGAGGTTGGGTAACGAGTTTGTAAGAGCATTCTTGTGAGTCTATAACAGAATTATATTATAAGAATAAATGTGCGAGCAAAGTTTTTATTCTGTATATGCTTAACAAAAAGTATCAACTGTTCCTGTACCCTTTGGAGAAATCTGCTGATCTAGCTGGATGAATTTCACAAAGCCTTTTGTTTTTTCCTGTGTGTTTTGTATCAGTGCGTGCCTTGTTAATTTTCATAATTCTCTCTATCTAGCCCATTTTCTTTTCAATACAATATTTTGTGGAATTAAATGGTATAATTCTTTAGTGTGTATTTTGGAGGATTATAAACATGACAAAACCATACTACGGAATAAAGTTAATTTTAAACGTATTGAGAATCTAAAGAAGAGCATTAATATATTCAGCCTTTTTTTTAATTTTTACAAAAAGAATGTTTACGTAAATAAAATAGTAAAACAAAAAGTGATTTCATTTTAATCATTATTATGATATTCAATATACCATCGGAATATTAGAGGGAAATACGAGTCCAATTAAGACATGATTTCATCATAATAACTTCCATAACTAGTACATGATATTTAACAACAAAAGAAAACATTAGGACAATGTCGAGTTTATGGGTTGAGTTCAACGGTATAACCTAATTTACATACTGTTGCTACATATAGGACTGTGTTAAAGTTAAGAATCATGCATCTAGAGGGCTACAACGGTGCCCTGCGACTCTGTAGACCCACTGAAAAGTTTCCCAAAAAATGCCTCCTTCAATGTCTCAAACTCAAAAGGCCTTCTTTTCCTACGAGTCACTCTAGCTACACACTTCCTCAGCTCCAGATTCTCCGACTTGAGTGCCTCCACTGCTAAACTGAGCTGTCTAATTACCTCTCTTTTCTCTTCATCTTTCTGCAAAAGTTGATCCTTCTGCATCTTGTTCTCTTTTCTGAGTCTTTCGAGTTCATCCCTCAATTTTTCCAATTTTTCATCCAAAACAAGACTTGAATTTCCAGCATCTGCCAACTTGTGAGCTTGTTGTTCCACTTCCCCAATTATCAATTTCCCATCAACTTGAATTTCATCTTCATCTTCAGGATCATCAACCTCGGACTCCGCAGCGTCCTCAGAGCCATCGTAACAGTCAGAATGGGTGTCATAGTTTTTATAAATTAAACTCACTAACTTCTCAGATTGAGATTTGGCTGAAAAAGGGGAACCCAACGTTGACAGTACACGATTTCCAGACTCAGATTTGAGTTGATCGTATCGTTCTGCCAATGAACGATGAGCTCTGTAAAAATCTTCAACCATGCCAACTAGTTCAGGACGTTTCTTGTAATACATCTCTGCACGCTGAGCAAAGGAATCTGCATCCTCATCTATCAATTTGAGCATTGCCTTTATCTTCTGATCAAGTTCTGCCACATCGAATATGAGATTTTTAATGGCACAGATCCATTCATTATCAAATAATTGGACAACGACATTAGGAAGATGGGGAATTTTAACATTTTCATTTTATAGCACGGTGAACCCACAACCTTGAAATACAATCTTATTCTTGAATTCGAGCCTCTAGTCCATGATACATCAACTGTCCCCAATCTTTCAATTATCAATTCCTTCAACGCTAACGTAGAAGAAACAAGGAAAAAGGAGAGACAAGTTTATGAGAAGGGGCCCATAGCAGGTGAGGAAAACAGACCTGTCCGTACCAACTTTATTGGTTACTAAGCGGCTCTAAAATTTAGAAGTTTACCACAGAATTGGGCTTCAAAGGTGGGAGCTTTAAGAAGCTTGAAAGTTGCCATCGATTCAGAGACATACTTAAAAGTAGACAATGGCAGAGGATGGGCCTCTTTAACAAGGACCACAATCCCGCGATATCTGCCTCACAAATTCGTAACAATGAATTACCCTCTTCAAATCATCACAAGGAAGACCAATTATCATCTCTCGGATGCAGTCTCGCAAGATAAAGGCACCATGTACTACGAATTATTACTATGCGACATCCTCTTTATTAAATTCAGGAATGCTATCAGTTTATGTGGACCACTCCAATGGATCAGACTAGGGGCAGTAGTAGTCTAAAAATGTTTCACATCATAGACATTGTGTGTCTAATTTTTTTCTTTCACTCGTATGAAATACACAAAGAAGTGGAAAGGCGAAAAAAAAAAGAAAAGAAAGAAGACTAAGAAGACATCCATTGCGCTTTACCGACCGAATCCCACGAGGCTAATGCAAAAGTTAACGGTCATAAAGGTGACAAAACCATTATTTGGCATAAAACATACAACAAAGACCAACTGAAAAAGAAAATTCAATTTCACAAGGATCTTCAAGTACACAATTCAAACGGTCAAGAATTCATAGAAAAAGGAAGATCCTTTTCCTGTGCAAAATGCAATTAGATACCAAATAAGTCTTCAGAAACCAGCTTCTAATTCCAAAGTTCAGCTTATGATAAGGTCAAAACTAAGGATGTGGATCAATTTTGAAAAAGGATAAGAACAAGGACTAATATAGAAATGGGTATTTACCGCCGAGAGTGGATTGTAGCCATGGAGTGCGTCTTGAGCTGTGGTGACTATCGAACAACCACCAGTGAGTAGGATCTCTCTTCATATCCTCCATCTTCACCATCTTCTTGGGTTAACTACTTCCTTTACCTACATATATATTTTAACACAAACATCCCACAACTCAAAAAGTCATTTTGAATTTTGAATTTTGGCCCCCTTGATATTGCAGCACAAAATCAACACCTTCAATCCATGCAAAGACACAATATTTCTTTGTTTGACTAACACCCTTACACAGAAATTTCCAAAAAAAAAAGGCGTCTTTGATAGTGAAAGGTTATGAAACTATTTAGAGGGAAGTTTCAATTTCAAAATTCTACAAAGTAAAAACCCTGTTTCAAAATAAATTTAAAATCAACATATAAAATGAAAAGGCAAATTAATGAAGCCTTAAACGGAACCTGCAAATCTGTCTTAGTCAAACACACTTCAACAAAGACAATCCCTTTTCCACAGATAATGTATATAGAAATTCCGACAATCCTCGCGAAGTGTAAGAACTAAAACACACTTCACAACAAAGACATTTCACCAACTAACAGACCCAAAACCGTAAACCTGTCAAAACCTCTATAGACTACATATACATGTAGAGAGACTTGGTGTCTGATTGGATGAAGAAGTAGGAGAATGAAGGTGCACCTGGTTCGTCGTCCTTCGGGTTCGAAGTTTGACGCTGTTCTCTCTCTCTGTCTCTGCTCCAAACGTCTACCGCAAGTGCCAAAATAGCGCACCCACGCGAAGAAGTGAAGGCCTGTAACGGGGACGGAGTTTAGTCGTTTAAAAATGCTTGTTCGAGATTCCCAATGCAACTTTTGTCTTATTCTAAAGGAAAAAAAAATCTCGGATGCTAGGTAAAAGACACGTGTAGACAAGACAAATTCTCTGTTACGTGCGGTTCAAAGCTAGCATTTTATGGAACCAAAATAAAATAATTATTTTGCTAAAAACCCAATTGCCGCCTCTTCTCAATCCCATGGCCGGGATTCAATTCATTCGGGATAATCACCAGTACTTTCCTTTTTTGTTTTGTCAAATTTTAGAGTTTTATTTATTTATTAGCTGTAACCGAGTGGGTGAACTCAAGAGACAGTCAGACAGATGTGGGAGCGTACATGAGTCAGAGGGAACTCGTAACGGTCGAAAAATCCGACAAAGTTCGTAGATTTCTCCGACTTTTTCCGAGTGGGAAATTGTAAACCATCCGTCAGAATTTGGAATATATCTACAACACAACTATGTTGTCCCATACGAAATTTCAAAATTTTAAAATTGATATCCGAAGGAGGAGATAAGATATACTTGCACAAAATAATTCCCTTTCATACGTAATTTGCGTAGAAATTGAATACGAGTTATCATTATAAAACATCTACTTTGGTATTTTGTGACTCCATCATGTTTACATAAATTTATATTTGTCAAGATATAGGGATATCTTATTATTAATTTTGGTCAGATAATTGGACCTAGTAGATTTATGTGGGACTCTTTTAAGATAAGTTTGATAAAGTTTAAAATCCTAATCAATGTGAGATTTAATGGATAACCTATTTTGGAGATTATAGCTATCTAAGGAAGGATATTGTTGGAGATTTGATTGACAATAGCAGCTGGTTTGTCGATAAGTTTTCACGCAATTTTTGGTACTGTACTATGTTGTTTTTGGTGTGAAAAAACGACAGGTTGTGTGATATTTGACAGCTGGGATTTTATGG
>JAOQMS010000004.1:9058336-9068959 GCA_027563885.1 Erythroxylum longipes | reverse complement strand
TTGCGTAGAAATTGAATACGAGTTATCATTATAAAACATCTACTTTGGTATTTTGTGACTCCATCATGTTTACATAACTTTATATTTGTCAAGATACAGGGATATCTTATTATTAATTTTGGTCAGATAATTGGACCTAGTTGATTTATGTGGGACTCTTTTAAGATAAGTTTGATAAGATTTAAAATCCTAATCAATGTAAGATTTAATGGATAACCTATTTTGGAGATTATAGCTCTCTAAGAAAGGATATTGTTGGAGATTTGATTGACAATAGCAGCTGGTTTGTTGATAAGTTTTCGCGCAAGTTTTGGTACTGTACTATGTTGTTTTTGGTGTGAAAAAACGACAGGTTGTGTGATATTTGACAGCTGGGATTTTATGGTTAGTATTGACGATATTCTACAACTAATTGGGTGAAGATATTACTGTGTGTTGTTGATTTTTTGGGAAAAGGATTACGTATTTGTTATGGGCAAGATTTTAAAAACCAGACTGGACCGGATCGACCTATTTGACTGAAAAAAGTTTGAATCAATCAATAGTCCAGTTCAATTTCAACTAAAAACCTATCAGTATGAAAACCGGCCAGTCTGTTAGAGAACGGACTGGTTTTCATCTAACCGATTAAACCTGTAGCATTTTGTCTTGCCAGTTGCCTCTCTTCTCTCCCTCCCTGCTTCTCTTGCTTTCTCGCACAAAATTCATTGCTCTTCTTGAAGATCTACTGAAGAAAAAGAAAAGCCCAAGTGCTTGTTTGAGCTTAAATCTTTAATTCTTTCTTGAAATTATTTCTTCTCTTATATATGTGTTTGTTTGTTTGGTCATGTTATATTGTTGCTCTTCGTTCTTTAATGAACCTGCATTGTTGATGAAAGTTGAGATCTTGATGGAAAATGCTACATGTTTTTCCGCTTGAATATTTCGGCGGGGTTCGATAGTTCTGTTGTTCATATCTTCCGATTAATGCATTGGAACAACTAAGAAAAAACAAGTTTCTTTTACTGAATCAAAGTCTATGTAGCTGGAAGCAGAATCAATCCCCTAAAAGCTCTGCTTCTCTAAACTTTGGTTTATTGTCAAGAAAGAGGGCTAAAATGCGAAGCTCAATTTGAGGTTTTTAGTAAAGGGTGATTTTAGTTCTAAGTATAGAGCGTTGGAAGGATATGATTTTCTAGTTGATTATTATGAACAGGACCAGTTTCATACTTTGCGTTAATAGTTCTCGTCATGACTGCAATTTGTCTTTCATGTTCAAGTAAAATTGCTTCAGAGATTCCAGTGCCAAAAGAGTTGCAGATTGTGATTGATATTATCTTTCATGTTTGTTGTTACAGGCAGTAGCAGTAGAAGGGCAGGAGGCCAACGTGATCCCAAATTATATCATCAAGGTGATTTTCAATGGAAGTTGCTTAAATACTTGTTACAATTATCAGGAACTATACGTAATAATCAGAACCTGCCTCGCACTGGTTACTGCTTTTCAATTCTTAAATTTCAGGTTCTGGGGCTAGATACCTGTGCAGATACAATGTTAGGGGATGGAATGCTTAGGGGGATTTCAAGAGGACAAAGGAAGCGTGTTACAACAGGTAAACTAACTTTATTGGTCCTCCACTAGTACTTGAATGAGGTGAGTGAAAGTATCTGCCATTATTGTAGGTGAGATGCTGTTTGGACTAGCACTAGCATTGTTTATAGATGAGATATCTACTGGCTTGGACAGCTCCACCACTTACCAAATTGTCAACTCTCTCAAGCATTATGTTCATATTATGAAGGAAACTGCTGTCATCTCTCTACTTCAGCCAGCTCTAGATACTTATGAGCTCTTTGATGATCTAATTCTGCTCTCAGATGGCCAAATAGTGTATCAAGGACCACGTGAATAGTTTGTTGTATCTGAGTCTATCTGTAAATTGATTTAGTAAAAATATTCCTCGAGGCTTTGAGCTACTTTTAGGGCTTCAAGTGCTTTGACTTGCATGGAAATATGTTTGATGGGAATCTATATGGGGATTTTTTTCTTCTGACTAATGCTGGTCATATTGACTTAAGTTCAAATATGCTTGCAAGTTCTAGTTGGCAGATGATACTGCCTGGTCTTTCTGATAGTGTCAAGGTCTTAAATGTTAGTCATTTATTATATACTGGTTTTATTGTGGTTCATTACTGATTAAACCTCTAAACCTTAAACCTTTCCTTCGACTGGTTCAATGTCCGGTCCGGTTTTTAAAACATTAGTTGTGGGTTGTTTTTTCTGAGTTAATGGATGTTTTTCTGCAGCTGTGTTTTTTCCTTTATGACTGAATAATAATGGAGGGTTGCATTGTGTTGTTAAAGGCGTTGATTTTGACAGTTGTGTAATCTTCATCTTTGCACGACAATAGTGGGTTGTATAGAAGGTTGGATATGTTTGATTTTTGCAACTGGTTTTCTTATGTATGTGTGAATCTTTAGTGGTTGTCTTATGTTCATGAAGTGTTAACTTAGTAGTTGCTGATTGTGATTTGTGGTGTGAGAAAATTTCAAAAGTCTTTGGTCGATAGTTTGATGTTTGTTAAGTTTATTGGGTATGTATTTTGTGGCTGTTGATAGTAGTGGTTGTGTATGAAAAATTCCAACAGGTATAGTAGATTTTGTAGCCTTGTTACTTTCAACATTTTGGTGAAGAAACATTTATGTTTGTTATTGATTTTTCTAGTGCCATGGGTGTGATGTTATGGTAATAATATTGAAAGACTATAGCAGATTTATTGATGTACAACTTTATGCTCTTTCATTAAAGAAGCTGGAATTACTAAGAAAGTTGTTTTTTCTTTATTTCAAGTGTATTTGTTTATATTGATTTTTTATTAAATCACTTGAGTTGTTTATTTCATATCATTATCATTAAACATTATTGAGAAAATTTTCTGTTGAGGTTAGCACGAGTAGGTCATGTTATTAGGAGTGATTTACTTTCACAGGTTGTGAAGACAAGAGATAGTGTCAAGAATTAGGTATGTCGGCTCTGTAATACCCTGACTAAAGTTATTGTTTTATCATAAGTGAAAGTAATTAATTTGGGTAAGGGCCTCATAGATGTAAGTAAAATGTATCGAGCTGCGTTAACAAATTTCGTGTGTTTATTTGTTATTTCGTTTTTGATTTTTTTTTGTTTTTGTCAGAAAGTTCATAGTGACTGCGACTATTTATAATTTATGAAAAAATACATCCTTTGAAAAATTTCAATATTTTAAATAGTTACTTTTATTTTCAATTCCATTTGAATTATGATGAAATTATTATATTTATTTATATTAGAATTGAATATTTATTAGTTAAATCATTCTTTCGTCGAGGGAATTATATTGATTGATAAGGTATGACTGTAATTTATAAAAAATTAACAATTGTTCGTTTAAAAATAATATTAAAAAATTAACAATTGTTCGTTTAAAAATAAGAACGGCTAAATTCTCTATAAAAATAATTTTTTTCTCTCTCATATTTTCGTTGTCCTGTTGTATGACATAGATATTTCATATTCCAAATTTGATAGTTTTTCTGACAACCAATACTCAAATGAATTGGTAAATGGCCAACTTAGCCGATCAAGTTGAACCCTTTCCTAAGTTTTAACGGTGATTTGAACAAATATTTTCATAGTCAAACGAGGTTGTTTCGTTTCAAGAGAAGGTTTAACACTAGTATTACGCTGATGGAAAATATGTAGGACAAATTCTAGAATCAATCTAAACAATAGAACAAAAACACGCATGTCAAACAACACTATCAAGCATGGGATCTGATCCTTTGGCCCCTTAATCCTGTCCCAAACAATCCAAGCCATCTATTTATGTGGACTCCATATAAATAGATGGCTTGGATTATTTGGGACAAGGTTAAGGAGTCAGAGGATTTGAGGGACCAAGCATATCCTCTTATGGAATAGTGGTGTTTTCTTTGATGTATATATTTTAAGGGTAATAACGAACAAAAAGTTTTTCCCCCTCCACATAGACATTCTCAAAATTTCCTCCTTGTAACAAGAAGGTCATGCGACTCTTTGTAAAGAAAAGTTAGGTCAAACTCTTGTAAAATAAGAGCCTTGTGCAATAAACATGTTCATTTTTAAAATAGAATTACTCATTCATTTTACACACGTCATAAATTAGAAGGACAAAAACAAATTTGCAATTGTTAGACGCACGACGTCGTCTACTATTGGGCCCTAGCAAAATGAATCTTTCTTTTTTTTCTTTTGGTGCCAATAAATTAAGTGCTTGTTTGGTTGAACTTTTGAAGGATAAATAAGTACTTTTTTTACTGCTAAATTTTTTAAAAAAAATAAGTTTTTGACTGTAAAATAAAAAATATTTTTTTAATAGATATAACTTTTTTGACAGCTAAAATACAGCTTTTTAAGAAGTTCAAATTTAAAACTTTTCAAAAAAGCACTTTTATGTAAATTTTTCATATCAATTAACGAGCCTATTTTTTAGTCCCTTTTACCCTTATGCTTTACACATAATTCTCACAATACCCATAAACACATATTCACGTTTATTTTGAGATTTATATAAATATTATTTGACTTTTTATATATTTTAATATTTATTTTTGACATTAGTTTTACTTATGTTATAATCTATACAAAAGATTTGGTTAGATATACTTTCATTTATGTTTCACATGGTTTAAAATTATATAATAATTAATATATTGTGCTTTGTATATTGTTTAATATATTTTAAATAATATTTATATGCATAAATAATTTTTATTACAAATAAAATATAGTTAAAATTAAAAGTATCTAACAGTCAATTAATTTCTTAAAAAAGCTCTTCTCAAAAAGACTCTACTGATAAAAGTTTTACTGATATAAACTCAACCAATCAGGCACTAAGTCATCTTTACTCTATATTCATTCTCTTCTAATCCACACAGCTTGCCCATTCTACGCTTATACCAATCAATGGAAGAAAGTCTTACGAGGTGAACCAGGAATGAATGGTGTGAATCCTCTCCCACCAAATACAGGACGCATTACGGCGTTGTCAAACTTCCGCCAGTAGTAATGGACAGCGTTAGTTGGTGTTGTCAGTAGCATGCGCAGACTCATTGGACGTGGCACATTGTAGTTGTCACCGCCGGTGTCGGATTCTGGGTCATGGCCGTTTACAAGAAGTGGTATAGTCAGAGTTTTGGGAGCTGCAGGGTCGGTTGTGCTGTTCAAGTGTTTCTGAGAGAGCAGCCACCTTATGAGCGGCTTGGTCATCATACCAATAACCTGAGATCGCCAATGAATGCTCAACCAAAGTTGCATACAATACACGTTGTATGCAAAATTAAAACCTTGCTCACCACAGTGCTGAAAAGAACGATTGATATGGTGCTGGTAATCAAGATAGCATTTCCTCTTAGTTCAGTATGCCCTGCCATTGTAAACTGCATGGAAATACAGTAGAAAGTAATTTTACATCATTTCCGTTAATGTTTACAATGTACAATAAATTAAAACAACCTGGACTAATGATCCTATGTTCTACTGTTTACCTTGTTATATGCTAGTGCCATAGACACCGCTCCTCGCATGAGTCCAGCCCACCATATTATGATCTGTTGTAGGAAAAGATTAAGAATTCATTCGTTACTTGTTAGGATTATGAGTCAACAATAAGGTGAATCATATCCCAACCTGCTGCTTAAATCCAATTTTTTCATCCTGAGACTTCCTTGTCAGATTGGAAACTAAAGATAAGGGAAACACAGTAGCTGCTCTGCCAACCAGAACTAGTCCAAACAGTAGTGAACTCACACCAATTGATGTCCCAGGACTTGTGGAGTGTGGCGCAGGGACAACAAAGAGTCACAAAATGTAGACAAATACCGTGATTTCTAAGCTCTTAAAACTTCATACACAATAAGATATTTTTAAGCATCATTACATAGGCATATAGCATTACCTTTTCCTGACAACTGTCCATTTTTCAATGTCCACAGCATCCATACCAACATAGAGGAAAATGAAAAGTTCTGAGATGAATGACAGTGTTGCAAATGCATGTCTGCATAAAATGAGTACAACAAAGCGAAATTAATAAAATGACATCTATAATCCACTATCTGGAGGAAGACAAGTATGTAAACGGTAAGTGTTTTGATCTTCTTAAAGAGTTTATATATATAGGTTTAGCATACTTGGTAGTGACTCGAGAACTTTCAGTTATATTATGCCAGGTGTAGTGCGACATGACGATACCGCAGAAGAAAACCGTGAGAATTCCACTTAGATTGAGTATCTAATGACAAAAGGTTGCTCAAGAATATGATTAGCAACAGATTTACAAAATAATAATAATAGGATGCATGACATATCAAAAAAATTCATACTTCAGCCACCATGTACGAAAGATATGCCATGAGCATCATCAAAGCAACTTCACGGTCAGTAGAGTGCCTGAGATTATGCAAAATTAAACTAGTTTAGTTTCAAATTAGCAAAGGAAAGGAAGGAAGGTGGAAAGGAAAAAGAAATCCAAAAATAAATACACTACAAACCGTTAAATACCTGCCAAAGTACAACTTCTTTATCATGTAAGCACTTAATAATCCAACCTGAGAAAAAAGAAGGCAAGTGATACCTTACACCTTAGGTGTATTTAGAGCTCCACTAAGGCTTAGATTACTGTGCACAATGAGAATAAAGTTGATAAAGAAAGATAACTTGATGAAACGCAGAGTCTAGAAAGGTCTAGAAGTATACAATTCGTAGAGAGGATGTTGGTGTGAAGCTAAATGACAATGTCAGATATTAAATCCTTGGTTTTGGATATCTGGTTTCAGAATCCTTACATAACCATTTTCTGGTGGAACATGGATTTATCCAAGTAAATGTAAAAACTGTAATCGCGCATCCCCAGGAGCAGAATTTCCCCCGAGGAGGCAGAATCACCAAACTGTGAATGAACAAAACGGTGGGAAAGCATTCCAATGGAAGATTGAGACAGGAGGGAGAACTCACTGCGACTCCAAGTAATGTGCTTGTTGTCAACAGGTACACGAAATTCCCCAACAACTGCACGGCTATGCTTGAAGTGAAATGAGAGAGGTCAAAACGTTGTATTGCATTGAACAGCACAACAGCTGTAGCATCATTAACAACGCCTTCCCCAAAGACTATACTGTACAGCAAAGGTGTCTCTTCCTGGTTAAGGACCTGGCACATCATTTATAAATCTCAGCAAGAAAAATAACATCAACCTTATCTATTTCACATCATATGCAAATAGCTCAAAAATATACCTGTAAGGCGCAAACAGAATCCGTGGCTGAAAAGATTGCTCCAAGTGCTATAATAAGAAACGAAAGCAACAACATTAAGAACGGACAAGTAAAAATTCCCACTTCAAAGCATCTATAAATTCAATCTCCAAAAAAAAGGATGAAGTTCTATCAAACAATCAGGGTACAAATATGGGAGAAAAAATAGAAATGATAACTATATATTGGAACTTTGACTTGGAAGAAATGCTCAAGCAAGAGTTTATTTTGGTCATGGTAATAGAAAATAGAATCTAAGAATGGGGCCTAATATCTCTGCAAAGCAAAAAGATATTCATATTATAAATCTTACTAAAACAGTTCCTCTTTTATCAAAAATTTATAATCTAGTTTTTGATGCAGCAACGGGAAGCAAGAATTAAACCAACTATTTTGATTCTTTAAGATTGTGTTCTGTAAGTATCAAATCCAAACAACAACTCATCTATTATATTTGAGGGTAATAAATTTCATCTATGTAACCCTTTAAATTGGGAAAAATAAGGAGAAAAATGACATCGCCGCTGAATCTGCAACAAAATAATTCCAAATTAAAGAAACACTATGGGTAAAAACCATAGACCCTAGAAACGAGAAGAACATCAAATTTTCTGAAGAGAGAGATACCAAGATAATCCACCGTCTCCAGTACACCCATATCAAATTTCTTGAACAATTGTGCTGAACCTGAACCAATAATCTAACAGTTACACAAATGAGACATAGATAATCCTCCTACTTTATGATAGCATAAACATAAAGTCACTTCTTACATGAAATTGTTTTATATAACTTACTTTTCTTAAACACTTTATACCCATAGAATACATTAAAATTTACAAAGAATCAAACTCCAAATAATAAGTATGAACACACAAAACTTTGGAATTAATCAGCAATGAGATTATACGTTTTCTGCCTCAAAATAATTATAGCAAGTTTACCCCAACACTATTTGCTTTAATTCTTTATCCAAGAATGTTGCTATAAGATTAGACAATTTGCTAGAATTTTCTCTAGTTGTTTATGGCCTAACAAGTTTCTTAGGCCCAACGTACACAAGATAAGTTCCTTGAAGTACTTCTTGATTGTACGTGTATAAATAAGGAAAAGCTTTAAACAGCCACGTTAATGAACAATTAAAAGCATTAGGCATCTTAAATTCAAAATGCATCCAGCATATATACAGGTTCAGTCAACAATTCGTGATAATATTGAGAAACAGGATATATGCGGCATACCTATTGATATGATAGCAAATGATATCAAAGTCCCAACAGCACCAAACATCACAATTGTCATAAAATTCCGGAAGAACTGTTTTTTTTTAACCTGAAAACTGAGAAAGGAAAGCCCCAAATGATCAAACTCCTCATGTTAAGAGATAAAATTAAAAGCAGAAACAATGTGGTGAGAGATATAATCACAACTAATATGTGGGCAATTCCCCAGATTGGAAGCAATTGAGCAGCAATAATGTCCATATACTAAGAATTTACTATCAAAAGTGATATGGAAGGGTGTTTGAAAAGTAAAGTTTATTTCTTCTTTCTATCTGCAAATTTTACTTTTCAGACAGAGGGCAGTGTGTTATAAAAACATCATTAGGATATGCACAGCCCACCAAGCATAAAATAGAACAAGAGCCACAACAGAGGAATTGAGAAGGTAATTGCTCATAACTTGCACTCTGAAAATCCAATATTTGCCCGCTGCAACAAACCTTTACAAGAATAATTAGAACGAAAAATAGAAGGTAAAGGGCAAATTCTTACAAATATATCTTTTTTCTAGATGAAGATTATTGAAAGGATATATGAATATTTGGAAACTTGCGAATCATTGTTTGAGTATGTAATACAAGGTAAAGGTATCGAAACGAAGTCAACAAGTAAGAGAAATAATGATGATAAATCCAACTTACCCTGCATTGAATATGATAGGTGGAAGAAGATATATAAAGAAAAGCTCTTCGCTAAATACAAATAAATGGGAGCTTCTCCCTTTTGTGATCAACAAGAGAATCATCCCAGTAACAAGACCCTGCAATGAAGCAGCCAAAAAATCTTGAATCCTATTCACTTTCTAGAGTCTTAAGGGATGTATAGATTCTAGGGCCCCCAGACCACTTATAGAAAGTTGAATTTCCATTCGATCTAACCTTAAGCAGCCCAAACATTGGTGAGAATTCAATGCCCAAACAACCAGAATATGTTTTACTGAAACGTTACATGACCCAAAATAATACTCAATAGGCAAGCATTTCACAAGTAGCTAAAGCAAACTCACAATGCCAAGGGCAGTAATGGACTCATTAACCCAGCGGTTCTCCTCGAGAAGATGACCAACCAGAATGCAAGCACAAAGAAGCGCAACAAACAAAGTCATAGAATGAACAGAGATTTGATCAGGCTGCATCGTTACCCCCAACCTTGAAACAACTGAAATCAAATTCGGAGCCATCCCACAATACTATAAGCAAATCCGGCGAAACTTGAACAGCTCCTTGATCTGATCATCGGTAGATATGGAAACAAAATCAAAACTGACAATTGTAAATTCAGTATAAAGCCTATAAGCTTGAAGAAATAAACAACAAATAAGAACATTAATGCACCTTCTATGAACTCATCTCCTGGCTACAATGATTCTCAGCCACCAATTCATGTAAGATAATTCATAAGGAAAGACAAGAGAAACATAGAACTAAGCCAGCTAAAACCTTGAGATTTCGTGAGAACTTACATGGAAGAACACCAAGAAACGAAGAAACTCTTTAAAAATTTCCACGTCGATTCTTTTCTTCTAGTTTCTTCCACTTTCTTGGCACCCAAACGACAAAAATGAAAGGCAGACTAACAATGAAAAAACGAAAACAAAGTACTTGAGTCTCTCATACCTCACAAGGTGATTCAAAATTCTCTTAACATCAACTACAGGTGAACTCAAAACAAGAAAAAACGAAATGACCAAAAAGGTAAAGAAAGAAAGAAGTAACGTAAGGGCCAAGTATACGCTGCCCTCCAAAAACTCGTAAATCAAACAGACCGCTACCAGTGAAGCAAGTAAACGCTGACTTCGGACTTTCAGTACTAGACATCAATAGAGAAAGGGTGGAAATACTGAGAACAGAGGACGAAACGAAACGGAGGTTACGTGACAGTTGCTCTAGTCCGCCTAAGGAACCTACTTCGTGGAATTTATTTTAAATCAGGATTTCCATTTGATGGCTGCCTGGTTGGTAATGAGAAATATTAATATAATAATAATAATAATAATAATAATAATAATAATAATAATAATAATAATAAT
>JAOQMS010000004.1:9045302-9056007 GCA_027563885.1 Erythroxylum longipes | reverse complement strand
ATTATTTATTTTTAAAAATAAAATATTTTTATTAATACTTTATTAGTTTATTAATAAATATTATACAAAAGATTAAAATAAGTTTAAATAAAATAATTTATTTTTAAGTTTTATATAATGTATAATTATTATTAGTAATGAAGATATTGATTTTATTTTAAAAATAAAAATCACAATAAAAATTGAACTAAATAATTAATTTAAAAAATTTTGAGAGAAAGAAAGTGCGCGGGAAGGGAAATTTTTTTTAAAAATTTTACTAATAAGCTTCTATATTTTTAAAATTTTCGATAATAACCAGTATATAACTAGTATTATAAATACCATAAGTATTAATTAATAATAGATGAAATAAGCCAATACTAATCAGTATTTACATCTGATATATAAATACTTATATTTTGTTCTGTTTTTCAATCGATACAAAATTCAAAATCTTGATACTAATTGTATATTGTCGCTACTTCTAAATTACCGTGAACGATACGGTGGCTGTAATCGGGACACATTAAGACGTCAAAATCAAGCGCTCTCGTGAATGACAACATGCAAGGACATCAATGTAGCACAAACACTCCTCCTGTATTATGTTTCCTACAGTTATGGAAATATTTCTTGTTGGCACTTTTCAGGACGGCTAAAATGATGGTGTTTCTGCTAGGTGACAAAGTAGACCAAACTCAAAGACAAGAATAATGATGAATATATATGTAAATAAAATTATAATATTTATGAGATTCATATTATATTTATATATTATTCTTAGTCATTATTGTATTAAAATTGGATATTAATAGCATGTATTAAAACTAATAAATGTTATATTCTTCCTTATAAAAGAAGAAATCAATCTTATAAACTAAAGTATGAAAATACTTATACAACGCTTGTATACTTGTTAAAGAAAAAGTTGACTAAATTAACTCAATATGAAAATTTATTTAGAATGTTCCTTGTATGGAAATTATTGTAATGGTTATATAAGTGATCTATTAACTCAATATATTTAAAGTATCTCATATAGAGATTGTTATATTTTGATATTACTTATAGTCTATCATAATTAAGAGTGGCTCAATCAATAATCATTAGATATAATAAGAATTATATGGAATTAATTGAGTGATCAATATATGATTCATCACCTTAAAGTGATTAAATAGAATGTTATGTTGCTCTCTATTGACTCAAAAAATCCTTATCTAAAATAGAATGACACTTTGAGAACAGTTTTCAAATGTCATTAATATAATGAATTACTAATGATGGATAACTAATACGATTATATTAGGTTTGACGGTAAACGGAGCCAGGCTCAGGCATTTAAGGCCTCAGCTCGAGTCCAACCTACTTTATATTTTTAAATTTTTATTTTTATTTTTAAAATTTGCATATATAAAATTTTAAAATGAATAAATTAAAATTAAATTTTTTTAGAGAGAATGAACCAAAAGATTATATATGAGAACACAAATTTGTTTAACTAACACAAATGTTTAGTAAAAATGAGTTTCTTTCTTAAAATGTATATATAAAATTTTCAAATGAATAACTTTAAACTAAATCTTTTGTAGGGAGAGTGACCCAAAAGATTATATATGAGAATGTAACATTTTTTAATTAACACAATTTTTTAAATGAAAATGAGTTTTTTGAAACGTATTTATTAAATCACTACAAGAAGATTGCAAATTAATGATGGAAAATTTCCTACGGAAAAAATTCATAGTAAATCAGCGACAAAAATTACTTTCCATAGATAAATTTGTCAAAAAAAGGTATTTTGCAACAGAAAAAATTTGTCGTTAAAAGTGGAGGAAATTTTACAGCCTTGTCAACGGAATAGTAAATGTCGTCGTAAAAATAAGCACCAATAGTTCCCGGTAAAAATAGAGTACGAAATTTACTGAAAAAAATATGTAGGAAAATTGCCTACAGAAACGAGATTTCGTTAATAATTTCTCTACGAAATATGTTTCTGTAGGTAATGTCCCAACAAAATTAAATTTCCGTAGGTAAAATAATACGAGATGATGTTTCTATAGGGAAAATCCTTACAAAAACACCACTCTGTAGGTAAATTACCTACAGAAACACAATTCCATAAGGAATTTCCCTACATAAAATTTTTTTCTATCGGTAATTTCCATACAAAAATCCATTCTGTAGGTAAATTCAAACGAAGTTGGTATTGTCATTTAAATTGGAAGGAAAACGACATTTCCTTCCAATTTAAACGACAATACCAAAGCCCCCCTCCCTTTTCGTTTTGGTCTTCGCCTTCTTCCTTTTTGTTATTTTCCTCTTCTTTTATTTACATCTTTGAGGTTGTTCTTCCACCAATTGCTTCCATTGTCTTAAGTTTACCGTTTGTTGAGGTTGGTCATCCACGTTTGCTCATGGGTTTATTTTTTCTGGTTAAATTTTAGTTGTTAAATGGTTTTATGTTTGTTGATTTTCTTACTGTGGATTGAGTTGTCAGGGTTTATTTTGGTTGTTAATGGGTCGTTGTTTGTTATTTCGGTATAATGTGATTGCTTGATAAATGATTTATTTTGGGTTTTGAGGACAAATTGATGTATTATGTTAATTGAATTGGTTTTTAAACATATGTGATTTGATTATTATCACAAGAAAGATGATGAATGTAATTAGGAACTTTAGCTAAATATGATGAATTCTTACATTCTACCCAGTACTGATTGCATCTTCTTATTTTATTACTGTTATACATTTTCATCCTTACTTTCCCATTTCCTTTTCTTGTCCTTTTTTGTTTGAAAGTAACAACTTTGAATTACATCAAAAGACCCCATTAAAAAAGGAAAATCTTATATAGGTTTTTTCATTTTCAATAAGAAATTGATGCCTCATTATTTACTACCAAGACCAAAACTGAGAATTGGTTGCTTTCCTATTTCTTTAATTTTTTTGATAAGAAAAGAGAAAGAGACATTAAAAAGTAACAGTTGGTACGAATAATCTAAGGAAAGAGGAGAGGATGTAATTTCATAAATCATAATGCTATGCTCTTTTCCATTTTCCATTTTCCATTTTCAACCTATTTTTCTCAACTTCATTATTCGTAACCTATTAATGTGACCAAGAATCTAAGTACTTATTATGATTCCATCATTTTCTCTCTCCTCAACAAGTTTTAGCCTTAAATCATCACAAAGAAGGTTTAGCTTATAAGTGTTCTTATTGATTCTTTTAATAAATTGAAATGGATCATCTCCTTTAAGCAAACACTTAAGCTCCTTTCTTCATTTTTTTTTCCATATGTGCCCAAAATCAATCGTCAGGCATAAAAAATAAATACATACTCCATTTATTAACTTTTAGATAGTATTTTTCATTCTTATGTAGTAAACAAATTTCAAACAATCAAAGTTAAATTCATTAGCATTGCAAGCACTCTTAATATTTCTTCTCTTTATATATAAGGTCACTTGCTTGATGAGCAAATTGATGACCAATAAGTTTGACTGGTCACAACCTATCAATGATTATGTAACAGGCATGTCAAAATTGGCTATAAAGCTGAAATCAATGGTTATGGATATGAGTGAATACTTCCAGTATAGTTCATCATCAACTCACTTCCTCCTGAATTTGCTCAACTCCAAGTGAATTACAACACTCTAAAGGAAAAATGGAACTTTCAAGAAATCAAGGCCATGTTGGTACAGGAGGAAGGGAGATTAAAGAAAATGAAGGAACACTCTGTTCACTTTATAGCACACAAAGAAGCTAGCAGCAGAAAAGGAAAGCCAGGAAAGGAGAGCAACAAGAAGGACAAAGGCCCAATGAAGGTTAATGAGGGCCAAATCCATAAAGAGTAGCGTTGTTTCTTCAGTAAGAAAGCTAGTCACCTCAAGAAAGATTGCCTTAAGAGAATGGCTTGGTTCGAAAAGAAAGGTAAGTACTATGTTTCAATATGTTTTGAATCAAATCTTATTGAGGTGCTCGATAATACCTAGTGATTAGATTTAGGTGCAACTACTCATGTGTTACATATTATGTAGGGATTCCTTTCGATCCAAACCATAAACAGAATTGAAGAATCCATGTATATAAGTAACAAAATGAAGGCATGAATAGAAGGAACAGGGATGTACAGATTGATCTTAGACACTAGTTATAGTCTAAATCTTGAAAAGTGAATGTACTAGAAATTTAGTTTTTGTTAGTAAGTTGGATCAAATAGGTTTCAATGTTGGAAAAGATATTTTTTTCTTTGTATAAACAACAATACTATTATGGTTCTGGTGCATTAATAGATAGTTTATATCATTTCAACCTTAAAGTTAATTATTCTGAATCCTTGTTTCATGTTGAACATAATATTGGTAATAAACGTAGTGCACATAATGAACACTCTGCTAACTTGTGGCATCAAAGGTTAAGCCATATATCTAGAGAAAAGGTGATGAGGTCAGCGAAAAGTAAAATCTTACCTCAACTAGATTTTACTATTGGGATGTGTGTGTAGATTGGATTAAAGACAAACAAACCAAACACATATCTAAGAATTCAGTCACAAGGATTACTAAGTTACTTGAATTAATACAAATTGATATATGTTTCCCATTTCATGTCCCATCTTGGAGCAGTGAAAAGTATTTTATCACCTTTATTAATGGCTATTCACATTATTGTTATCTCTATTTACTGTATGAAAAGTCTCAATCAATGGACATTCTTGAGGTGTTCATTAATAAGGTAGAAAGGTAGTTAGATATAAAAGTGAAAGTTATAAGGTCTGATAGAGGTGGTGAATATTATGGTAAATATGATGAGAATGTACAATGTCCAGGTCCATTTGTAAAATTTCTTCAAAGTCAGGGTATTTGTGCACAATATACAATGCCCACTACACCACAACAGAATAGTGTAGCCGAAAGGCACAATCATATTCTTGTAGATATGGTTAGGAGTATGTTAAGTTACACAAATGTACCTTTATCTTTATGAATGTATGCATTAAAGACAGATACATATCTACTTAATAGGGTTCCTAGTAAAGCGATTCTTGTGACACCTTATGAATTGTGGACAGGTAGGAAACCTAACTTGAGGCATTTGCATGTTTGGGTTGCCCAACCAAAATAAGGATTTATAATCCTCATGGAAGGAAACTTGAACCATTAGTGGTTACTTTATCGGTTATCCATAAAAGTCAAAAAGCTATATATTTTATTATTCTAATCATGGTACAAGAATAGTTGAGTCTGGTAATGCTAGGTTCACTGAAAATGGAAAAATCAGTGAGAGTGGGGAACCATGAAAGGTGGATATTCAAGAGATTTAGGTGAAAAATCCTTCACCTAATGTCTCTTCTCAAGTTGTTGTTCCTCTTGTTGTATCACAGTCATGCAACATATCGGAACAACAAGTTAGTATTCCAAACCCACAAG
Organism: Erythroxylum longipes; assembly: GCA_027563885.1. NCBI lineage: Eukaryota > Viridiplantae > Streptophyta > Magnoliopsida > Malpighiales > Erythroxylaceae > Erythroxylum > Erythroxylum longipes. Next base: position 9,050,587 of record JAOQMS010000004.1, on the reverse strand, counting down.
AAGTGAATGTCAATAATGAACCAGTAAATAACATTCAAGTCACAAATGATCAAGTGATACCACAAGAAATAATATTGCGAAGGTCTGTAAGGGAGAAATGACTAGCTATATCAGATGATTATGTGGTGTATTCGCTTAAGCATGGGTGTGACTTGAGCATTGATAAGGATTCAATCTCATTTAAAGAAGCCATGAAATGTAATAATTCTGAAAAATGGCTCAATGCTATGAAAGAAGAGCTAAAATCTATGGATGATAACAAAGTATGAGAATTAATTGAGTTACCTGAAGGCTCAAAGCAAGTGGGCTGTAAATGGGTCTTTAAGATCAAAAGAGATTCGAAAGGTAATATTGAAAGGTATAAAGCCAAACTTGTAGTTAAAGGTCATACTCGAAAGGATGGCATTGACTTTAAAGAGACCTTCTCTCCAGTTTCAAATAAGGACTCTTTAAGAATTGTTATGACATTGGTAGCTTAATATGTTTTAAAGCTTCACCAAATGGATGTAAAGACCAGCTTTCTGAATTGTGACTTAGAAGAAGAAGTTTATATGGACCAATTGGAAGGTTTTGTGACTGCAAAAAAGGAATATGGTACTTAAATTAAAGAAGTCAATATATGGTTCGAAACAAGCTTCCCGATAATGATATCTTAAATTTACTGATACCATTACCTCTTATCGTTTTGTAGAGGACACTGTTAATAGGTATATCTATATAAAGGTCAGTGGGAGCAAGTTCATTATTTTGGTACTATATATTTACGATATTTTTTTAGCTGCTAATGATTTGGGCTTGTTACATGATGTAAAGAAAATTTTCTCTAATAATTTTGAAATGAAAGATATGGGTGAGACATCCTATGTGATTGGAATAGAAATATTCCGTTACAAGATACAAGGATTGTCAGGGTTGTCTCAAAAAGGACATATCAGTAAAGTATTAGAGAGATTTAGGATGGAAAAATTCTCAGCAAGGGTAGTTCCAATTCAGAAAGGGGATAAATTTAATGAAATGCAATGTCCCAAGAATGATTTAGAATGAAAGGAAACAGAATCTATTCCCTATGCATATGTGGTTGCAAGTTTGATGTATATTCAGACTTGTACTTAGCCGAATATCAGTTTTGCTGTTGGAATGTTAGGCCGATATTAAAGTAATCTCGGATTGGACTACAGGAAAGTTGCAAAGAAAGTTCTTAGGTATTTACAAGGCACCAAGGATTATATGCTCACATACAGGAAATCAGATCACTTAGAAGTGATCGATTATTCAGATTCAAACTATACTGGTTATGTAGATTCGAGGAAATCTACCTTTGGTTATCTATTCCAACTAGCAAGAGGGGAAATTTCTTGGAAGAGTGGAAAGCAGTCTGTCATTGCTACTTTCACTATAGAGGCCAAATTTGTGGCATGCTTTGAGGCCACTATTCAAGCATTATGGTTATGGAACTTTGTCTCAGGGCTAGGTATTGTTGACAATATAGTTAGACCACTAAGAATTTATTGTGATAATTCCGCATCTATCTTTTTCTCTAAAAATAATAAGTATTCTAAGGATGCTAAATACATGGGGTTGAAATACTTGTCAGACAAAGAAGAAGTGCAAAAATATAAAGTGTCAATTGAGCATATTGGAACTGATCTAATGGTAGCGGATATGTTAACTAAAGGATTACCACCTAAAACATTTATTGGCCATATTAAAATGATGGGCATTATAAATAAGTCCTTGTAATGAGATCATGTTATATATATACATATGTTTGGATATTTGCTATTATTGTTCTGACACTTATGAATTCAATTAATGTTATGTTTTTTCTATTTGTTAGTTGTCACATTATGTTGTATACACGCATTGTTTTATTATGATGACAAATTATGTTTTGAGAAACATTAAATTTGAGAATTACAGTGTTTCTCAATTACAGTTATTTTGAGTTGAGATGATTGTGTGATATATGGAAGAAATCATGTCGTTAGATGACTTGTGACCTCCATGATCCCATTATTTCAATTCATTCAAGTTTGATGGCTTGACAGATTCAATATGTGGTGCACACTTGTGTTGTTGGATCATCAAGTCGTAACATGGGCTAAGTGGGAGATTGTTAGATTATTTTAATAATCATAAGTGTGGCCCATATTACGTTATTTGATTCTAATATGAAGTGAGCCCAAAATAATGGTTATGGAGCTTGTTAAAGGAAATTAGGGTCATTAGGGTTATAAAATAAAGAAACCCTTCCCTCTCCTTTCAAGTTGAAGAAATGTTTACAGATATCAAAACGCATTCGTTCTTGCACCATTGAAAAGAATAAAGAAAGGGAAGAAGGAGAGTGTAGATAAAGTTTTGCGTAAAGAAGGAATTTGTTAATAAGAAGAGATTACACAAGTATGAATCAACGTTAATATTTCTCTCTTTTCTTTATAGCACTAATTTTAGGGTTTGAAGGTGTTTAATTAATTATGTCATAAATGTTCTTGGGTGAATTCTATACTTGCAATATTGCTTAGATTGTTAAAGAATTAGTTTGCAGACGATATCCAGTAATGATAGAGAAGCAACAACGATGGAGAAGCAGCAGGATGGAAAGTAGAGCAACGACGATATGCAAGAGAAGAAAGTCAGGACAGAGAGAGGGTAGAGCCTCAATGGTGTTATGTTTGGTTTTGGACTTGATGATTGTGTATGTGTATGTGTGTGAGACAATGAGAGTGAGAGGCGGTCGACAAATAGAAATTAAGGTCTTTTTTAATATTTCATTTTTCAATATTTATGAAACGATCTTGGTATTTATTGGTATTAGTGATACTAGGTGAAATCATCGGTATTAAACGATACCCATATTTGATATAATATTTTTAAATTTTATACCATTTTTTGGGTTGATACCATATGAAATTCATAACTCTTTGTGGATTTGTACTAGAAAAAAACACAAATGAAGGCTTTTATAGTTGGTTGACTCTACCGAATTATCTCTTATTTGATTCTTACGTTGGAAGTTAGATATAATAATTCTTTTTTAGAAGATACAATATTTTAATTCGCAATTTCTGGAATGATTAGTTCGAATTTCATTCTTTAATAGTTTCATATCCAAATTCTTATTTTTGTATAAAATATATTCCTACATTAGTTTTTATTTGACATGCAAATTATTTATTTAATTGCTAGAATAAGTGATTTTGGAAAAGAAAAAGAGAAGAAAAAAAACAAAAATGATGCATTACTCGTGACTTTCCGTTTTGGAAAAATGTGCAAATTCACGCTTAGGCCATGGCATTAGTTGTCAAACCATGCCATTATCTTAGAGAAACCACTATTCTTTGCTGCGGTATCACCGTACAGTGATTTACCTGTCGCCTGCCCCGTTTTTTACCATATGGATCAACAAAACTTTTTCTTTCTGTAACGTGCTCATTCGCCAACAGTTCATTTCCCGCTTATTCTGCTGATTTTTTTAATTAATAACAAATTTGATGAAGGTTTCGTTAGTACCTAAAGTCTGAAAAGGTTCAGAACCTTACTTTTTACTACCAAAGAAGTTATTTTTGATATTTTGATTAGTTGTTTAATGAAATGAAGAAAAATTGTATTGACCCAGATGAATTTTCTTTGAATTTCTTGCTAAAAGCTAGGTCTCGGGTGAGATGGGGATGAAATCAGTGACTTGGCTGCTACTATAGATCGTGATGAGGATACATGGGGCAGTATTGAAGTTTGGTTTTGGATCAAAATGATTGATCCATTTGTACGCTACGCAGTGATGGACTTAACGGATAACATTGACAAGGTAGCTCTGTGTTTGGCACAGTGAGGCTGTTTCTATGGCTAAGTTGGATACGAGTTGTAATCATAAAACACATACAGATTTCAGTAATATGGAATGAAAATGGTGAAATATGACAACCATTTGCGCAGAACACACAAAAATATCCTTTTCTGTAAGAATAAAATGTGAAAACGAAGAAGACGAAGTCACTATGACTAGATACCAACCAGAAGAGGCTGAGGCTCGGAAAGTAGGTGGCGGAGGTCCCCCGGGGAATATCCTTTTCTGTAAGGAATAAAATGTGAAAACGAAGAAGACGAAGTCCCTATGACGACTATGATACCAACCAGAAGAGGCTGAGGGTCAGAAAGGTGGTGGAGGTCCCCCAGGGCCAGGAGGACCATAACCCCCACCAAAGCAATCTTGCAGCAACCAACAACAGCATAGGCAGTAAAACCTGCAACATCCAAGCATAAGTACATAACCCATTAATAATAATCATATGCTCCATGCCCAAGAACATAAGAAGTAGCTTTTAACACTTACAAAGATGACACCATACTGCATATACCATCAGCACACCCTCCAAAAAAACCTCCAGGTCCTCCCCAAGGCCCTCCGGGTCCTCCCCAAGGTCCTCCCGGTCCTCCCCAAGGTCCGCCCGGCCCAGGACCCCAACCGGGTCCTCCCCAAGGTCCTCCCGGTCCCCCTGGTCCTCCCCAAGGTCCTCCCGGTCCGCCAGGTCCTCCCCAAGGTCCTCCCGGTCCGCCAGGGCCTCCCCAAGGTCCTCCGGGTCCGCCCGGCCCTGGACCCCCACCGGGCCCTCCAGGTCCTCCCGGTCCCATGATCGCTAGTTTCAAGCACTCCTGAAACTCAGAGGCACTACAGTCGTCGCCAAGTGAAGAAATGCGAATCTTATTATCTTGAAACCAAGCTTTTTCAGTTGGAAGCTTTGGAATTTCCTTGCTTTTGTATCAAAACTTGCCAACTTTTACAAGAAAGCATATGAGTTCCACATATTCTTAACTACCCTTCTTCTTCCACCTACCAGTGTAAAGGCCTACCTGCGTACCAGTTTCATGTGCAACATGCAAAGGCACCTAAAGCTTATTGATGTAGATAGGAGTCTCCGCAAGTGGTTTAGTAGTTGGATCACGCTCAAAGTTAGTCTACCATGACTTGTAGCTAATGACTATTAGGTTCCTGTATATATCAAAGAGTGAATACCAGTATTTTGGTAGGAAAATTGATATTTTGGCATTGAACATAATATTTTAATGGGCTAAGCATGACTTTCTTTTTTATTTTTAGAAACGTGTTTGCAATTGAAGTTGCGTGTACATCGCACGTTCTAATATGTTAAAAGCCTTAAATTGTATCCAACTCATACGAAGACCGAGTAAACATCGTCTTTTGGAGTCTTACTGTCTGTTTGGTTGCTGTCTTCAAGATGCAGAGACAGAACGGAACAAAAATTTAGAGACAGAACAGAACAAAAATT
>JAOQMS010000004.1:9034450-9045202 GCA_027563885.1 Erythroxylum longipes | reverse complement strand
AGCAAGCAAACAGGACGAAGGACAGAACTTTTGCGTCCTTGTCCACCGTCCTCACCTCTGAGGACACTAACCAAACGAAGGGTTAGGGTTTAGGGTTCAACAACTTCTATGTTTAATGTTGGTCTTCAGCCCAACAACTCACATTCCAAGGCTTGGGCTAAAACCTTTATCTGATGTCAATATGCCTACTTCAATAGCCCAAGCATGAATGACATTAGAGTTTGCAAAGGCACAATATTGGCGGTTGATGATCTTCGGAAGCACGACTGATCGAAGTTGATCAGGAGCTCTCAAAAGGACAATGATTTCATAGTTATGTACTTGTTTGCTATTCCTTGGAATTTTGCCGATCGATAACCAAAAAATTCCTGGAATTCTAGCAATGTCTTTGTTATTTTACTTTGAAATTTCGCCTGGGATGCCCCTGAAATTGTTATCAAGACATGAAAGTGTTTCATTTGTTGCAAGTTATTTCAGAAATGAGTCATTCTAGTTAGACAAATTTACTTGGCCTTGGATCAGCAGTGGAAACTAAAGACCAAAATGCAAGTGAAAGATAAGAAGGAAAAAAGATCTCTATCTCCAGTTGTGTGGATAAAACAAATTTCCCACTTCATGGTGTGACGGATGAGGCTCAAGTTGCATGCTTTTACATTGCAACCAGATGAATGATTGCAGGAAAAATTGAAAAAGGAAAAGGTGTGCGTGATTCCTGACGCTGTTGTACCCAAAAGAGGCCATAAAACGGGCAGTCCAGTAGTGATCAAAGTCTTCATACAAAAATTGACACTAAACACAACCTTGGCAAGACATGGCCTTTTCACCTAGGACATCAAATGTCTCGTGTCAGCCTCTCGTGAATGGGCATGACTAAAATCGGTCCCCCCTGTTTAGCCAAAAAAATGTTTGGACATATTAGCTCTTGGACTAGTGGTCCACTCATGGAGTGAATCATTTATGATCAAAAGCAGCTTAACCAATGAATTCAAGCCATTGGATTTAGGCTTCTTTATCATTTGAGATATGGACCGCAATGGCCATAAATGAACCAGAAAAGAAGTGCAGGCCCACGATAAAAACTTCTCGATTCCTACAGATGGCGTCCACAATTCAAAGCTTGTATTCTCTGTTTCTTTTCGGCGTGAGACTTCACTAACTATGCCTAGTTGTTCCATTTCTTATGGTTCAACCACTATTGCAACCAAAACCAATTACAACCCTTGCCGCTTGAGAGAGAAGACTTTTAAGCCTTCATGCCATTTAGAGCCTTGGAAAATCTTTGTTGTAGCAGATTAACGATGCCCAATAATTAGCAAAGTTCAAATAGGATTGATATTTGATAGCAGTTGAAAATGGTACCTTGTTTTTCTATAATATGATCTTGCAGAACATTGTCAGCAAATACCTGGCTGTTAATGGCTGAGCTAATAATAATTAATATTAATACTGAAAATTTTCAGAAAGAAAAGTCGAAGCCATTAGGGTTTATGATTTGTTTTCTAATCCAGAATGATTTAAGAAATCATGAAATGCCCACGCCAGTAAAACCTTTTATTCTTGACTGCCTAATAACCTAATCCAATCAATAGAATAAAGCATCATGAACCTAAATTTGTCTTCTAGTGGACGAGCTTACAAAGAAAGAAACTTCGTTCAAAGGCTGACTGAGCACAGAACATGATGCTTCTGCTTTTTAGGGAGAAATCAAGCCCCCGATCTTAGGATAAGATATTTGTTTCCAATTGGCTGATTTCTTTGGGGGATGACTTGAAAGGTGGCACTTAACTAAGGTGCCATTGCACCCAGCCATGTTTTAGGTTCTCCGTTGTCTCTGATGGAAGTGTTGCTTTGATCCTCAAGCCACCCACTTATCACCCCTCTTTTTCAAAAGTACGTGTTTGGTTGGCCTATATTGGGACTGCCTGCAACTTAATTTCTGGCATCCAAGGTTAATGTCGATGCAAGATTTGGCTTACGTAAATCTCTCTGCATTCTGTTTACTCTTAATTTTACTATGCCAAACCCAATCATCCATCATCATTAAGGTCTTGATTTGCTGCTTACTGGCTCAATTTGTAACTTTCTAAACAAACAATTATTTCCCTCTTGAAACAACAATGTTTACACTCTTTCTCCGCTAAAACTCTAATTTTACAATTTGGAAATTTTCAGCGTATTTTAGTCCGGATAAGATTAACTAATACGTGTTATATAGATTATATCACTACCATGGAGGATCGCATTAAGCTTTCGACGGTCGGTCAATCCAATTAAATCCAAACTTGCGGTCCGCCTATCATAATTGACAAGCAAATTGCCGAGACGATACCCATTTTGCCACGTGTCCTAATTCAATTGAGATTAGGTAAATTTGCAACATTTAGCGCTTGTCCAGGGAAATCCCGGTAATTTCACACGTTTACAATGATGATCGACAAACTTAAAAAGTGCTAAAGCCCCCTTCCAAATCCACCCAATCACATGATTTTAATTATCACATGTTTACAATGACAATGACATGTGTCCTAAATAACCAAAGGTAAAAATCGCAGCGTCCACGGTCCACTAATTAGTAGACTAGTCAACTATTCTGGAATTAAGGAGGTGAATCAACAAATTACGTGTTGGCACGTAAGTACGGGAAGAGAAGAAGTTAACTGTTTCTTCCATGATAATCATATCAGAGTGTATTTAGCTTTTGTAAAGATTTCTTTACGTTGTACGTGGAGAAGCTCAGTCATTGCCTAAAGCCCTCACGCTAAGATAATAGAATAGATAGGTGGGGAGAGAACTGGAGGGAAAAAGGTCGTGTCAAATCGAGGTGATTGGACGTCGCAGGCCGGCACTAGGAGGCAGACTTTGGCGTTTTAGCCTTAGGGGTTAGTTTACCTTGCTTCCATCCATGCACTATTTTATCTTTCACGTTAAAATAAAGAAGAGAGTTGATCCAAGTGAATTTGCAAAAATAGCTTATTTGATATATAACAAAAAGAAGATGTGGGCGTTTTCCATGATTGTGCACATTGTCTTATCTTCTGTACGAGTGTCCATAACGCCATGGAATCGATATGTAATGCAACCCTCTATGACCTAGTCGACGAAAAAAGCTTTAACTTGCTTAATTTTAAATGTTTATCTATTAAAACAAATTATGCATAGGATGCAATCTGATAACAACTAGGATATATGCTTGCGATTTCAACCATCAACTCACGAACATCGTATACTTTATATCGATAACTGGACCAAATATTACCTTTTTATTGTTGATCGTAGACTTCTTATATTTGACCCAACTCGTGCTCTAGGGTTTAATGAAAACCAATTAATGTCGTTTTCTTAAGCGGATATCCCAATTTTATTTGATGCGATAACTATGAGGATGGCGAAAAGAAGATAAAAGAAAAGGCAAGTTCGATCGATTTTCCGGTATTGAAGATTTTAATTTAAGGGCAATGAACAAAAGGGTTTTTTATTCTTTGAGGATTGAAAAGGGTGCTTTCATCTTGAAGCTTATCCAAAAGCGAGACGTAAAGACCAAATGAGTCAACTGTTTATTTTAGACTTAGATATATAGTTATAATTATATTAAGAATATCGTAATTTTTAATTACTGAATAAAGTGAATTCTCAAGTAGGAAATGAATTATTTAGAGTAAAAACTGATTGCTCTTTGATGGGAAAAAATTAACAATAAAAGAAAAGAGGAAGAGCTTTTTCCTTCGAGTTGTTGGGTGGAATGATTCATCAGTCCTAACTCCTAACTGTTCGCACCCAACTTTGAACAAATCTCGAGGCAGTACCAAAAACACCATAGGGAAGAGCTCTAATCCGTGAATGTTCGGAGGCAGAGAACTATACTATCGTGCATTGTTACATCATATTTACTTGGTTTACCCTTCACAAGGCCTGTAGAAAGACATCAACAACTAGGTTTGGTGCATTAGCATAAACTTTTCTTACATAAATGTAGAAGATGAGAAATTCTGATAATCAAGCTTCGTCCAATAGCGAGCATAATTAGCGAAAGTCAGAAAGCAAACCACATATAATCCAACTTGGCTTTCCCTTACGTTTAGGGTCGACTTATGCTTTTAGAAATTACAACCGTTTGCTTGTGGGCAACAGCCTTGCAGCAAATTTCAACACATAATCTTAGACTTAAGAGGTGCAATCCAAGCCGCAAATGTTAAGATATATGGTATATATCTTTTTATTAAAATTTGGCATTTTTGGATAATTGAACTTAGCAAATTGTTAACATATATGATATATATTTTATTATTAAATTTTAACATTTTTAAATAATGGTTCAATTGTGATAAAATTCTATTTTAAGTGGGATATATAAAGAAGATAACTACTTTTTCGAAGTGGGCTGAAATGAAGTCATGGAATTTTAGAGATTGTGTGTGCAGTGAGTTATCTAGAAAGTGAACGTGTGCGTGAAGACTTCTCGGTGATGTGGGATCTTGACGGTACAATATAAGACAAGTTCTACGGTGTTCAATTTAGTGTAGTTGTGCATATCTCCACGGTTTTTACCTTCATTGGTGGTAGGCTGTGTAATTGACGTGAGTGAAGGTTTTAATGTCTTAAATTTTTACTACCGCGTGACTTTATTCGTTGAGGGACATACATGACTTATTATGTGATTTGTAGCGTAGTGGGTATGAGTGTGATTTTCTAGTGAGTTAGTCTTATTACGTGGGTCACTCTGTGCTGTCCACATTTTTGTAGTAAAATATGTGAGTGACTTGTGATTGATTTTGTTCTTGGTTTTTGTTTAAGAGTGTGTGTATCGTATATCTTGACGAGGGGTTAAAGTGAATATGTGGGTATTATGCCAAAGGTGTAGTATGCTTTAATTGTATTTTTGAAAAATATAGTTGAAGGTGAACTTATTTTTTTTGGTTGAATATATACGGTGGTAATTTAATTGTTTGTTAAATCAAGACTTGTTCTTCTTGATTTGTGCGTAAAATATGTATGGGATTTTCTTGATTTTTATATGGATGACATAACTTATGATGTGTGGTTCTCTATTGGAGTTTTCACGCAATCCAAGCCTTGTATGTGTGCTGCACTTTTTATGATTGTGCGTGGTTAATAAGTTTGTGAGTACAACTGTAATTTTCTTTTAAGAATTGCAAGAATCAGCTGCTCAACTTTGTGCTGGAATTTCTGTAGATCACGTTACCTGGGCTGAATGGTTTTGTGCTGCGTTTTCTTTGATGTGTTGTCGTTGATTAGGTATTCTTGCAGCTGTGATTTCTGCAGAAGTTTTCATGACTTGATTACGAGTTCTGTGAGAATTAGTCCATTATTGTTGCGACGACTTCCAGATTTATTTCAGTGGAGCTGAATTTTTTGGAAAGTTATTCTTCTCTTTTATCTCAAGTGCATTATTGTTCTATTCTTAGTTAATTGATCACTTGAGTTATTTTGATTAATAATATTTAATTATAGTTGTTTAGAAAAATTCTCTGTTGAGATTAACATGAGTCGGTCGTGTTATTGTGAGTGAAAATCTTTCACGAGAAGTAAGGTTAAGAGATAGTGTTAAGAGTTGAGTGGTGTCAGCTCAATAAAGCCTTGGATAAATCTATTGTACTTTGAGGAAAGTATTAATCTAAATAAAGGCCCCGTAAATATAGACAAGATGTACCAAAATGTGTTATCAAATTTTTTATATTGATCTATTATTTTACTTTTGATTGTTTTTATTTTTATTTGTACTAGAGACGAGGCAGACGACTCCAGTAAAATTAAAAAGTTTGCCTCCTACGGTTTTTCAGTCTACTTTAATTTTTAATGGTATTGATTGATTATCAAGAGTTATGAAACGTGCATGCATATTTAATTATTTCTACTTTAAATTTGTAGTCAATATAGGTTTTAGTTTTGTTCGAGTGTAATCGATTTCTTTATTATTTTTATAATAGTTTATTCATAATACGACGATTAAAAATATTTTTTAAATATCTTAATTCTATTTAAATTATGGGTTGATTGATTTTACTTTTTTGTCATTTTTAATTTTAATTTTTATGTTTTTAGTTTATATTTTTAAAATAAAAACAAAAACATGTTTAATTGTTAATATCTAATAATTACATATTAGAGAAAAGTTAAAGAAAATTTATTTGTTGTAAATAAATATATTAAAATAAAATTTATTTTAATGTAATATATAATATTTATTAATAAAATATCAGTGAAAATTTAATTTTAATTATAGAAACAAAATTTATTTAAATTTATATATTTTAAATATATTTTGAATTTAAATTATTTTATTAATATTTTTAAATTTAAATAATTTTATTTAATATTTGAAATAATTGTAAACTTTGTTAAATTACTCATAATAATAATTATTAATTAATATCAAATAATTAAATATGTAATATTTAATCAAATTATCTATAATACTTATTAATAATTAATATTAAATAATTGAATAATATATTTTTAATTGATGGTAAATTATATTGTAAAAATAAAAATAGAAAATAAAATTCAATTTTATGGTTTCTGTAAGTTATAGAAACAGGAAGAAACCAAAACCCAAAAATAAAAACCAAAAAGTTCAAACAAACAAATTTTTAACTGAATTTAAAAATAAAAACAAAAACTAAAAACTAAAATTATAAATAGAAACAAACAGATCCTTACTTGTCATATTTTCAATTTTTGATGATCAAAAAATGACAATAAACAAGGAAAGTCTTTCATACAATCTAATTCATACTTTTTGAAGACTAGGATAACAATTAAAGAACAAGGATTAATACAAAATAAGAACTTGAATGTAGTCTTTTGATTGTTAGGTTTACTTTGCTTTATTGCGAAATTTCAAACTGAGTAACGATGATGACGACGACGACGACTTTGCTTTTTAGTTATGGCTGTTAGTTTTTATTTTATGTTTTATGTTTTTATTTTTTAAAGCAAAAACAAAAATATAATTGGTTATTAATGTCAATGTAGTTATATTTTTATTACTAATAAAATTTTACATTGAATAAAACTTAAAGATAAATTAATTTATGAATTACTTATTTAATTAAATTTATTTTAATATCTTATATAATATTTATTGGCAAATTATCAGTAAAATATATTATATTATATTTAAATAAATAATATGATAACTATATTTTTTATAAATTAATACATATTTGATAAAAATAATTTTAATTAAAAATTTTATTTGAAATTATAAGAATTTAAGTTTTTTGAAAAATACCTTCTCTTATATTTCAGTCTTAAAAAAAAGAAACATACACATTATGAACATTAAATATGAATTAATCAAATGTTACTAATATCATAAATTAAATCAACTCTTAAACTTAACTCAACTCAATTAAATTTGCTTTAAATTAATATTTTAATATTGTTATAATAAATTATTACTTGGAATCATGTTTAATTAGCTCAGTTCAAGTTTAAGAATTAAGTTGAATGGTCATGTAAATAACATAGTCCACATTTAATGTTCATATTACAGGTGATTCGTTGTTATTTTCAAACTGAAATATAAAAAGTGGATATTTTAAAAAAAGATCGAAACTAAAAGGAGTTGTTTCGTGAAATTTAAAGGTCATGAAATTTTTCTAAGGTTTCTTAAAATACAAAGGGTGTCCTGTCTTTTACCCTAAATCTTTTAATTCAATTCTTAAAATTTAGTAGTCACTTTGTATTAAAATTTTTATTACCATTTGTTAACAAGAATTTATGTGGTATTCAAATTGAACACATTTATTATTACTTAAAATTTTAAATTAAGTTCTATTAATGTCGCATAAATTGTACATTAAGTTAAAATTATAATTTGAACCCTGATATTTTTATCAAAATATAACTTGATCTATAACATTTTAGAGCTGTCAATTTTAACCCTACGTTTTTAAATATTCAAAATAGATTTTAAGTCAACTCTTATTCTCTTTTGCATCTATCGCTCGTTTCTTCTTCTTCTTTTTTTCTCTTTTTTTTGGAGATTTAAAATATAAGTGAGAATCTCACATTAGAAAAAGATGAAATTAATGAAAAATATATGAGTGGAAACCTAATGTCTTAAAGTTTTGGGTTGGAGTTTGATATTAAGGCCTACAAGTATATTCCCTCACTAGGCCTATGATGTAGATCTTTCATAAAAGCGGTCCCCTTAATGCCAACAAGTAATATCAGAGCTAATGATTCAGCAAAGAACGAGTATGAAGACGGTAATCGGATCCTGTGGTTGCTTCCTAATGGGAAAGAGCAAGAAGGCTCTTGGTGGGTTCAGATTAATGGAGTAGAAAGGCTCTTGGTGACGCTATGTACTTAAGTTACTAAGAAAAAGGCTTTTACTTAAAGAGGACTCTATACTCAATGTAGAAGTTCACACTTGAGGGAGAAATTATTGAAATTTCAAGTATGAATGAGAATCTCACATTAAAAAGAGATGGAACTAGTGAGAGGTATATAAGTGGAAAGAACTCATAAATCTAATGCTTTAAGATTTTATGTTAGAGTGTGGTATCAAGTCCCACGAGTACGCTCCTTCACTAAGCCCATGATATAAATCTCTCATGAAAGTGGACTCCTCAATGCCAACATCTTTTACACACTTCTTCATCACATCCTCTTCAAATTCCGATCGCCCGGTCAATCACTTTTTTTTCCCTCTAAACTTTACTAATTTAACCGAATTTGCATATTTGGCATCTTGCAATGCCTTGATTTCGACGTATTGAATCAAAGAATTGATGATGTCTGTCGATTTCGGATTCTTTCTCTATAATTTAAATGACTTGAGTACCTTCATCTTATACTATCGATGATGACCTTGAAGATTATTGTCTTGTTACATGGAGCGAAGGAATGGCGAAGGCCATCTCTAACCAACACATCAAATCACCAAATTAACACATCAAAATATCAAATTTGGTATTTTGACGTGTTGAATCTATTCCAACCAACATACCAAATTTACATTCATGCACCAAAAGTTGTTAAGTGTGTTAGTATTCTTGCACTAAAAGTTGGAAAATGATATCTTTAACCATTTTCTTATTTATATATTCTTTTATACCCTTCTCACATTTTGATCTATTCACATAATTTGTATAATTAAATTTAATATATATATTACTTGACACAAAATATATCATTACAAAAATCTCGTTGAGACATTTAAAATGATACTAATATTGAATATAATAATAAATTTATTTAAATATTTATTTATAATTCTTATTTATAAGTACTATAAATTCATTAATAAAATATTTTTAATAATAAAAAGTAAATTTAAAATAAAAAGCACATAAACTTAAAAGTAAAATAAACCACAAAATTGATTTTAAAAAAATTAAAACCCAACGAAAATGCTTGAAATTACAACCAGACTAAAATAAATTACAATTACAACCAAACTGGAGATTACAATTAAACTAAAATTACAGCAATATTAATTATATATGTTAAATAAAGAATATATTGATTAATTAAGAATAATATTTTATTTTAATTTTTATAAATAAAATAAATTCATGAAAATAAATTATTGTATAATAACTAAATTATCGTGGAATATTCTTTTAAGATACTTGATCATGAATTTTGGTGTCAAATTTTAGTGTAAAATATATGTTTGTCTTAGGCGTAAAATGCCTTGTATGAATATAACTCTTATCTATAAAATACAACTCAGCTAGAAATTGCAGGCAGATGACACGTAGGTATTGTCATCAAAAGCAACTGAAAAAGATAGTGTTCAATTATTGGCCATCCGTTATTTTCATGAGCATGAGCGATGGATGTGCCCAGTACCAAGTATCATCCTTTTAGATGCTTAATTGCTTCTTAAAGGGTCGTGATTCGTGAAGGTGTTCCCAATCTCTCACCACTAAATGCATATTGTTAAGTGCTATCATCAATGGCTTCAATGCAACAGAACTATCAAAGCGATCTCGAGTCCATTTTCAGTGCTACCACTTTTGTGCAATAAATAATTGCACTCACTGAAGAGCCAGCTGCTCTGATGGAAATTAGTACTGGACGACTGTGGTAGGACAATTTTCATGATTCAGGAAATTCTGTCTTAAATTCTCCGTCCTCGTCTCTTGTAAATAAAAATCAATTATATTATACCTCTACCTCACTACGTAACAATTTACTTATAATATGTCCTAATTCAAATGCAAGGTTTAGTGACAACATTTGAACCATGTTTTATGTATAAAACAAACTTCTCATTTTATGTTTTAAAAAAACAGTAAAATGATATTGTTCCATGCCAAGTAATGGAGATCCTAATTGAAAAGAAGGCAACTAGGTAGCTTCAGTAGTTCCTAATTGTCGTTTCTTGTTTGTTACCGACCAAATTGACATTCTCTTATGGAGCTCCGGCTATGTGAGTATGTGTCAAACCCTAAGGTTCTGTTTAGTTGAAGGGTTGATGATAGAATGGAACGGAACGGAACGTAACATACTTTTATCGTTTAGAAGGAAGTTTTATAATGGAATGGAATGGAAGCTGAGGGTTTCATGTTACGTTCCATTCCATCCTAAACATTGAAAATAAGAAATCTCCGATTTTTGAAGGTTTAGGATGAAACCTAAACTAATAAATACAAACTACTTAATATACCCTCAAAATTTTTTCATAATACCAACTGTGACTAAGTCATAATATTATATTAAATAGAATTAATATATTAAATAGAATAGAATAATATTTAACATAATAAATTTTAT
>JAOQMS010000004.1:9016690-9026738 GCA_027563885.1 Erythroxylum longipes | reverse complement strand
GTATGAAAAAACTATTCAGTCAATCATAATAACCAACCAACCTTTACCATTCATTCCATTCCTATTGATTTATTCTCGTACCCCTTAACCAAGCACCCTGAATGTTCTATGCTCCATATCGTGTAGACTAAATAAACAGGGAAAAGGGAAAATATGCAAAAGAGAAATGAGTATGCTAAGTAGGCCTAGTGTGGAGTTTAACCCACAAAACATGTGGACTAAGGCTGTCTGTTTGTATCCATCTGCCTATATAGACTCGATCAGTCGATTGGCGGAGCGGAAAGTCAATGCATTCCTTTCCTCTTGGGTAGTAAACGCAGCAGATGTGGAGAAAGCCGTAAGCTTTAAATTGGATGGATTTTACGAATTTTCTCATGGCTATGGTCATTAATATTGCCATTGCCTTCTTGACCACATTTACTCGACCTCACCTCCATGGCAGCAGTACTTAAGATTGTGTCAGCAATGGTGGGAAGATTCTTGGTGATTCCAGCAAATCCCCACGCAATTCTGCTCCCCTTTTCAAATTTCACATTTCTACGCCATCATACATCATCTATGCCTTCTAAGTTCTAATCTAATGTCTTAACATATACACTACCAGTCATTCATTTTTCAAGCGACGGCTTTTTACAGTGTGCTTAACAGCCTTGCGTAGTTATATATAACATGAAACAAGATTTTACCCTAACAAATTCAAAGTAATTAAATCATTCTCTTCATAAGACGTGAGACCTACCTCTATACTTTGAACTTCAGGTAACAGCAAAGTCTAGTTTAACATGTGAGCACAAGAATCTATAGAGCACTCAACTAATCACAGATGTGAAACTCGCACAAACCGGTAGTGTTAAACAAAATCAATTTTGCACCTAAAACTGGTAACTCAGCAAGGCCGGTATGATAATGACTAGGCTCAAGAGTGCAAACGTCTAACTGTGATTAAGTACAAGAGAAAAATGTTACAGGTTAAGAATATGTTAAGTGAAATTCACTTTAAACTTTGAATATTCTGTAAAAGATGCTCAATTCTGTATTTCATAACAGGCTGACCATGCCGAGTCTTCTTCAACATCTTCTCCCTAGCTTCTTTTCTTTGAACTTCAGCCTTTTCCCTCTCTTCCCTCTTAGCTTTCAAAATTGCCTCCTTCTCAATCCTTGCTTTTTGTTGCTCCTCCCGCTGCTTCTCATAAAGTTCTCTCAGACAGTGTGGCTTCTTATTTGTCTTGCTCCTTTTAACCATCTCACTAGTTTCTCCAGTTTGATTTTCATCCTGCAATAACCATAAGAGGAATCGACGGGTCACATGCAAACCTCCAGATCATTTGAGACAGGAGCTAATGATTGAATTTAAATTAAGAAACTCCAAGTCCCATTGGTGCATTCTAAAACAGTATCAAATGTTACACCAAACTGATAAATTGAACACGAAACACAAATAAGCAATGGAAAGGAGGGTGTGAATGGGAAACTTAACCCTGTCGCTATATAATCACAAACATTTGGACAATGTAATAAGACAAAAACCAATTTTGACAATGAAATTGAACTGTTGCAGAAGTAAAAGAAGTAAATTCCAGAATGAATCTCAACAAAGCTCACAAGAAGAGAAACTTCTTACCTCTGGGGGCATTGCAGCCGAAATGGCATCACTCAGATAGCTTTGTTGTTTTAATTGCTTCTTAAACTTGCTCACATATTTAGCATTCTTATAGAACTCCCTCTGCTTTTCTGATGACAAATACAGAAAAATAAGGGTATTAGTAAGGTATTAGATGTAACAAAAGCCATAATTTGGATAACAGAAACTCGAATTCTTTTCATCTTTGGTTGTCCAAAAACATTCTTGAATCCTCATCATTCTATACTTACAAAATCAGACCCTACAATTGTGTCCATGACTGCTAAAAAGGAGCAACACACCTATAGCACACACAAAAATCCTGGCTGAAGCTGCTACTCTAGTTCTACATCAAGTAGTCTTAGCAGATCACATTCCCATCTTGCTTCTTGGAGTACCCAATACACCACTTTTTCACATCAAATTAGACATTGTGCGCACTATACATATATATGAGCAAGAAGATCCCGTATATTGCGAATTTCCACACAGAATTATTAAAGCACATCAAGTGTTTTCTTCCTCAAACTTATAACAACAATATTAAGGTAACTAAACGACAACCAACAAAGAAAAACTATGTTGCATAAAGATGGAGGAATGCCCCAACATAGCCAATAACACGTTTACAATTACTCATCCACCTTAGAAGTCCAGCTGAGGAGGAAGCTGGGTTTCAAAAGCATGCAACTTTACCTAAAATGTTCAATAGATATGTATGGTAAATAACGAAAACCATAACTAGGAGTGGCTAAAATCGAAAGTTGAAATGACGCTATGGGCTCATGAAAGGTAACTAGCGCCCTGACCAACTAATTAAAACTTCGAGCACGGTGAAAAAATTCAATTTCCCACTGAAAATCCACTCTAAAAGAACTGCAAAAGATTGAAGATGTTAGTACTTATAAGAGCAGGATTATAGTTGTTGTTCTTGGATTTCGCATTAGCGAAAGCTTCAAGTGATAGACCCGATCCACCCAATCTCATCATGTTCTTCTTCTTCTTCTTCTTCACGTTCATTGGTTTTGAGCCCTCAGTTTTCCCCTTTCCGTCTTCTTCTTCTTTTGGCCTCCGATTTTTCATCGTCCAATCGAGTTTGAAATCTTCAAGCAATAAATCGGCAAATTAGGGAAATTGAAAAACCCTACTTGGGTGGTATTTAGCTGAGAAGGAAGAACAGATCGGTGGTAGTATAGAGTTCCGTACAGAAACCACGCTTTTCACCAATGAGGATTTGCCAAGTGGCCACCAACGTCCTGCTTTATTTTTTATGGCGTCGTTGTATTAAATATTGAGTGAAGGTGATGAGCAATTTTGACACAATATTTATTAGTTATTTTAGGCCGCGAAGAGTAATAGGTGTTTTTTCTATTGCAGCCATTTCTTTTAAACTTTATTTTTCCTTTCAAATAAAAATAAAAATTTATTTGATTATTTGTGTATATAGTTATATTTTTTAATACTCGTGATAATTACATGTTATATTAAATTTAAATAAATTATTTTTAATTAGTTAAATTTGTCTTAATCTCTTTTAGAATGCTTATTAATAAAAACCAATAAAAAATATTTTATCTTATTAAAATAAGTATTATTTTATTCATAAAATTTTATTATATTTATCAATAATTATTAGATTAATTAAATTAAATTAAAATTAAAATTAAAATTAAATTAAATTAAATTATTCATAATTTTATTTAAATTAAATTAAGTATAATATTAAATTATTTATAATTTTTATTAATAATTAATATATTAAATAATTAATAATATATATTTAGTTGATAGTAAATCAAATTATGATTAAAAACAAAAATTATTTTTTATGATTTTTATAAATTTTAAAAACAGGAAGAAACTAAAACTAAAAACAAACGCCAAAAATTCAAACAAACAAATTTTTTTTACTAAATTTGAAATCAAAAATCAAAAATCAAAAAATAAATAGAAACAAACAACCCTAAGAGAATAGAACATAGTTGGAAAATTACGTCAATCAAAGTTTTGAAGAAAATTAATTTTTTGTAACCTAAGAAGAAATTATTTTATAAGGAAAAAACACAATATTCATACTAAGAATAAAGAGTTTGACTCATTTTAAACTGAGTAAACTCAAATTGAAGTTATCAAAATTTGAACTTAATTTAAATTAAAATAATATGAATTCTTTTATTGAATTAAGATTTAAATATCATTATTCAAATAATTCAAAATTTAAATTATATATATAAATCAACACGTCTTATTTACATAATAAAATCTAAAAATTTTATCATAAGATACAAATCAATATATAAAATGAGTCAACAAAATGCCTTGTTTTATATATTGCTTTGTGATATTTAAAATAGATGGAAAGATGATCCAATAAATAACTAAGAAATATCAAATACGAGGATTTCACTGTTTTCTTACTTGATAGTGATTGTTGACATGCTTTATATGGCTTTGATCTTATGACTTCAGAGAATTGTCAAAAGAGTAAGATATTCTTCATTTCTTGGTTAGCTTCTACATTTTTTACATTGGCACATCTTAAATTATTCATGCATATTTGAATCTATGTGTTGGTTTATACCTTATATCCAATTAGTTGTAGTTTAGTGACAAAATATTTAAAGACATTCTTTATCTTGTACATATTTATATGTATGTGATAAAGTTTATAGGATAATTATACATTGAAAATAAAATTATGATGAGATTATAATTATAAGATTTATATTGCACTTATGTATTATCTCTAAATTATTTATAGTCATTTTTTTTATTAAGACTGGATATTAATAGAATGTAAAAGGACTAACATATATTATGTTTTTCTTTATGAAGGAAGTAGTCAATTTTATAGACTAAAGTATAGAGATACTTAAACAAATATGAGTGTGCTTATTAAAGAACAAGTCCACTGAATTGATCCCATATGAGAATCCATTTGAAACATTACTTATATGTCTATGAAAATTCTCAATGTGATGAATGTATAAATGATCATTTGACTTGATGTCTCCAAAGTTATCTTGTATAGGGATTGTTATGTTTTGATACTACTTATGATCTATTTGAATCATAGGTAGTTAGACGGTAGTCATTGAATATAACATGAACTATATGAAGGTAGTTGAGTAATCAAGATAGGATTCATCACCCTAAAATAATAAGGAAGAATGTTCAGATGTTCTTGATTAGTATTGATTCGAAAAATCCTTAGCTGAGGTGGAATGACGTTTTGTAAATAGTTTATAAATGTCATTAATTGAATCAATAGCTAATGGTAGAGAATTAATATAATTAGAATCAAAATAAATTAGATATTAATTCCATGACGTATGTCTAATCAAAACATTGTTTGATAAAAATGTTGAATTATATGAAAAAAATCATGCACAGAAAGGTTAGTCAAAATCATTTTGACATTCATAAATATTTAGGTTGTTATGATGTACTAGATGTCAATCTAGATCTATGAATATAAATTGATTAATCAGAGAATTAAAGATAAATTAAAAAAATTAATTTATCTAATCCTAAATATGATTTTTAATCCATTGTTAACATATTTGGAAACTTAATGAGTCTCATATAAAGAACGAGTTGGAGAGAACAACGATATTTTAATCAAGTTGGACTTGATTGTAAAGTTTAAAAACTTTAAGATTAAATATTAGATATTTAATAAATAAGGATCAATATGAGATATTGGTTTTTATTTGGGCATAATTGGTATTTAATTAGAATTATTTGTAATTCTAATTAAAATTTAGTTGAAATTAGAATTTAATTTCAATTAAATTACTCACACGTCTATAACCTATTATAGACAAACTTAAGCTTTAAGTAAGCTGACACTCCTTACTTAACCATCTCTGCAACAGTTGTAGAGTTTTTTCAACTAGTTCTACAGATATTGTTACACTACAAGAAAATAACATATTACCGACGGAACACATTTCGTCGGTAATGTTGACAGATTTTCTGATGGACATAACATTTGTTAGTAAATGTAGAAGAAAAATACACTCGTGAGTTTTCTGTCGTACTATAGCGACGGAATATGAAATTCCCTCGTAAAATTAGGCGGCAACACCAGCCGGGAAATATAGAGAAATTGAATACCGATGGAACCACTTTTCTGTCGGTAAAATACTGACAGAACAAGTTTTCTGTTGATAAAAGTCGAATTGTTCATAAATAAAACGACTTCGTCTGGTTTTAATCCAAACGACGTCATTTTTAGATCATCATTTTTAACTCAACATTCTCTCCCACCTCTGCTGTTTTTGTTTCCGACATCTTCTCTGTGATTTTGTTGCTTCCACCCTCGTTTTTTTCTTAGTTTTTGGTCCATCGTGCATCATTTACAGGTAAAGTATCTATTGGGAATATTTTTTCTCCAAAAAATGAAGGTCTTAGATGCTTATATATATGTATACCGTGGGTGGGTGTTGGGTGATGGGTTTTGTTATGATTGTTGGTTTATCCATTTTTGGTTGAATTGTTGGTTTATTTGTTGTTTAAATGTGTTATTATTGGTAAATAATGACAAAATGCAGTTGTTTTGTTATTAGTTAGAGATAATTCGGGTTACCTATGAGTTATTTGACGAAATGTCTCTTAGAACAAATTATTCTAAATCCAAGTTTAGTATAGTAGGAAAGATACTAAACCAAAATCAAAATAAAAAAGAACATTTCAAAGTAGCATTGATTTGTAAATAAAATGTATAACCTCCATCGTGATGCCCCTTCTCTTCGTCTTAGAGCTTAGTACGTTCATTTTCCTCTCTCTCCTTTTTGTTTATAGCAAATCTTTTCTTCCATAATTTGATTGCTTTCTTTGCTTTCGATCTGATTTGAGGGCATATGGAGTTTCTTTTTTTTTTCTTGGGTGCTTTCTTTCTGGGAGTCAGAGACATGTTTGCAGATTGTATTTAGCTCCATATATTTGTTTAAAACAAATCTCATACCGATTTATTGTATATTGCATACTAGTTTTATGTGTCTCTGGTCTCTAGATAGCTACAATTCCAAGTTTTGCTCCATTTCTCTCCTCCAGCGAGGGAGGTTCGTTTTGAAAAACCCTTTTGATTGTGTTTTCGCATAAACGAGGTTACTTTTTGATAACCCATCTTTTCCTTTGTTGCGTACACATTCCAAGATGCTTGCTTTACTTTTGTTGATGTTGGTTTTGATTTAGATCTGTTTTAGTTGTTTGGAGATTGATGTGTTGGAGCTTGGGGTAAAGGATACTGGGTTTTGTCGCTATTTAACTGGAGGGTTTCAGTTTTTTTTGCTTTTTAGTTGTAGAGTGCTTTTTCCTATGATCTTTCGTTGTTAAAATTATTTTCATATTGAAATTGCTTAGAATCGTACTGGGGTTTCAGTTGAAAGTGCATCAGCTTCAGTTGCTTGGCAACTAAGGGTTTTTTTTCTTCCCTATGGTGGGCTTTAACCCCATGCTCTGATTCATTAACTTCTTATTTGTAAGTAAAAGAAATTCAAGATTCATATATTTCTTGGTTTGAAAACCTAATTTTTTCTAATATCAACTTAAGAAATAGGTATGGGATCTGAGTTTATGAACGGGTTTCTTGTTGATATGGAATCAAGAGACGGCTGCTCTTGATTTTAACAAGTTGGACAGCTACATGCATCAGTTCAAGGGAAGTAGCTCAAGGTAAACTAATATTTGGAATGTGGAGTAGAACATTATATTATTTTTTTTAAAAAGGTATTATCAAGTATATTAGGTAAAAGCGCTTCCAAGTTTTAATTATCTTTAAAAGCCTTCTTCTTCTTCTTACCCTTCTTCTCCTTCATGTCATTTTTCTTTCGTTATCTTTGGTGTGTCTTCTTCTGGGATGTACGGAAGCTGGAAGTATTGATATTGTAATGTTTTCTTGTTGAAAAGATAAGCTTTGATTTTTTGTTTCTTTTTTGGAAGATATGTTCAATCTTTCTAATGTTTCTTGTTATTTTGTTATTTTTTCAATCATATATCAAGAAATTATCCTTTTTTGAGGAAAGTTCAGAGCTTTCTCGGTTTGTGTGGTTATACTCAGGGGTGTGAACTGCTTTAATGTGCTTACTCATGTTGAGGAAAGTAGTGAGATTTTTAGTTTTTTTTTTCTTATCCGGAGGTAGGAAGTGAAAGAGGGAAACCTCAGTGTGTAAGAAGGAGAAGGTCACACTTGCCGGTCACAATGAGTCGGTTGCTGTCACCTGCGGAGAGTCTACATTCAAAATACTATGAGGTGTTCAACCACTTCTAGTATCAACATCAAAAAAACATTTTCGAAGTTGGCTTGCTCTCTAATTGAAAATGGATGCAGATAACAATGACCATGGATGCAGATTTGTCTTGAACAATCATGGGTATGTTAGCGAATAAGCATTCTCTTTTCCTATGAAGCAAGTAAGCGTTCTTTTCTCCTCTACTTACTTTCTACATATTTGCAATTACATCTTTTGATTTTTTTTGTGTCCCTTTTATGATTTTTTGGGTTAGGCTAGTGATTTCCATATCTTTTTTTTGATTAAGAGTTCAAGATTCATCGGATACGTTTGAGACAATTTATGTCCTTGACATTATACGTTGTTTTTGCTGCTCATCGTAAGTTTCTCTCTAAGTATATGTTAATTGTTTTTGGAGGGTCTGAGTTTGTTTCGCTTGGGTTTTGCCTTTTAATTTATGGTAATCAAACAACAACATTCTTTACAACTAGACTTCGACTTAGTCTTTTTGAAGCGCAGGTTTATTTTAGAAATAATTATTTTGTTGTTCCTATCAAGGCATTTAGTAAGCTTTGCAAACAAAATTTTCCTGTTACATCATATGTTTGCCTTTCGTTGAAAATATAACCTACCTTGTGCTCCTGCTATTAGGCCAACCCTTTACCTGCCTTTTTAATACTTTTCTTGAAAATAGAAACTCATGTCTTATTAAATGATTATGTTATACCTATGTCACTTGTCAACTCAGTCTGTAGCATATCATATTGTAGATTATGATATTGCAATATCTCCTACAGATTTTTTTTCGCTCTCCCTTTTTCTTTTCTCTCGCTGCATAGACATAGATATGTTGTTAAGTTTTATAAGTCCAAACCAAATCCTATTCCTTCTGTTAATTTGAGCAAGTTGTTGTGATTAGTATTATTTTATTTTAATTTTGATTATTAAGTATTTATTATTATTATCATTAGTATTATTATTTATTTGTTTTTATGCATTTATTTATTTTATTTTTATTTATTTACTCTTTAACCTGCATTACTTATTTGTATTTTTTGTATTATTACTATATTACTTTTTTTCTTCATGTCATAATCACACGTAGGTCTACCGTAAATAGCCTCTCTACTCTGTAGGGGTAAGGCTACGTACTATCAGACCTCCCCAGGTCCCGTTTTGTTGCGAGATTTCAGACTAGGTGATGATGAATAAAGAATAATAGTTTATGTTAATTCAAGTATATCAAGAGCAAAGAAGTTTACTTCATCATATATCTTTAGACACAATATTTAGACATCGAAATCAAAAATACGTAGAGGCCTAACTTTAATACCTCGAACAATGGTTAGATTAACTTATCACTTATAATTGAATGCATTATAGGTGAGGTTAGAATCCTAGGTAGTGGTAAACTTAATCCAGTGAATCTTTGAAGCTAAAAAGGAGATCATAAAGAAATACAAGACAAGATATTTTAAGGTGAGTTAAGTTAATGACCATAGATCTATAGTTGATCCCTTATGAAGAGAACATTACGATAGATCAATTATCTAAGTGGGAGCCTATGAAAAAATGGAATCTTCTAGTAAGAAAACTTCTATACGAGGTTACATCTACCTTTTCCTTCACTACAAGAAAATAGTGAGTTAGCGATGGAAAATAGCGAAGGAAATGACAAATATTCTGTCGGTATTTAACATTATCGACAGAATATACCGACGGACAAAAATGTCGGAGATTCGGCCGTAGCTAAACTTACCGACGGTAAAGAAACGTTCCGTCGGTAAGTTTACCGACAAAAAAATAACCGTCGGTAATTTCAACTGAAAAGTTACCGACCGTCCCATATTTTCTGTCGGTAAGTTTACCGACGGAAATTAATTTTCTAACGCTAATTTTACCGATGGTAAGTTGCTAAATCGTATGTAAATTTAGCATCGGAATATTTTTAATACCGTTAGTAAAGTTACCAACGGACATAATGTTACCGTCGGTAAATAACTTACTCATTACCGACGGATCTTATTGTCCGTCAGTATAGTGTACAGACATTTACTGACGGAAATTGTGAATGTTTCTGTCGGTAAAAGTTTTGATTAATTTTTTTTAAAAAAATATATTTCCATTATATTTAAATTATAACCGTCGGAAAAATTTATTAATTAGATATTTATAATATATATTTAATTAG
>JAOQMS010000004.1:9000529-9016590 GCA_027563885.1 Erythroxylum longipes | reverse complement strand
AAGACCTAACATATCAAACTCTATATCTATTTTCTTCTTAAAAACATCCACATACTCTTTATCACCTTCTATTCTATTATTATTATGGACCGAGACAACGTGTTAGTCATCAATTTTCATAATGATATAGAGACTGGACATTTTTTTCACTTATTTTCATCTTTTATTGTACTAACTTCTCATTTATTTTATTGCCTTTTTTTATTCTAAAACTTTTATTGAATTACTTAAATACTTTATTTTAACTATAAGCAATCATAAAATCTTTTAAATGCTTCTCTTCTTGTAACTATAACTATAGGCCTTATCACTCTAATTACAAATCCATGTTTCATCTTTAAAATCTTATTACTGAACTTCTTTATATCGTTGAAGAGGAAACATATTTTCCTAAACCTTAAACCCTAAAATCCTAAACCCTAAACCCTAAAACCCTTTTGACCTTGCAAACTTATATACCATTTCTTTCTTTAAATTTAATTTAAAATATTTAACCATTTTCGCATCTCTTCACTCGAGCTCTACTTTCTACATAATTATAAATTATGTAGCCTTTAATAGCTTGGTATAAATATAAAACACTCTTTATTTCTATTACTCATATTCTTTCATTTTACTTCTAGAAGTAGAAAAATCATAAGCAAAGAAATATTTTTAAGTGTGTAATAGATGAAATATTTCCAAATTACTTCTCTTATAGCATCATTCCTTTTAATGTTTTGGTAAGCAACATGTTTTATAAGTATACTAAACTATAGACCACCTATAATTTTGTTAGAATATTTTTTCTATCATTATGTTTATAGTCATTTCCATTGTATTTTATTTCTTTATACCATACTAGTTGTTGTAAAGTGGAACATGTTTCCATTTAATGCTTTAAACTTCTTATAACATAATATATGGGGTTATTTTCTAGCTTGAGATCCTTAAAGCCGAGGTTGATTTCTTTTCTTTTTTTCTTATCTTAAATTTGATTAATTCTAAAAAATTCTTGTTCTTATTCTTATTCTTAAATTTTAATAAAGGATCGAGAAACGTCATCAAATTTAACTAATGCAATTGATCTTATTTTCTTGACAAATATTAGAACAAGTGTATTATATTAAATATTTTATATTCTTTTTCGCAGGCCCTATATTGTGTTGAAGAGTGTCGTGCATCTTTTTTTGTTGTAGTTTGAAGTTGTCCATCCATCCATATTAGTCGTCCAACTAATGTTTACCATATATATTTCTTTAATAATACGATTATGATACCTTTGGATTTCGTGTGAATGCAAATGAGGTCTTGATTTTGTGTTGTTATTTAGAATATTCTTATAATCATTGATGAGTTTTTGTGTTCTTCTTTAATATTCTAAGTATTTACTGTATGTGGAATGGGTTTGAGATGTTATGGATGATTTGAAACATATGTGAACCCAAATTAAGGTGATCCAATGTTTAGAATTCATTCCAACATTTCCTATTTTAAACAACTAAGGTCTTGTTTGGTAACCAACAACGAAGTAATTGGAATGAAAAAAATAAGAATAGAAATAGAATTTATTGATGGTATATTATTAAAAAATTTGTGGTTCAATTATTGACGGAAATTTGTTGTTCCGTCGGTAAAATTAACACCATGTACCGACGAAAAACTACTTACCGTTGGTAAATTTACCGACGGAATCATATAGACCGTCGGCATATTTACCGACAATCAACATCACAAAAAACTGTTAGTATATTTACTGGTGGAACTATGTTTTCCGTCCGTAATTATCACCTACAACCGTTTCTACGACGCCTTTGTTCGTTGGTAAAGTTTGTCACTAACCTGACTTACCGACAGAAAGTTTACGATTTCCATCGATAATTTCCGTTGCTAAATGACATTTTTCTTGTAGTTTTAGAAGCTAGGCACTTGTACAAATATGGTGATTGAGATGGATTGATTTCAGAATTGATTCGAGGGATACGACAAGAAAAGAATCAAGCTTCAGAATTAGGTATAAATTAAGATTAATACTTTATTGTTTATGGGTTAATCATTTTATAGAGTTAAAGTGATTTTGGTTTTCGAAAATTAAAAATATGAAAAAATTCATAATTGTTCTATTGCCGTTTGGATCGGATCTCGTATCGATTTACTAACAATAGTATGAGAGCCAACTTTTTTTTCTATAATTTGATTAAATTGTTATTGATCTTTAATTATGAAATTAAAATCACAAATCTTAAATTAGATTAAATATGGGTAATTTTAAAAAGAAGAGTTTAGATTGGAATTTTTAAACCCTACAAATCAAATTGAAATTGTTTAACTGTTAAACAATATACGAAACAATTTCATTAAACATTAACACATCCGTAAACAATAAGAAGCCCATAATTTATAGAAAACACATTGTTTGTGTTGTGAAACATGAAAAACTAGTGGAGTTCTTGTTGTTTTTTGAATTTATGGAAAACACATTATTTATGGCTGCTGGAAAACATTAAAAACTAGTGGAGTTTTGGTTGTGTTTTGCATTTTGTGTGTTGTAAATGATGGCAATTTCTGGCTAAACAGCGGCATGAGATGTGGTGGCGCGAGCAAGGGAGGTACTGAGAGCTTGTAGCTGTCGTGGCTTCGTCTGGGAGTGGTGCTGATAGCATGAAACTACTGCTATATTAGGTGATGACAACAGCGTCGCTTACAGCAGTTATGGCTTTGTCTAGGCGTGGTGCTGGCAAAGTGAAATTGTTGCTATGTTGGGTGATGACTGCAGTGTTGCTTGCGGCAACTTTATGCGACGACAAAATCTCCAGTAGTGGTGGCGGTAGAGTAAGGATAGGCGGTGACTATTGGCGATGACATGGGCGATTGGTGGCGGCCTGTAGCAACGATGACGGCAGGAGGAACTTTAGGATGCTAAGGTTTCATCTTTGCAAAATTAGTTTGTTAAGATAAAGAGGCTTGTTTGGAAACTGATTTAAGATTGGCAATGTGGACAAGTTTATTCTACGGTTAGAATAAGGAGTATTTGACAACATGAATATCATAAGACCAAAACAAGAGTTGTTTGGTTACAAGAATAGGATATTCTTGACTTACAACAAGAGTTGTTTGAGAATAAAGATCAACTTTTTTTTTTTTTTTGGTGAAATAGAGATAAATCAAATTAAACAAACTTCATTATACATCAGGCACATGAGCCTACGAGGAACAAGAAAAAAACTCATCAAGCCGTAAAATTAAAACAAGGCTAGGAGGTGGCCGAAGATAGAAACATGTTCTAGAATTGTGATGAACTCTCAACCGGGTACATAATCAGCAGTAGTATTAGCCTATCAAAAAACATGTTCAAAGCAAACATCAGAAAAATTATGAAGTGATAGTAAACACTCCTGCAAACTCGGCCAAGCACCCTGAGAATACTGACTAGACGATAACAGATTCCAAACTTCCCACGAATTTGTCTCCATATGTAAACAACGAACTCCCATTTGAGCAGCACATTGAAGTCCTTGCTATGCCCCACAAAGCCCAGCCTCAAGACAAGAAGCTTGGCCAATATTGTATGAAAATCTACCTTGCCAACCACCTTCAGCATCACGAAGCAAACCCCCTGCACCTGTCATCCCCGTAATAGGATTTCGGGTACCATCACAATTCAGTTTCATCCACCCACTAATAGGAGGTATCCATCTGACCCATCTATGTTCCTTGCGACCAATAATGGGATTCACAAATTTAGAAACCTGATGAGCTTGCCAAAATTGCCGGGCATATGCAAAGACCACCGAAATAGGATCCCTAGGAATTTCCACCCCATCCTGGAAGACAAGTAAGTTATGCCACCTCCAAAGCAATCACGTAATCACACCAAACAACATCGATCATGAAAATCCAGAGTAAGAGTCCCGGTGTTTTTAAAGATTAGAAAGGACCAATCATGCAATGGAAGTCGATGAAATCCCATTTGTTCACTAGCAGGGACCAGTCGATTCTAAACAGTCATAGCAAGCGGGTAATTACATAGGACATGCAGTGTATTCTCATCCATAGATGTGCACTGAGGACACCCTGGATCCGTATTAATATTCCGTCTACAGCAAAATACCTTGGTTGCTAATCGGTCATGGCCAACAAGCCACAAAAAAGACCGCACTCTCTCTAGACCAGTCCATTTCCAAATCAGCTGCCATAACCGGCTAGAATCACTCTCCCCTTCATCATCAAATAATTTATAGGCAATAGGTATTGTAAAAATACCAGTAGGTAATAAGGTCCAATGCAACCTTATTGTTATCATTCCCAGAGCAAGGAGGAGGCACAAGAGCCAACCTTGACACTATAGAAGACGGTAACAGCTAGCTGATCTCGGCAAAATTCCACCCATCTTGATCAATAACATAATCACATACCCGTCGAGAAGCTACTTCAAGAGGAATATCACATAGCGTATGCGTTCGTAAGGGTCGAAAATCCTCCAACTATGGATCATCCTAGAAAGCCACACGAGCTCCATTACTAAGCACCCAACGACACCCTCTGATTAAAGTAGGCCAAATTCTACACAATGCATGCCAAGTAGGAGAGCAACTATGCAGAACAACTGGCACCTGTAACCAAGAACCCTTCCATCCATATTTAGCTTGTAAAACTCTTCGCCACAAGCTATTATCCTCAGTAAGAAACCTCCACCCTAACTTGAGCAACAAGGCTTTGTTTTTAGGGTCGCTAGCTTAATACCTAAGCCACCATCCCCCCTTGCCTTACAAAGAGTGTGCCAACCGACTGCATGTATATGTCGATGATTGTCACTGGATCCCCAAAGAAAAATTTCGAATAAGATGATCCACATCCTACGTAATATTCCATGGAAGCTCACATGTCTGCATGGAGTAAATTGGAATAGCCGACAAAACCGAGTATACCAAGCTAGTACGTCCTGCAAAGGAAAGGATTTGAGCCTTCCATCCTGATAACTTATTTCGAATCTTTTCAAATATTCCCATATAATATCACCTCGATGCCCAGCCTTGAATAATTGGTGTCCCCAAATATTTACCAACTGCAGAGGTTCTCCTAAATCCCAAATACTCACTGATACTACCTTGCAACGAAGCAGAGGCTAGTCACCTTTGGCCCAGAACTGACTCAGAATTGGTCTAAGCAGGTTTTAACAATCATCGCTTGTTGCACCGATGCTTCTGCAAATAGCAAAATATCATTAGCAAAAAACATATGAGATAATCGCAGTCCTTGTCTACCAAGCCGAATAGGTTTCCACTCCTTCCCATTTACAACATATAGGACAATGTGGGTTAACCTTTCCATGCACAAGACAAACAAATACAGGACAAAGAATCCCCCTGCCGCACACCACGAGAATGGAGGAAACTACGTGTAGGAGTCCCATTAAGATATTTGTCTATTGGATTAAAGTAACCCAAAGATAAATAAAATTTTCTTTAATTTGGAATAGAGTATTCCAAGACATAATTTCAAACAAAAATTTAAAATTGTTTTAAAATTAAAATCAATTCTAAAATTAAATTAATTAATTTTCTTAATATGATTAATAATTAATAATTAAATTTATTCCTCTTTAAATTTTAGAAAAGTTGTTTCTAAAATTAATTATTTTCAATTATATTGAAATTAATTAATTAGACTCTTTAAATTTAAAAATATTTTCTTAAGTAATTAAGAAAGGTGTTTATTAATTAAATTTATTTATTTCAATTTGATGGAAATGAATTAAATTTATGATTTTATTTATTTGAAATTTCTTTCTTTATTTATAAATAATTTTCTTGATTTATTAGAAAAGATATTATTCTTGATTAAATTTTGAAAAGTGTTTTCATTTATTAATTAAGAAAAATGAGCTTTTTAAAATATTTTTGAAAAATAGTTTTCTAATTTGTTAAGGAAAGACTTTCTAATTAATTAAGAAATCAATCTCTAAATAAATAGTATAAATAACTTTATTAATTAAATTTAAAAGTGTTTTATTTAATTTTGAAAACAATTTCCTTTTAAGATTAGAAAATATTTTTCTAATTATGGAAAAATAATTTCTAATCATCATAGAAATAGTTTTCTAATTGGATTAAAATATTTTACTTATACAATTTTGAAAGTAGAGTTTTTCTAAATCGTAATAAGTAAGAAGTATAATTTATTTAATTTTTTCAATTAAATTTCGTTAAAGGAGTTAAGATGATTGGAATACAATTACATTTGAAAATTTTTTCAAATCAAATCAAATTTCTATTTGGAATAGGAATTTAGTTTATGTCGGAATCAACGAGTTTAATCTAATTTAATTTTTCCATGGAATTGGAAATATTATTATGAAGATTAATAACTAGAATCAAATGAAGCTTGATGATTTATGCATATAATTTGATTATGAGTACATAAGTAATATATATATATATATATATATATATATTAGATGCAAGTTAAATTGTATGATTATGTTTTACATGAAATTTGGTGTTTAATAAGATGAATGAAATTAAATCCATTGTTAGAATATTAAGTACACGTTGAGAATGAGATTGTTGCCTTTTATTGTTATAAAAATAAACAGAGTTTTGTTTATTTTTAGGCTTATTGAGCAAACTGAAGATTGCTTTAACTAGAATATGTTTTTGTGTTATAATATTGCGTTCTACTTAACTAAATTTATGTGATTTGGATGAGCAAATTCATGATCACATGGATTTAAAGGTAGGTTTAGGAATAATATATAAGATATGTTTTTCGCAAGAGTTGTCACCTAACAGATCTAGAAGTCACATAAGATGTGATTGATAAAGTTGTTATCTACCTAATTTAAGTTTAGATAGTTTGTTGAGCAAACTTAATATCAACAAAAATTTTGTATAGGATCCTAACCTACTAGAAAGATTAGAGTAATCTTTTTGAATAGTAGTGAGGGCCATTATTTCAAATAAAATAGTGAGAGTAACCAAATACATGATTAAAGTCTTAATTTAGGTAGTCATGACATACAATAAATTACCTACTTTTCTTACATTTTTTTTATTCTAAGTAGAACTTAGCTTGTTTATTATAGTTAATACTAAGTTAGTAAACAATTTTTTTTTGACATAAGATTATGTTTGAGAAGAGCTCTCAAAATTAGAAAAGAAAATTATATGCCCATTATGTGATTTTGCTATAATCCCTATTAAGGATTTAATGACAAAGTTTTGGAGATATATTAAAATCATATGGATGACAATGTAATGACATTTTGAGTTGACTAACGTCTCATAAACTTTGAGGACAACATGTAAGATGTATGTCGACACTATGATAGCAAGATGCAGAGGTTGCAACAGGTATAGTACCTTGATGAAATTGTTTCACACAATTTATCCTAGTAAAAGCATAGTTGTGGATTGCAATCAAAGGCATTTGCAATAAAATGATAATAGTTATCGTAAAAAGAAAATGTTTGCATGAATTTTCTTTCCTATGTGCGATATGATAAGGATCATATGTATTTCTAGTTCATGCTTATGAGTATTTAATATTGAATTAAGATTCAAGATTATTATAATGTTTAAGGCATGATAAAAATATATTATTTAGTTAAAATAGTTGATGCAATTTTATACAAACAATTTGTATAAGACTTATGCTTAACATAAGTGGCAATAATACAAAGTTAGATAATTGAGACTATCCTTTTATGCCATATGATGGTTAACACAACATTATGAAAATCTTAAAGTTACATATAAGGATATATGTATCCTTTTGATTATGAATCATATGAAACTTATGAAGTTCGTTAAGTTAAAAAATAACTAAATTAACCTTTGGTGAAAGGATGATGATGTTATTGAATTGTTCAATGTATACATGTGATGTGTTAGATGGAATAACAATTCATAAAAGGATAATACTTATATTTCATTAGATTAATAATGAATTTATGTGATATAGTCATATGTATTAAATGAAATAAAGATTTAAAATTTTAAACAATTAAAATTATTTAAATCTAAGTAGAAATTAAGCATTCAGAATGCTGAAGCACTTCAATAAGATCGATTTGGTGAGTTTTAAATTTTTGGTTATCTATAAGGAATGAGATTTTCTGGTGAATAACTTATCAAAAAAATTCCATACGAGTATGAATTTTTGTAAGAAGGAAAATACAGTATGAGATATTGTATTATGCAATATTATTTTTCCTATAGCTATGCCTAATATAATGACTTACCTTCAATAGTTCCAATTAAATCAATTAGTAAGATTTCATATTAGATATGAAAGGCTAAGTCTTTGAAAGAGTCAAAGTTAATGATTTAAGGATGTGATGCTTAGTTAAAGCATATATTATCCTCTAAGTTTATAACTAAAATGTATAATAAAAGATTATGAGATATTAAATAGGTTGGATATAACCTTACATACCCGTTGAACAAATTTCTTACTTTAATGTAAACTTATAGGAGAATGGTTCTTAAGATAAGTAATAAGAGTAAGATGAAATTTGAAAAGTTCAAATCTCATGATGGTATTTCCAATTAGATCTAGTACCTTTATTGATACATTTGATGTATAGTTGAAAGGCTATGAGGCATTGAAAGATTCACTTTTATAATGAATTCAAAGAGTTTGTATTGGAAATGATTGTGAATTTATTATGTCTACAAGAAGGTTAGTGGGAATATAGTTGTCCTCTTTAGTGAGAGTATGTAGAGACATATTACTTACAGAGAACAACATTTTTTTAATTGTTAAAAATATAATTTTCCAAAAACAACTTTTGTGGATATGAAAAAGTAACAACTTAATTATGAGAATTAGATCTACAAAGATAGATTGGAAGTTGTTTCCCTATTCTAAATCCAAGTACAAACTTAATGTACTAAAGATGTTTAGTATTTGAGATATTTAATACTTGTGAAGTATTAAAGATATATATTATTTTATGTATGAGTTTATATTTGAATTCAAGTTGATAAGGATATTAATTTTAGAAATAAATCCTGATTAAGGTATACTTTACTTGAACAATATTATTTAGAGATTAGAAAGGTTCCAATGTAGAAATGGTTGTTATTTAAGCCATAATATATTTTCATTTAGTGGAAATCATTAGTTTTATCCATAAGTTCCTTAATGAACTTGATATAGTTCTTTGTATTGTTCAAGATAGTAATGTATTATGGAACATTAGAGCCATTAGGCATGTAAAAAGAGCTAAGATTTCATCAAAGATCCAAGGATGTATTTAGGCAAAATTTCTTAATTATGATGATAATTAAGATAGAACTTGTAAGATTTAAGCAAGTGCTCGCTGTAGAAAATTATGTAGAATTCTCTTATTAAGTCATTGTCCTTGCAATAGCATGGTCATCATATGGTGATATGACATAAGATATTTAATGATTACCTTATTGCAAGTGAGAGATTATTAGTTTATATTCTACAGACAATCAATTTAATTGTAGTTTAGTGACAAAATATTTGAAGACATTCTTTATCTTAAACATATTTAGATGTATGTGATAAAGTCTACGAGATAATTATACATTATAAATGAAATTAAGATGAGATTATAATTATGATATTCTTATTGCATTTATGTATTATTCTTAAATTGTTCATAGTCATTGTTCTATTATGACTGAACATTAATAGAAAGTAAAAATACTAGCACGTGTTATGTTTTTCCTTATGAAGGAAGTAGTCAATCTTATAGACTAAAGTGTGACAATACTTAAACAAACATATAGGTGCTTGTTAGAGAACAAGATTCCTGAACTAAACCCATATGAGAAATTCATTTGAAACATTAATTGTATGCTTATGGAAATTCTCATTGTGATGATTGTATAAGTGATCATTTGACTTGAGGGCTCTAAATTTGTCTTGTATAGGTATGTTTTGATACTACTTATGACCTATTTTAATCATAAGTAGTTTAGTCAGTAGTCATTAGATGTAGCATGAATTATATGGAGGTAGTTAAGTGATCAAGATAAGATTTATCACTTTAAAGTAGTTAGGGAGAATGTTCTGATGTTCTAGCTTAGTATTGACTTGGAAAATCCTTAGCTAGGGTAAAATGGTGCTTTGTAAATAGTTTATAAATGTCTGTCATTAATTGAATCAGTAACTAATGGTGCAGAAATAATATGATTGGATTCAAAATAGAGTAAATATTAATTCCATTCTCTATGTTTAATTGGAACATTATATAACGAAATTATTAAATTATATGAAAAAATCATGCACGAAAGGATTAGTCAAAACCACTTAGACATTCTTAGATATTTGGGTGGTCATGATATATTACTAGATGCCAATTTTGATTTATGGATATAAATTGTTTAATTAGAGAATCAAATATAAATTAAAGGAGTTTAATTTATCTAATCCTAAATATGGTTTGGGATTATAATTTGTATCCATTGCCAATATATTTGAGACCTAATAAGTCTCACATAAAGAAAGAGTTGAAGAGAGCAAATATGTTTTAATCAAGTTGAACTTGATTGTAAATTTTGAGAAACTTTATAATTAATTATGATATATTTAATAAATAAGGATCAATATGAGATATTGGATCTTATTTGGGCATAATTAGTATTGAATTAGAATTATTTGTAACTCTAATGAAAGTTTAATTGAAATTAGAATTTAAATTACTAAAATGTCCATAACCTATTATAAATAGGCTTAGGCTCTAAGTAAGCTATAACTCCTCATTTAACCCTCTTTGTAACAGTTACAGAGTTCTTTTAACTAGTTCTATAGATACTATTAAAGGCTAGACAATTGTGCGACTACGATGATTGAGATGGAATGATTTCACAAACGGTTCGAGGGATATGACAAAAAAAGGGTCAAACTTCACAATAAGGTATGGATTAAGATTCATGCTTTATTATTTATGCGTTATTCATTTTATATAATTAAAGTGAGCTTGGTTTTTTGGAAAACAAAATATGAAAAGTTTCGTAATTAATTCTCGTTACAGTCAGGATCAGATCCTGTCCTGATTTTCCATCACTATGTTCTGTCTTCTTATGGCTATTCAATATTGTTAAACCAAAATCAACATATACTACTAAGGGGAAAGATTTATTAATATTTAATTTGGTAGATAAGTTTATTAAAAATTGATTATTTACTTGATGAGCACTTTATATTTGCATTATATGCTTAAGATCTATGTTATAAAAAATTACTTCTTATTTTTCTAGTTTTTTACATTATATATAAATGCCCCCTTGTACATTGAATTATACACACAGAAATCTAAAATCCTCTTTATCATTCTTATCTGCTCTTAGTTTCTATATTGTATCAGAGCCTCCTTTGTAAAAAAGGAGTAAAAAATTTGAGGTTTTTTCTTCAATTTTCCCTTGCAGTCTTCTGTTTGCACATTTTAGGTTCTTAATCTGCTACAAAAACATTTTACCATATACCAAATTGTTCTTCAGTTCAAGGAGACTAATAATGCAAACAAAAACACCAGATGCTGCCTTATGTGTCCTTACATGCCACCAAAATCCACTGAAACTAAAATACTCCAGCAGCAGTTGTTGGGACTTGGGAGGAAGGGATCGATCTAAACAACTTTGTTTAGCTTCCAAGCAAAAAGATGCCATTTAGTCCTATAATGCAGAAGTCTTGTGACGCTACGTCATTACACACGTTGCACATGTCATTTGCCATATCATCAAATATCCAAAATAGTGACATGTTATTATCTTAGTCATCACTACATTGCATATTTGGTGACACGTCACTGTTCTATTTATTCACATGTGTTTGTCTAATTTATCCACATGGATCTATCTTTTTTGTCTATATGTTATTGTCTTGTTTATCCATATATTTGTAACAACTCCTCTCCTAGTTCAGTTTAGACACACCGGCTCAATTCGGTCCAAAAAGAGTTGACAACACTTTGACCACCCAGTTCAACCACTTTTCTTCTGATTCCTTTGCAAACCAAGCTAATTCCTAAGGTTTTTTGATGTTCTGAATTCAATTTTAAGGTTAGAATAATCAAAATCATTATAAATAGGTTTTTATACTATTTTATTATCTTCATTCATTATGGATGTATCTTCATTCATTATGGATGCCTCTGAACTTCCCTAGTACATTCACAATTCTGATTATGATCGTTAGGCTAAGGAAATATGTAACTTTATTAAAGGGAGGCTCCCTTGGCATATTGTTATTGGAGAAATACCCAAACTTACCTAAAAGAAAGTTGAAGACATCGATGTATTCATAGAACGATTAGTAGCCTATGATGGAATGAATCATCAAATATTAACAAGGTTTAGAAATACATGTGTTAAAGTATTCAAACTTGATTTCAATGCTTTCACTCAGCCTAAGATGTATGAAAA
Organism: Erythroxylum longipes; assembly: GCA_027563885.1. Classification (NCBI taxonomy): domain Eukaryota; kingdom Viridiplantae; phylum Streptophyta; class Magnoliopsida; order Malpighiales; family Erythroxylaceae; genus Erythroxylum; species Erythroxylum longipes. The sequence continues at coordinate 9,004,210 of JAOQMS010000004.1, read as the reverse complement.
TATTTGAAAAATCGTTACTTTGTATTTGATGATTTCAATAGATTTTATTTATATAAAAAACTCCATCAAATGCAACGATAATTGGGACATCAATTAGTGCTTAGTGATCCTGCCTAACCTAGTCTGATGCTACTGCTATCTATGTAAATTTTTGTAGTCATCAACATATATGACATTTGTTAATGATTCTTAAAGATGAGTTTAACCCATTCATAACTCTCTCCTTTATCGAGGATCTCTATCCAATCTCGACATAGTAATTAAAAAGCTCTTCTTAAAGGAAAACCACTTTAATAAACTTTGTATGGAAAAATCTATTCCATCTATTGATGTTATCTTATAACTCATACCTCTCCTCAAACTTCTCATAACTTTGGTAATAAGTTCTATAAGGGATCTTATAGCTACTGTAAAAAATTTTGCAACCACATCTCAGAATGTAGAAAATAGCTCAAACATAAATTTAGACAAGGTAAATCCTACAAATCCTATTAGTCTGCTTCCACTATTGTTGCTGCCACTAAAGGTCCAATAGAGAACACCTTTCCCAAATTCTCTTTAAAGGATCTTTATAGACTTCTTCAATAGCTTCAACTAGACTTCGATACTATATCATCCCCTGCTCTATCTGTCACATCAAGTAATTCAACCTCTTAGTATTTTGGTTCAACTTGCTACAATCATATGACCTCTGATTTCTCCATCTTAAATCATTATCAACACCATCTATTCCACACATTGTTCATACTACTGATAACTCTACTATGCATAATGTATAGGTACTATTCATGCATCAAAATTACTCTTACCTGAATCTTTTTTATTCCCAAACTCTTATGGAATCTTATTTATGTTGGACAATTATGTAAATGTGGTGTTAAATTATCATTTTTGATTTATGGTTACATTATGCAAGATCCACAAATGGGTAAAATTTTTGGGAAAGGTCATAAGGTTGGATGGCTATTTGAGCTAACTTCCTTGAGTCTTCCCTTCAAGCTTCTCATACATGGCACTTCTGATTGGGTCATCCTTCTACTTTTAGATTAAGATCTTTAATCTCTAGTGGTACTCTAGGCCTTGTTAAGACTGAGCATTTTGATTATATCTTTTTTAATTATCTAAAAGTGATACCTTATCCTTTTCTCTTAATGACTTTATTACTTTTTCACCTTTTGATCTAATTCACTATAACATTTGGACCCTTGCACCTTATGAAACTATGGGTGCTTTGAGATATTATGTTATCTTTGTAGATGATTTTGTTGCTGTACATAGGTCTATCTAATGCGACATAGATTTGAAATATTCTTTATTTACTATTACCTTTCTAATATGATTCAAATTCAGTTTTCTTACATGATTAAAATATTTTTTACACTCTTGCTTAACAAGGGACCATCATTCGGAGATCCTCCCTAAACATATCTTAACAAAATGGTCGAGTCGAATGCAAACATGGACATATTCTTAACATTATTTGTTCCCTTCTTATACCCTCTTTATGTCCTGAAACCTTTTAGGGTTAACTAGCTTTTGCTACTAATTATACTATCAATCATATTCGTTCTCTTATTATAGGTAACATCTCTCCCTATGAGTTCTTATTTAATCATACTCTCGATTACCAATCTCTTAATGTTGTTGGATGTGTATGTTTTGCTCTTTTATAACCTCATAAGCACGCCAAACTAGAACCAAAAGCTCATTTATACTGTTTTCTTGGGTATGACATAGATTACAAAGGATATAGATGTTAGGATCTATTTTCTTAAAGACTTCGAATCTCTCGACATGTAACCTTTTAGGAACATAAAATGTTTTCCACACTCTCAAAATTTCTAGTCAATTAACCCCCATGATAATTTTTTTCTAATCCTTCCATATCTTTGTTCCTAATATTTTTTTCTGCAGGTCTATCTTACAACTCTAACATTTCAACACAATTGGCATATGATTCCATTATATCTTCCCTAAATACAGATCCACTAACTTCACTAAACAACTCTTCTTCATCTACTCATTCATCAGAATCTACCAAGTCTTAATAACTTCCCTGTAGTTCCACTCAAGTAAGTTAACTCTCTGTTCATATTAAAGGATTATATGTTTATTCCACTATTGTTTCTCTAAGTGAACGTCGCATTTATCGCGAGGCTAGCTTTTATAGCAACAAGCAATGGATAAAGAACTATAAGCTCTCTCCAACACTAATAATTGGGACATAGTTTACTTGCTTCAAAAAAAGTCTATTATTGGCTATAAATGGGTATATATAATAAGAATCAAGTAGAAGGATTAGTGGAAAGATATAAAGTTTGTCTTGTTGCTAAATTATTCACTCAAGAATATGGCACTGATTATAAGAAGACCTTCGCTTATGTAGCTAGATTGACCTCAGTATGTAGTCTTATTGCTATTGTTGCTAGCAAAAGAACGCAACTATTCTAATTGGAAGTTAAAAATGTCTTCCTTAATTGATATCCCAAAAAAAAAATCCACACACAACCTTCTCTGTGGTATGATCATCCTCCCAACAAGGTTTGTCATCTATACAAAACCTTGTATGGATTAAAATAAGCTCTTTTAGCTTGGTTTGCAAAAATTAGTTCCACCATTTGAAAGCTTGGTTTCAAGTCTAGTTGTTATGATTATACCTTGTTTCTTTGTAAAACAGATCTATGGCACACTCTTCTCCTTCCTTATATAGATGATATTATAATAACTAATAATGACATATAGGGTATCTTTGCCCTTAAGTCTTTTCTCCATCAACAATTTAAGATGAAAGACTTGGGTAATTTGAGCTATTTTTAAGATATTGAGGTATCCTTAGATGAATCTAGATACTATTTGTCACAAGCAAACACTACAAGAAAATCACTGATTAGCCGCGGAAAATTTTTGACGGAACAACTTCTGACGCTATTTACCGACGGAACATAACATTCCGTCGGTAAAGACGGTGTAGTTAGCGACGGAAACATACATCCGTCGGTGACACTGAAGGGAAGAATTTTGGGCAAAATCTCCAACGGCATATAGCGACGACAAAACCTACGGCATCGGAAAAAAAATGCAGGAACCGTTCCCGCATTTTAATTGCTTCAGACACATACTGACGGACACTGTTCTGTCGTTAACTATACCGATGGAATATGGTCTTCTGTTGGTAATAAACGTCGTTGTTTGATGAAAACAAGACGATAAGCTTAAGTCACTGACGGAAACCCAATTTCGTCGGTAACTGATGGCGAAATCCTAGATTACCGACGAAATTTGTGTTCCATCGGTATTTTAGTTTCTACAGTATATAAAATTACCACTCTTGTACCGATGAAATATTGTGTTCCGTCGATAACTGTCGGCGGTGCGTCGTGAAGTCAGCGGTGGAAAACTTAGATTACCGACAGAATTTATTTTCCATCGGTATTTGAGTTTCTACAGTATATAAAATTGCCGCTCTTTTACCGATGGAATATTGTGTTCCGTCGGTAACCGTCAGCGGTGCATCGTGAAGTCGACGGTGGAAAACCTAGATTACCGACGGAATTAATGTTCCGTCGGTAATCCAGCACCTTTAAGTCGGGCATTGCCCCCTCCCCTCGAGCGTAATCAGCATGACAATAGCCAATTAACCTTCTTCTTCAACTCCTTCAGTTTGGGTCAACATTTCCGGAT
>JAOQMS010000004.1:8966081-8982281 GCA_027563885.1 Erythroxylum longipes | reverse complement strand
GTGCGAGCGAAACACTTTGAGGGTTTGTTGAGGGCTGAGTCTTGCTTAAGCGGACTAAGTGAGACTGCCGTACAAAGTGTGTTGGCGATAGAATTCGGTCAAAGTTCGAATCCCAAGGTGACCTTTGTATCACTAATGTTGCTTTGTTGTGGAAACAACTTAAAAGTAAGTATCAAAAGAGACTACTTACAAATTGTTTATATCAAAAGTATTACTTGTATACCTTGAGGATGTTAGAAAGTGCAAAAGTGAAAGATCATACTGATAATTTTAATTATATGATCTTGGGTCTATAATGTGTTGAGGTTAAAATTGAAGATGAGGATCAAGTCATAATCCTTTTGTGTTCTTTATCAAATTCACATGAGAATTTTGTTGATACCATATTAGGTGGATAGACTATTTATGTTAGTGATGTGAAGGATGCTCTGTAGTCCAAGGATTTAAAGAAAAAGGTCCCTAAAACATATGAATATATAAATCAAATATGGGTTTAGTTGTCAGCAGAGGAAGGAAAGAGGAAAGGGATTTTCAAAACATGAGTAACTTGCAATCCATATTGAAGGATAAATTTTTCAATGTTTTAACTATAAAGTTAAAGGGCACTTTAAGAGGGATTGTCCACAATAAAAGAATGGAAATGTGAAAAAGGAAACATATTGTATAATCTAGGAGAGTTTCGATAAAGAGAATGAAAAAGGCAATGATATTTTAATAATGAGTAATTATGATTTTATAAATCAGTGTGTAATAAACCTTGGCACCGCTATTATATAACTTTCAATAAGGACTGGTTTTGTTCTTATAAAGAATGGAATAGTATTTATCATATTGGGTGATGATGGAGAACGTGCTATCAAAGGTAGTGGTTCAACACAAATTCAGATGCATAATGAAATTGTTAGAACATTGGTTGCTTGGTATGTTTCTGAGTTTCAAAAGAATCTAATTTCTATGGGTACTCTTGACAGACAAAGGTATAAGTTTTCTATTGATGATGGAAAACTTTAGGAATTATAACATGACATCTATGTCTTAATTGGAAAGATAATAATAGGATTGGTGGTTGTGTCACAATCTTTAGGGAAGAAAGGACTGCGGTATGGCACATACGGGTTAATCATTTTTGTGAGCGAGAGATGATGGAACTTCATAAAGGGAGCTTATTGAAGGATGAGAAACATTGAAAGGTAGACTTTTATAAGGTTCATTCACTTGGTAAAAATTCTAGGGTAACATTCAAGGATGTAGTATTTAGGGAGTGACATGTATTAGGACAAACATATGAAAAGATTATGCCAGGTTCAATAATGAGTAGTACTAGTTTATAGATGGTAGAACAGCCTAGAATAGATTCTAAGAGGGTTCTAGTTCAAGGGATAGAATAATGTTAAGAAGAAAGAATCAGCACATTACAATCAAAGATAGAGAGATAGACTGTTTGGCAGTCAAGGAGATATAATTAGGAAGACTTGCTGATGTATGCCTTGACCATTAGTGATGGAATGAAAATATCTTCTAAGGGATTATGCAAAGTCAGTGAAACATAAATGGATGGGGGTTATGACGAAGGATGTAGGTTTTAACAAAATTGAGAAATTGATTGAATCTTGTCAAATTTTGTTGAAAAAGGTTCACACTTAAAAGGATGCAACTGACATGTTGATGAGTCATCATTTGCAAAGAAGTTCAAGTGTAGACTAGATTTGGTGAATGTTTATATAGCATGAAGTCGTTTTGACGAAATAGAGTTTTAGTGACATTAAATTTTTATGAAACAAAAAATCAGTCACTTTAACATTCTTTGATAATAAATTTTCATTTTAATTAAACTTCTTACATGTAACTTTATACATATCTTGTAAGGTAATAATAGTTTTGGTCATACTTCATCGCTTTGGTTATAATTCTCATTATATCATCTTTCTCGTAGTAATAAAAGAACTTATTTATTTGAATGTAAATTCTTGTATACTTTCTTATTTTTTCATATAAATTGCTCTATCAGGAAGGAAACCAAAGCGCTGACAGCCTGGTTAATATAGCCTTGTGAGCTAGTCCAGGAATGCATGTACTGCCAGATTTTTCGTGGGAAACTATAGCGATTGTACAACAGTATATTCAAGGCGTATTATATCACTGAGCGATGAGATAGTGTTGTTTTTTGTTTTTCTTTCCGTTTTATTAAAAACAAAGCAGCAGATAGCTAAGGTCAGGAACTTGACACCGGCCACTGTTCTTGTGTTTAAAGTGTTGATTAACATATTGTCATTGGCATACATAATTGGGTATTTGTACTACTCAAAATTGGTCGAGGAAAACAGCACCAAATGCGAAGGCAGGCCTATGGAATTCACTACCTTCTTTATTGCTGGATCGAACTCGCCATAAATATTGGCACCCAACTTTCCCATCATACCCATCCACTTTTAAATTCACTCTTGCAATACCAACACTTCCTATATAACAAATAAGCAAATATATGTGTATATATATGTGTGCATGTAACCTCTTTGCTTCTCTATACAAAAGACTTACCCACACACCGTGCTCTAGCTATATTTCTCTCATCTCTTAACTGACATGGAGAACGGGCACAAAGCCTTCAACATCAATGGAGTTGGTCGCAGTGATCAGAAGGTAATGTATAGCGGTGAAAAGAAAGGGCGGTCAGGGGAGGTAATGCTGAGAATGCTGGTGGTGCTCCTAACCTTGGTGGCTTCTATTGTAGTGGGAGTTGATAAAGAGACCACTACTGTTTCTATCACTCTTATCAGTTCATTGCCTCCCTTGCAGATTCCCGTCACTGCTAAGTGGCAATACATGTCTGCTCTCGTGTAAGATTTCTTCCAACTTGGTCTTTGATTTTATATGCGTTTTAGTCGAGGTTCGTGCAAAAAACAATAGGTACAAAACCCAAGTTCATGTCCACTGGATTGACCAACATGAATAATGAATGCTGATTTACCGACTCGAACAAATTGTCTCTTGTTTGGAGTGATTGTGGTTCAGAATGAGTTGCCTTTGTAGCAGGTGTTTGGATATAATTACAATGATTCTTTCATCTAATTGCATTTTAAGTTTAAAGAGCTTCATGTTTTTGTTATCGTTACTAAGAACTGGTAGGAAAGTAGACTGGTGTAATATCAACTAACTTTATTTTGTAAATTTGTCAGTATCGAAGTTCTGTATCTAGAAGTGTTAGGTTTCTTTGGAGTAATGACTATTCTATTGTGCTTACCGCGTCCATACTCCATACTAAATATACGACACCCCAGGTAGTGGGCTCCACCAGCTTAAACTAAACTACTTCCACTGTTGTTATTTTCACCGGTTTCACTCTGATCTGAAGAAACTAGGAAGGTATAAGAAGCCACTGCATTTAATGATTGATGTGTAACATTAGGCCTACTGACTTGGGAATTTTTTTTTAGCCTAGTCAACTACCTGCTTCGGAGAATCATTCATAGCCCAGCTACTTCAAACTTACCAAGTTTGTGTACAATAACTACCCAGATTGACAAGAAATATAGAGAGTTTTCAAATCAACTATGTCTTTTAATTAATTAAATGCAAAACCTTAAGTGGTTAATATGAGTTTACATATAATTTCTCAGGTTCCTGCTCGTGTCGAATGTCTTCGCATGCACCTACGCTATTGTATCACTACTCTATACACTATGCGCAGAAAACATTACAAAAGTAGTGGTGGTGATACTAGACATTCTGGTCATGGGACTGCTCTTCTCAGCCAACGGAGCTGCGGCTGCTGTGGGAGTCATTGGCCGTTACGGGAACTCTCATGTGCGTTGGAACAAAGTCTGCTATATGGTTGATCGCTTCTGCCACCAACTGGGAGCCGCTTTTGCCTTGTCTCTGTCAGGATCGTTTGTGCTTCTTTGGCTGGTGGTGCTTGCTATTTTCAGACTCCACAAGAAATCACTGACCTAGAGACTGGAGGAACTAAATTATGGCCCATGGTAAACCATTTGGTTATGGACTAAAATCTTTAGTTTAGTGGTGGAATCTCAAACTGGTGTAATCGTTTGTTTGGCGTAATGAGAACAACCGGACTGTTGTTGTACTTGAAGACATAAGTATTTGTTGTCTACTAGTGAATTGTAGGCCAATCTAGTTGGTGTTTCTCAATATACGTGTTATTCCGTACATTGTTCTACTTCTTACACAATGTGATCACAGAACTCCCGATAAGTAAGGAAGAGAAAAAGATTGTGAAAATTAGCTCATTTTATTAGCGGTCAGCGGCCAACAAATTAATATAACTAGCGTAAAATTAACTGTTTAATGGTAATTATTTATATATAAAATAATTTATAAAGGCATGATTAAATTTTTTTTATATAAAAACATGAGTATTATATTTTAATATTTCTTTGAATTTTCTGTAAGAATTTAGATAAAGCAAAAAAAGTCAACACCATCATTTCAAAATTAAAGACAGACATATACAATAAAATAATAACTTTTTATATATTTTGACTCAAATTTGATATTAATTCAATTTCAAAAATTAAAATTAAAAATATTAAATTTAAATAATAAATTTAGTATCACTATCTCTATTTCTTTGAATAATTTGTAATAATTTTTGAATATAATAGTCTTTTAGTTTCTTAATTTCTCAGTCGCTGAAATAAAAAGCTCCTTGTTTTCAAAATCAGCAAATTGAGTTTAATCCGCCAATCCAATCAGTTGATTACTAAATATAATTATGAATGGTTTGACATGGTAAAATAACTAAAAACTTTCAATTCACCAAAAAATGGTTGATGAGCCATTTACCAAATAAGGCCTATTTGTTGGCCACAGTACAGGAAAACAAGTCTGAATGCCGAGGTACATGGCACAAAATTTTGAAACAGTAAGGACAAAATTATAATAAAAGCTAAAGTTGAGATATCAAATATATCTGATGGCCACGATAGATCCATTAGATGCATAATATCTCAGATAAAAGATTATGTTTCCAAATTTTATATAGGCTCCCAATTTGATTAGTAAATACAGTACATGATAGAAACAGAGCAAAAATTTTCCAGCAATTCCAATTGACACCTGAAGCTAATCTTATCGTCTCCTGTTCAACGCAGAAGACAAGTGTAAATATGTAAGGCATAAAAAAGAATCAGCAAATTAAGGATGCAGGCAACTAGAGATGTCATTTCATTTAATATGCAATATTTTTGTTTCATTAAATGCTTTACTGTGCTCAAACTAACACAAGTTTTAACCAACCGTATTCCAGTTCCTTGGTGAGTTGTCTTGGCAAATCGTCCCCTGATTCTTGTCCTGCCTTCCGCATGAGCTTTCCTTGATTCATACCTAACTTGTTTATCGTACCTGTTATTTATGGGGAAGAAGAACGTTAATTTGGATATTAAAAGGAAACGCAAACCATGTCTATGTTATTAGAAGATTATAAAACTCGCATAAACCATCACTTCATTGATGTATTACATAATCATTTCCAAGTCCTGTTGCAACAACCAGAGTGAAGTTTCGTTCATCAAGTTTCTCAAAAATTATCTTCGACTGTAGTGATTTCCGGATAATAATCCGCAATATAACATAACAGAGAGCTACCTTCATGAGAGAACTTGCAAATGAACTATCTTCATCCTTGTCTTTACGAATCAACTTAAGGGTAGCAATCAACCAAAATGTATAAATTCATCCATCAGAATTTGGTTTTAACTTTGTGAACCCATTTAAGCTTAATCCTATTTCTTCCTCCTAAAAAGTTATTCGGAGTTCTCTAATTTGATGTTGAAAATTATAGTTAAGTACTTTCAAGAAACATTCATGAGTGAATAACTCACTTTAAGTTATCGAAATTGGAACTTCAGCACGCATGAAATTAACATATACTGGTTAAACAAAAAAGAAACATGAACGTGAGGCGTCTACCTTCTTGCTTTCTTCTTCTCGTTGTACCTTGAGATTGCATAGTCTCTCTCCTGAGTGTTCATTTCATGGAATGAAACTCTTGGGAAAGATAAGGTTGTTGTCATCGAAGGATGTTGTGGTTGTGCTTCATGACCATCATTATCGTTACTTGCAGTACCACCGAAATCAGACTCTTTATGAGGAACAACACAACATTCCTCAAAGTTGGTTTTCAATGATGCAGATGAAATAAAAGTGTTAACGGCCTCATCAATATCATTTAACCAGGGACTTGCATTTTCCTGCATGGGAGAAACAAATTTATAGTTAATAATTCAGAGGACCAACATATGTCACAAAGATAAAATTGATAGGGATATTAATCAGCGACCAAAGAAAGAATTAAGTGGAATGTCTATGATCCCATGTTCACATCATAAATCTGGACATAGTTAAGGATACACTATAATCTATACTCAGGCACCCATAATAAACCAGAAAACCTTGGAATGGACTTCCTTTCACAGAAAAGACTGATAATTGCTAAAAGTGACCCGAATATCATAAAGGGCACCATATGTGTACTTTGACTGAGGAACGGACGTGAGTTTTATCATTCATCAACTAGCTGTAACTCTTTTCTTCCACATAAATTTTGTGTCATAACTTTTCATAAACATCCAAGAAGGTCATATTCTGGAGCCAGAAATGCTTCCCTTACACCAATGCTAGTAAGCTTGTTCACTTCATAGATCTGCGATCCTAAATGAGCCAAACAAAATCCCCATTTAACTGATTACGCCCCCACATGTTATAAAAGCACTTGTTGCACGTGGATCCAACCAGAACCAGAAGTGCCTGTAAATTCCAAAAGACTCGTGCGAAAGCATAAAGATTCCAAGTAAGAAGACAAGAAGTACAGAAGCTTTACCTCATAATCTGGAAATTGAAAAAGAAGTGTATCACGGTCACAACCCATAGACAGGTGTGTATTTCCCGGTGATTGGAAAACATTAATAGGTTCAAAGACTGCATTTTCACAACTAGTTTTAAGTTCCAGGCAAGCTAGTTCTCCAAGCTGACGAATAATTTCTTCCCTGTGGTGCCCACAAGCAGCATTACAATTCTGATCCAAGAATAACATCCTGAGTCAAGTCAATATCACAATAGGGTATGGGCAATTTAACCAAATATTCAGCCGCTAAGAAATCTTCTATCAAAGAAATAAGTACGAGCTTTGGGACTTCAAGTAACAAAAACCATCCCCGTAAAAAAAAAAGGGAGAAGGAAGGACCAAAAGAAACAGCTGAACCAAGCCTGGCCTCTATGTTCCAAGGAACTAATCACGATTTTGAGCAAGGCACATGGCGATGTGAATCGAAGTAATGAACATATCTTAGCCCAAACCAAGCAGGTTTCAGTAAAACAAAATAAAAGCCTTCAACATTTATTTGGCAGTAAATAATCAGTGATACAGCATTAACAAGCTAATCGAAATACTTGCCTTGGACATATCAGGCACTCTTGAAGCCTGGAAATTGTGATCAGAGTCGCATGAAGCTATCAACTCATCTATGCTAACGCAAGGAGGACTCTCCCAAGCTAACAAATGCGAGTACCCATCTGCTAAACCCCACCCATCAAGCTCAGGGCCAAGCCCACCACTCTTTTCACCTAAAAGAAGCCTTTCTTTGCCACCTAGATTTTCAAGACCAAAAACAGTCATCAACTCAGTCACTGAAGGGTACTCTGTAAACCCCTCAATCTGCCTTCTATTGTTCCAGGAGGAATAAAAAGATGAAGAAAGACCGTGCGTTTTCGAATTGCAGTTTTGGCAGAAAGCAGAGTGCTCTGTTTCGCAGAAGATTGAAGCAGGGGCGTTGTCACAGGCATCGCAGAGCAGTGCCCTAGTATGCTTGGAGAAGAGCAGGTTTGTTGAGTGAACTTCGCGGTCACAAGCGAGACATAGCTTGGCAGAGTCAGCTCTACAATAAAGAAGAGCTGTTACTTTGTTACAGTAATCACAGAGCCGTCTCTTTTGTTGCTCATTTTGGGTTTTCATGGTCTGAGGTTCTGGATCTAGTTCATGACGTGCGTATGGTCTCGAAGATTTAGTCATTTGTTGATTGCCACATATCAACTAATGTTTTATATGCTTATAGTGTCATGAAACAGAGTGAGAACTTGGGAGGTATACCCTTAAGGGAAGAGAGGATCGCAGGCTGCATCTTATAGTTTCTTGTTGCACATGGAGAAGCAGTATCTTGAAAAGCTTCAGTTGATTTTTCTTTCTTTCCCATACCTTTTTGAACGGATCGCTTCCTGGCCTTTTCATAGTCATTGTAAAGTTTAATTCATATTCTCGCCAACTTCTGAGTGGACTGTTGATTTGTTGAACAACATAGTCGTGAGATGAACCAAGAGGAAATTCCAACCTTCAATATCAATCAGCTTTTCTTTTTCAAGGAAAAACAAATGCTTCAGCTTTCACACTTACTGATCAGAGTGCGATACTGATACCGACACCAAATTTAATTTTGGTACAATATTGTGCTAGTACCAACCAATCAGGCACGGTTTAGATAATTTTTTAAATTTATGAAATAATTTTTGAATTTTTTCAAAATTATAAAATAGTCCATTAATTCAAGTGCAAATAGATCTGGATATTTAGTTTTCAATTGAAATAACGCAGTGATAACCGAACCGGGTCACTAGGACTAGATATCTAGATGGACAATCGAAAAATTAATAATCTAAACCAGACTTGCTCTGATAACATATTAAAAATTTTAATATGAGTAGAGTGTAGAGCTCATTAACAAGATTTAGACTTGGGTTCAATAACTGCCAAAATGATTAAAACTACTCATTTGGTTAATTGGCCATTATCATTTATTAATCCTTTAACATTTTCATTTTTAATCCACGTGAGATATTTTAACATTCTCCCTCAAGTGCAACTGAAACTGGACATCAATATATCTAACTTATTAAAAAAATTATAAGAAATTATATCTAACTTAATAATGATAGTAGCATAATTTTTTCAAAGCTTTAAATTGTAATAAACAAAAACCAAGTCATTCAATATTTTGTGTTCCAATTTATTTCTTTTCTTGGAATGAATGAATTTAAATGTGCTCTAATTATTTTCACAGCCTATCGCACTCACATATTAACTTGGAATTCGAGTTGTAAACCTTTGTAATTCTGGAACACAACTTTTGAATTGGTCCCATCAAGAAACTGTAAGTCGTAAGATAATAAAAATAGCATTATAAACAAAAAAATGATAATTAATTTTTAACAAGTAACAAAAGTAAAAAAAATATATTCCTAAATTCATTTTTGCTCTTTGTCGAATAACAATTGACATCTTAAAATCCCCAGAGGCCTCCTTATAAATCTCCATTTATGAGCTTAGGAAAGCTTGCATTATTTCATGGGCAACAACTGTTGTAATAGTTAATAGCATTCTCCAATTAACTTCAATTTTCTTTGTAAAACATAGTCTGAAATAGATACTAAGATTAAAAAATGCCTCAGCTGCACATAATAGAGACTAAAGTTTCCTTTCTTATTTCTTGTTAACGACTGTAAGATAAGGTGTGTACAAAGAATAGCTATTTTTTAAATTAGCCTTGATTGCTTGCTTCGCCCTTTCTATAGCATCATAAAAATAACTCATTGTTACCTTTTCATCGCTATTAGCTACACAAAGTACCTTTAATAAAGGCTCATAAGCTCGGATGACTAATTGACATTGGCAGCAAAATTCAGTATCTACAAGTATAATTCTGGAAACCTCCAATTCAGCATTAGACCTAGCATGCTGAGATGCAACTCATTTATTACATGTAAATATCTATCTCAACTCTTTCTTCATCATAATAAAACATTGAAGTAATAAGAAATTTGTTGCAAATTTTGTAACAGCAAGACGAAACAAATTCCTACCATTAGTAAAATTCTTTCTCATTAAATTCAAGACTCATGCACGATTGTAGATGAACTTGATCACCTTTTTTGCTTTCTACACTGTCTCATCAATAGTAGGAACATACCTAGCTTCCGTTATATTTTCCAATCAATACAGTGTGCAACATAAGGAGTTCAAAAAAAGAATTATATTTGCTTTATAATCTTCTTCCAGTCATTTTATAATTAGAATTATTTTTAGTAATGAACTAAATAATATTTTCTAGCCCTACTTATTTCACAAATTTATCAAATATTTAAAAAAAGTATTAGCATTCCTAATAAGGATAAATGCATCAATAGATTTCAAAAATATTGAGCCCTTAATAATAGACTCATGTCTCCTATTTGTCAAACCATCACACATAATTGAACATATAAATAGCTTAAGTCATTATTCTTTCATCCAAATAACTTTTAATTTCATAAACAGAGCTACACAAAAGTTTACCTTTGTAGTCATTAATAAAAGGAACTTTGTATCCTAGATCGCAAGAAGTTATAATATCCAACATAAGCTAATAACAATAAGATTAGGAAGCATCGAATGCTATACCTAAATTGTATCATTATCTAGCCATTTTCATATCTATATTGTGAGCAACTTCTTTTAATTGCAAGTCACTGCGAATTGAAAGCTGAGCTCCAGTAGTTGTTCGTGGTGAAAAAAAATCGGTACTTGCCTTCTTCTTTTCCTAACATCAGTTCCAGATTAACCAGTCACTTATTGCTGGGTAGGAACACTAACACCTTCAAAATTTCCACTATCATTCTGAATATCAACAAACGAACTTCCCCTCTAATTTCACAATTCAATCTCTCTCTTCTATCTTTCTCATGTTGATACTCTTCAAGCAAAGTCTTTATTTGTCATTTCACATCATAACTCACTTTTTAATAAGGTTTTACATCTCCTTTAACCCTAGTTAAATGCTTCTTTAATCTATTGATTCATCCACTATCAAATGCTTGTTACAAAACAAACAAATATTGTAATTCTTCATTTCAGGGACCAATGCTGCATGAGTTTAAGCTGGATCATTGTATCTTCCTAAAGTGGTTGAATTATTAAGAGTACTTGAACTTTCTTTCATTTATCTGTAAAAATAAACAAAGGCATATATCAAAATAAAGAACACATAATTTTATTATCAACTACTATCATAAAATATGTATTGTTTAACTCAAAAGTCCAAACTAACATAATTACACATATACATCCAATATAATATAACTCATTTTGTATGATTACATCATGCACAATTCAATTTCATCCAACACAATTCACCAGTAAGTCAAAAACCAATAATTAAAGTATTCAACGTATACAATTATACAATACACATGTCCATCTTATCTAATATAACTCATTTTGTAGGATTACATCATACACAATGCAATGTCATCAAACACAATTCACCAATAGGTTAAAAACCAACAATTCAAAGATTCATTATATGCAATGACACAATACACATATCCATCTTATATAATAGAACTCTTTTTGTATGATTACATCATACACAATTCAATTTCATCTAATACAATTTACCATTAAGTTAAAAACTAGCAATTGAAGTATTCACACATATAATTACACAATACACTTATGCAACTTATATAATATGACTCATTTTATATGATTACATCATTCGATCATAAACTAAAGACATATACTCACAATTATAACATATTCAACTTCAACCATAACTCACAACTATAAGTTTTCAACTTACTTTATATAATCTCATAATTCAATTATAAACTAATATATTTTGTTTACTTATAAAATTCAATTTATAATACTTATAATTAATTTGTGTTCTTAACTAATTTTAATCAATATTGTTACTAAAATTCTAATTCCTAATTGTGATTTAATAATATTTCATTCACTAATTTTAATCAACATTCTTAGCTTTTTACCCAAATTTCCCAATGCATTAATTTTCTTCATAAATTGACAATGTCCAAATTATATTAAAAATGAACTAACTCATACAAACAATTCCAAATTTCAAATCCAAAATTTTCAATGCATTAATTTTCTTTATAAATTGGCAATGCCTAAATTATATTGAAATTGAACCAATTCACACAAACATTTCCAGCTTTCAAACCCAAATTTCCTAACTCATGCAAACAATTCCAGCCATCACCAAAAATACATACACAACCAAGTATAATGCAATTGCTATTCAAAGCAAAAAAATATCCAAAAAAATAGAAAATGCAATTAAAAGTTTGGTCGATTAGGTTCAGTTCAAGTCAGGTCAGGTTTGGATTTTGATCTAGAAAATTGAAGTTACAAATCTACAGATTCTACTACACTTTACACTTTTTATGTATTGGACACGGAAGTGGACGCTTGGAAGTGATTGATAAAGAGCGGTTGGGCAGTGGTGGTCAGTGGTAGTGTGGTATGTTAAGGAGAGCAGAGACAGAAGTTTGTGGTCGTGAGGAAGAAAGGAAATAAGAGAGACGTTGGAGAGGATAGTCACTGGAGAGGGAGAAGATAGTCACCGCTAGAGAGGAGAACCGAGAGAGAGAGTGACTAAGTGAGAGAGAAATGTGAGAGAGAGATGAGAGAGTAGCAACAGATAACCAGGATGGGGGTGTTAAGTTTTTCTTTTTTTTGCAAAATAGCCCCCAAAATTTAAATATTTATGGTACCGACTGATACAATGCGAAATTGTCGATATTGTTACCAACAATTAGTATTATTAAACCAAGTTTCGTATAATTTTTTGACTGATACAGTACAAGACACAGTACCATAAGAAATTGTCATTGTAAACTAGTACCATTAAACTAAACCGGCATAATACGAAACACATAATCAAAGGGTTGACTTGTCATCCAGCATTCTTAGAAGTTAGCAGTGTCCTATGTTTAAAAGCAATTTATACTTGCACCGTAATGTTGACGCCAGTGTCTTAACTGCACCATGCTATTGAAAGATGTGGAAGGTTCCCAAATATCATGTTCCTTCTGCTCCTGTGAAATCTCATCCATCCAATTTTAATTTAATTATTGCAATGGATAAATGTGATTAATTTATCGTCAGAATAGAAGATTTGTTCTTGATGCAGAGGAAAGGGTGCCTTGTTGATGTTGACAATGAACACGAATCAAGGAATAGGTGATCATAAGGATCTGATTGTTGAAGATGTTCTCGATGTGGAGGAAAGGTTGCTTTGCCGATCTTGACTATGAATATGAATGTTAGAATATATGACCCAATAGGCCTCATATCCAAAGACCATTGCATATGGAAAAAATCCTCAACAGAGAAAAGACAAAGTCTGACAAAGCAAAGACAGAGCCAAAAGGAACAATGTGTGAAAATAAAACAGCCATAGACACAGTACACCTTTATTTTCATAGCCTTACTTTTTTGTCAATTAATGATTCACAATTTGTTACAAAGAGAAACAAACACAACCATGTATATATATAAACCATGTACAATATTCAATTTAACACAAGAGAAAGCAACCAATTTCTCATTCTCTTCTCAGATCATTCATTCCATTACTGGAGTTTCTTGCATGGTATCGGAGCTTTGTGACTCTCGATCCTATACCTCTCAAAAATCTAAAATTAACTCAAAATGACTACAGATCCAATAACCGGGGAAGCAAGTGACAACCAAACCCACTTCGACATCGAAGCCGAATCGTACAACATTTCTCTGGCAGAAAACCCAGGAAGTATCTTGGTCAATACACTACTGGATGGAAACAACAATTTATCCTGGAGTCAGTCAATGATAATTTCATTGAGGGCCAAAGTCAAATTAGGTTTTGTCATCAGAGAGTTGGAGAAACCCATCTCCGATGAAGCAAAGGTAAGGAAATGGGTGATCGTTGATAATATGGTCATCGCCTGGATCTTTAAAACCCTTACAAAGGAAATCGCTGACTCATTCTTGGTGGTAACCACCGTGAAGGACTTATGGGACGAGCTCAAGCGACGTTATGGAAAGAGCAGCGACCCTTACTTATACCAGCTAAGGCAGGAGATAAACAATCTCCGTCAAGGTAACAATTCCGTTACGACTTATTTTACAAGGTTGAAGAAATTATGGAATGACATGGATTGTCTAAGGCCTATGAAAACTTGCGTGTGTTATGCATCTAAACATAATACTGATGTGGTGAATGATAACAAGTTGACAACTTTTTTGCTAGGATTAAGAAAGGAATATGCTAATGTCGTTAGCCAAATTATATTGTTGGATTCGTTGCCACAGTTCAGTAAGGCATATTCTATGATTTTGACCATTGAAAAACAAAAATCTATTTGTGTTGATTCCAATGGAATAAGACAGATGGGTATCGCGTTGTTGGCTAACAATGGGACTGTTAGAAAATAGAGTCATAGGAGGGAAGGATTAAATAGGAAGACAGGTGGAAGAAAGGATGAAAACTACCGTGATTATTGCTATGAAAAGGGACACCTGAGGGAAACGTGTTTTCAGCTACACGATATACCGAAGTGGTATAAAGAGTTACAAAAAAAGAAAGGGAAAAAAGAATTTCGTAGCAGCAGTAGTAGAAGGATCCGCAAGGGAGGTGTAGGGACCGTCGAAAACATAGGAGAACCCACCCGTTGATGTCCTGCTAAGCAAGTCCAGGAACTTATGAAGCTTGTCAAAGGTAAATGTACTATGGAAGCCGATAACGTCGCGTATAACAGCGCGTATAATAGCTTTTTAGGTATCCCCTATAACTCGCTCATATTTGATAGTAAAGAATACCATAACGTTTCATGGATAGTCAATTCAGGTGCTTCTACCCACATATGCGTAAACCCTAATTCCCTTGAAAATCAATCTAAAAATGATAAAATAAATCCTATTATGCTACCTGATGGAACTAGCAGATCTGTCACACATGTAGGAGATGTCACAGTATCACCACATTTAAACCTCAAAGATGTTTTGTGCATACCTACATTTCACCACAACCTTTTATCCATTCATAAAATCACTACGCAAAATAAATTAGCTGCCATATTCATTATTGATAAAGTGTTTCTGCAGGACCCGATGACTAATTACGTAGTAGTGATATGTGAGGCAGAGGGCGGTATTTACAAGTTGACTCCAAGACATTTTCTCCTCGAAAAAACACACCAAGGTCCATCACTCTAATTCTACCTAAATAATGTTATAGCTTATAATGTATGCAATGACTTTGATTTGTGGCATTTTAGGCTTGGACATGCATCTAGAAACAAGTTATCGCATTTACCCATTTTATTTGGAAAAACCCCCACAAATCATTCATGCGAAATTTGCCCATTAGCTAAGCAACAACGAAAATCCTTCCCAAAACACAAAATTACGACAAAAACCCCATTCGAGCTTTTACATTTAGAATTGTGGGGACCATACAAGACCCTAAACATCGACGGGTCAATTTTTTTTCTCACCATTGTTGATGAGTATTCTCGTGCAACGTGGACTTACTTAACAAGTAGTAAGAACCAAGTTCACGAGTTACCTAAAGTTTTTTCACAAATGATCCAAAACCAATTTTCGTTACCCATCCTATGTGTCCATATGGACAATGGTACCAAGTTCGTAAACAAGAATTGTACCAATTTGTTCCAAAGTAAAGGCATACAACACCAACGAACTTGCCTGTATACACCGCAACAGAACGGTTTTGTGGAACGTAAACACAAGCATTTGCTTTAAATCACAAGGGCCCTAATGTTTCAAGCCAATTTACCAGGGGGGGGGTGTGGAAGCCATCCTAACGTCTACATTTATTATAAACTGCCTACCATAAAAAATCATAGGTTGGAAAACACCACACGAAAAACTATACAACAAACCACCCAATTATGATACGTTAAGGACATTCAGATGTCTATATTATGCAACAAACACTAAGCCATTCAAAGAAAAATTAGAACCTAGAGCCCACAACTGCTTGTTTCTAGGATACATGTTCGGTTGAAAAGCATACAAATTACTTGACCTACAAACAAACAAGGTACTTATCTCCAGAGGTGTTTTTTCATGAAGAAATATACCCATACAAGACAAAAAATACTAACATACAGGACCAGTTCAGAAATTTACCCATGTTCAACTTTGGGCCCAATAATAACTCCCACCAAGAACCCGTAACACACAAAACCAAATGACCAACAGAAACAATACAGAACTATAAGAAAGCCTATTAAACTGGCCAAACCTGTCAACACAAACAGTCCAGGGCACGATAAACCTTAACCTACCCGACATAACTCAAGACCCAAACACCAATTTACCACCACCAACCACGATAACAACTC
>JAOQMS010000004.1:8951875-8965981 GCA_027563885.1 Erythroxylum longipes | reverse complement strand
TCAATTGCAATATATGTAGATGACTTGCTATTAGTTGGACCCGATGAAGATATCATCAATTTGGTTAAACTGCATCTATATAAAAATTTATAATCAAGGACTTGGGTAGGGCAAAATTTTTTGTCAGAGTCGAAATTACAAGGTTTGAGGGAGGGATTTTTTTATCCTAATCAAAGTACATCAGTGACATTATCCGAGATGCTGGATTCGGTGACTTAAAGATAGTAGCCGTGCCCATTCCACAAGGCACCAAGTTATCAATTAATGAAGGAGTTCTATTGCCAAAACCTGGAAAAAAAAAAGGAGAATTGTGGGACAACTGTTATACCTGAATTTTACACGACTAGATATCACTTACGCTGTCCAACAACTAAGTCAATTCAATACAGCACCAAGACAGCCCCATTGGAACGCCATGGTACATGTATTACTATACTTGAACAGGTCAGCCAAGAAAAAACTATTTTACCCAGTCCAGCAAAATCCTGAACTTAAGGCTTATTTAGATTTTGATTGGGTCGGTTGTGCTTATTCTCACAAGTCATTAACCGACTATTGCATATTCTACAAACATGTCCCAATATCAAGAAAGACCAAAAAACAACACATGGTCAGTCGCTCATCCGCTAAAGTCGATTATCGGAGCATGGCAAGCACTCTATGCGAGTTACAGTGGATCTCGTATGTATTGCAAGACTTGCAAGTAAAAACAAAACTACCTATCCCATTTTATTGTGATAATATGGCGGCCATACATATATCTAAAAATTCAGTCTTTCATGAAAGGACGAAGATTAGGAGTGGCAATTCTGGCCTGGCTGGACTTGTTTTTGGCCCAGGTTAGCCAGACCATAGACCGAACATGGTCCACCCAGGCGAGCCAAGGCCCGACCCTTGGCCAGCCCATTTTTCCGAAACGACGTTTTAAATTTTTTCTTTTAAAAATAAATGGACAGGCCGGGCCGAGCTGGCCTACCAGTGGCTCGCGCGGGCCATAGCAAATGCTGTCAAAGATGGATTCGTACGAACAAATCACTTACCATCACAACATCAAATTGCCAATAGCTTCATAAAGTCCCCTCATTACACTGAATTTTTCGAACAACATTTCCAAGTTGGGTCTCATTGATGAGCTATTAACTTGAGGATGGAGTGTTAGAATATATGACCCAATGGGCCTCAGATCCAAAGACCATTGCATATAGAACAAATCCTTAGCAAAGAAAAGACAAAGTCTAACAAAGAAAAGACAAAGCCAAAAGGAACAATGCTTGAAAATAAAATAGCCACAGACACAGTACACTTTTATTTGCATAGCCTTACTTTTTTGTCGACTAATGATTCACAATTTGTTATAAAAAGAGAAACAAACACAACCATGTATATATATAAACCATGTACATATTATAATTTTTAATATTGGCAGAGTGTAAAATTTATTAGCAATAATTGAGCTTGAGTCAACCATTATTAAAATGACTAGAACTAGTCATTTGGATAGTTGACCCTTACTACTTATAAACTCTTTAACATTTTCATGCTTACTCAATATTGGATACTCTAATACTCCCCCTTAAGTGCAATTGGAATTGGACATCCAGTTGTCACTTGAAATAAACGCAGTGATAACTAGAACGGACCACTGGGACTGAATATCCAGAAGGATAACCGAGAAATTAATAATCAGGACTAAACTCACTCTGATACTATAATAAAATTTTTAATATGGGCAGAGTGTAAAATTTACTACTAATAATTAGGCTTGAATCAACTATTATCAAAATGATTAAAACTAGTCATTTAGATGGTTAACCCTTACCACCTATAAATCCTTTAACATTTTAATATTTGATCAATATATGATACTCTAGCAATAAATCAAAAAATAGGTGATAATAAGGATCCTATTGTTAGTGCAATGATTGGTGGATGGTCTTGATGAGTAACCGAAGACCTCGTCCCCATGATGAGGGCCTTGCATACAATTGAATTGGCACCTGGGGCTTGGCGTTTTACACGAAATCACCTCTAAAGATCGGGCTAGGCTAAGCCGTTTTTCAAGAGCGTTTGTCACGCATGTGAGTGTGACTGGTTGAATTCGGAAGTTTGTGGTTGGACTCGGGATCATTCGTAAATAAGATTGGATTCCATGTCATGTATTTTGTTTTTTCGATACATCGGAAATGACATGTCATGTGTTTTCAAATCCACTCGTGATGTTCGTGCCTGAAGAAAGTCGACATGAAGCTTTCCAGGTGGACCTGTTACGACCATTTCCGAAG
Source organism: Erythroxylum longipes (assembly GCA_027563885.1). Taxonomy (NCBI): domain Eukaryota; kingdom Viridiplantae; phylum Streptophyta; class Magnoliopsida; order Malpighiales; family Erythroxylaceae; genus Erythroxylum; species Erythroxylum longipes. The sequence continues at coordinate 8,963,699 of JAOQMS010000004.1, read as the reverse complement.
CAGAAAAAGTCAAAAGTGTAACAAAATTTAACCCACCTACTTGTAACGTCAGGTATCTACCTCCACCAATCCAAGATTTTACACACACTTTTCTCTATTGGAGACCCATTTTCTTCTCTTTTATTATAACAGATTGAAGAAGCTTGCAACGCAAGATGACTTCTTTCATGCTATTACGAACAAATTTGGAAGAAAAAAAAAAATTCTATCAGCTGAAATAGACTATCAAAAATTAAGAACGACTGAATCTGCTGTAACAGCATCCTGTTACGTCGAAGAATCCAAGTGTTGCTCCGGTTTCGTAACCCTACGCGTATTATATGACTTGCAGTGACTGCACTTGAGCCCAGCATTGTGAAATGTAACTTCACTTGTACTGTTGCAATCGTTACAGAGGATTGAAACCTGTAAAATATAAATGCACTTTAACTAAACTGAAATCGGTCCACATCAGAAACCAGGCACAATAATTCAACATATACTACTAAACAACTAAAATTGATTAATAAAGGACCTTCATTTCCTTTGCAATAATTTCCCACAAAATTTATACAACTTTCTCAAGGCAATGAGACATCCTTCAATAATATGCTTGGCACATGTGATAAGTTTGTCCTATACGAAACTTGTTGCAACTCTAATTATGATCTCAAACAACCATTTTAGGCTATAAATAATGATTAATGCAATTGTAATCCACCATCATGTTGATTACTTTAGTACCCACCATAAAGAAGTCAGAACTTTCACACATTTGACTTGTTTTAACTAAAATTTACTTTTTCAAATTCAGGTTCTGATTAAACTTGGATGAATGATACTGCATATACTCTACCAGAAGTGACTGAAGGCTAACAACTTGTTTCTCTTTTTTGTTGATTCTGCCACTTTCTTTCCAAGGGCTTGCAATGCAATTGTTTACACTTTTGTTTCACTAACTTAGCTTAAGCTTAAATTAATAAGAGACATTTATTTAGTACATTGAATATTGTCTCCCATAACAAGATGTTTGGTTGATTGGAATGATTGGAATGATCATTCTATTACTGATATATTATTGGCAATAGGTCTGTTTAGTTGAAGAAAACATACATAATATATACTCTAGCAGAAGTGAATGAAGGTGAAAAACTTGTTTCTCTTTTTTGTTGATTCTGCCACTTTCTTTCCAAGGGCTTGCAATGCAATTGATTACCCTTTTGTTTCACTAACTTAAAGATAAATTAATAAGATACATTGACCCGTTTAAGAGGATGTTTGGTTGATTGGAATGATCATTCTATTACTGATATATTCTTGTTAATAGGTTATTCCTCTGTTTAGGTGAAGAAAACATACATAATATATACTCAACCAGAAGTGAATGAAGGTGAACAATTTGTTTCTCTTTTTTGACGATTATGCCACTTTCTTTCCAAGGGCTTGCAATGCAATTGTTTACCCTTTTGTTTCACTAACTTAAAGATAAATTAATTAGATAGATTGACCCGTTTATGTAGTACATGAATGATCATTCTATTATATATTCTTGGTAATAGGTTATTCCCTTGTTTGGTTGAAGAAAATATAAATAATATATAATCCAAGCTGCATCTTTATTACTTCAGTTTGGGGAAAAAGTAAACCCATCAATCCCCTATCTTTATTTATTCCATGCGGGTTGGAAATAAAATTTTGAACATGATGGACAAAAATAGTCTTAAGGAATTCACATGATTACTTAGCTATAAAAACAAAAAACTAAAGCCTATTTTATCTTTTCTTACTTCTTCTCCTCCTTTTTCACTGTTCGACGGTGATGCCGTGGTTTTCAGCTCATCTACTTCACCCTCCTGAGGCTATCTCTTCTCCTATATTTCTTTGTCATATCAGTTCTCATTAAATCTTACATACTTATCTACTTTGCCTAACTGCCCATCTCCTTATACTGGTTTGTCATACTCTCTTGTGTTTTCTTCTTTTTTCCCTCGGGATCTCTGTTTGTTCAATCCAATCCTACCAATCTCTACCCAACTCAAAATCCTGTGTTTGGGTCTCTATATTTAGTTTTGTCGAGCAAAACTCAGTTATCATAACTGCTTATTTTGCTTTCTGATTCAAAAAGGTTCAAACTTTGCAAAAATGGAGCTATGTTCTGTTGAGAAGCTAGAGGGTCAACCTTTGTGGGTTCTTGTTTTATTTGGTTTAGGTTCTGTCTCACTTTTGAAGTTTGTTCTTGTTGTTCTCAACTGGATCAACTGACGGCATTGGGAAAGGTTTTGCTTTTCGGTTGGCTCAAAAAGGTCTCAATCTTGTGTTGGTGGGTTGAAATCAACTGAGTATTTGGTTTTTTTGTTAGCAATTCTTTTGTCATTCTAAATTTATGTTTTCAAACCAAACCCTGACAGTACATCATCATTAGAAATTCTTAGGAATAAACCAAACTAAATAATACATATTCTATGTATTTCTTATCTGTTCAATTCCTAAAGAATCATCATTCTATTCCTTATCTATTTATGCAAGTAAACCAAACACCTTGTAAGAATTTAATACAAACAGTACAAATAACTTAAGCAACCATAGCTACAAATTGCAACAAATAATTTCGGGAGTCACCTTAACAATAAGAAGAAATATTATACTAGAATAGATGAGCATGGTTTATAACAATAATATTGGTCGTAATTGCATATTTCAACAAGTGAATAAAGCAAGAATTCATGGATGAATAAATTACCCTATACTGGTATTCTGCAGGCATTGGAATAGCTGCAATCTATGATACAATTTGCAAAGTCAGAGCAGAATCACTATGTTATACAAGATAATAATTATAAAGCAAAGCAACTACAGGTCAGCATCAAAGGCAAAGTAAATATCACCTAATCAGCAAGATTAAACATTCAACATTCAGATCTCAATTGTTCATGTCAAACACCATGATATTACAAGTAGTATATAGAGCATTCCTATACAGCATACAAAATCTATCATCAAAGTTGTTCAAAAAAATCAAGCTTGGCAAGGTTAGGTTAGCAAATCCATTAAGATAGGCAATTGTATCTTGATAAAGTTTGAGCCTTAACAACTAGACCTATGTGTGACCGATAGCACCTCATCATCCAACAAAATTTTTTCCATTTCATAAAATTGCCCTATTTGGTTGTGTTAAGATTTCCAGGAAAAACTTATCTTGTATTTAATGTACACGGATACATATATATATACAACTTAACCAGCAGGAAAATATGTATCAATATAAACTAAACTATATCTAGAAATCTATAGCAGAAATCCCTTGATTATAGGGATTTCTGTTTCTAATAATCTTATCCCATAAGATTGATCTTATCTAAATCTCTGTTCTTCAAAACTCCCCCTCAAGCTGAGGAATATATGTCTTCCATTCCCATCTTGCATATAAGATCATGAAATCTTGAAGCATTTAGCCCTTGGTTAGAACATCTGCTAGTTGATGATCCGAAGGAACATAAGACATACACACTAGCCCTTCTTCCAACTTTTCTTTGATAAAATGTCTATCAATCTCAATATGCTTTGTCCTATCATGTTGTACAAGATTATGTGCTATGCTAATTCTAGATTTGTTGTCACAATAGAGCTTCATAGGACCTTCCCATTTGATTTTTAAATCATCAAGAATGATCTTTAGCCATAATAGTTCACATAGTCCCTATGCAATAGCCCTGAATTCAAATTCTGCTGATGATAGAGCCACCACGTTTTGTTTTTTACTCCTTCATGTAACTAGATTGCCTCCAAGAAACATGCAGTAGCCTGTTGTTGATCTTCTGTCAACCAGAGATCCTGCATGGTCTGCATCCGTGTAGATTTCTAAGGATCGTGTATGGCCCCTTTTAAACAATATTCCCTTGCCTGGACTGCCTTTCAAGTAAGGACTCGGTAGATAGCTTGAAGATGAGATTCTCTTAGGTCGTGCATAAATTGACTGATTAAACTCACCGAATGTGTTATATCTGGCCGAGTATGTGCTAAATATATTAGCTTGCCCACTAGTCGCTGATACATGTTCTTGTCTACTGCCGGTTCTTCCTTTGTTTCTCCAAGTTTGTAATTTGAATCCATTGGAGTAGACATCGGTTTGCACCCAATTTTCCCGGTTTCCATTAGTAAATCTACAACATATTTTTGTTGATAGATGAATATCCCTTGCTTTGAATATGCCACTTCAATACCGAGGAAATACTTTAGTTTTCCTAGTTCTTTTATCTCAAATTCCTTTAACAGTTTCTACTTCAATTCTAGCTTCTCTTTTTCATCATTTCCCGTCATTATAATGTCATCCACGTAGACCAAAATAATAGTCACCCCTCTTGTTTTTGAGTGTTTCATGAAAAGAGTATGATCCCCTTGACTCTGCTTATATCCTGATTCTTTCATCACTTTTGCAAACTTACCAAACCAGGTTCTTGGAGATTGTTTTAGTCCGTAGAGAGCCTTTCTCAATTTACATACCTTGTTACCTGTATCTTCTGTAAATCCGGTGGAACATCAATTATATTTCTTTATTGAGATCTCCATGAAGAAAAGCATTCTCAACATCATACTAAAGAAGCTGCTAGTCAAAATGAGTTGCCAAGGACAGCAAGATCCTTACTGTGTTCATCTTCGCAACTGGGGAAAATGTCTCATGATAATCCACTTCATAGGTCTGAGTGTATCCTTTAGCTACCAACCTAGCTTTGTATCTCTCTAAGGAGCCATCGGCCTCGTATTTTAGTGTGTAGATCCACTTACAGTCAACAATGTTCTTCCCTCTCAGTTTGTCAACAACCTCCCTAAGTATGATTCTTCTCCAAAGCATTCATTTATTCTCTTATAGCATCTCTCCATACCTTTTTTGATAAGGCCTCAGAAACAGTGTTAGTAATAGCAATTGTATTTAAACTCACAATATACCTTTTATGGGTAGGTGAGAGGTGTTTGAAGGAGATATAATGGAAAAGTGGATAGAGCGATCGATAGGTGCATTCTCTACTTCCTTTTCTAACAGCAATAGGAAGGTCTAAATCATCACTTGGATTAGTAGAATGTTTACCTATTTGGATATTTGAGCATGGTTGAGGACTCATAGTGATCTCATTTCTAGGACTAGGAATTGATTCTTGAACTTGCTTCAGTGCTGGAATGTCTGGAGTTTGCTTCGGTGGAATGTCTTGAGTTTGCAATGGTGTTGGAATGTCTTTTCTCATTGAGTATACTTAAGGAAAACTTGGAAACTTGTGGGGGGGTTTTGGCTAGGATGGGAGTTAACTCAGGAGGTGCTATGTCTGGACTTGGCTCGGGTTCTGTGATGCTGATAGAATTTGGTTGGGTTGAGTGGACAGGAGTTGGAGTATAAGTGAGGTCTAGGGTATTTATTGGTTCGAAGGAACTGCAAGGACTATATTCCATTATGCTATTCTCCCCCTGAAGGTAGGACTTTGAGAAGAAGAATTTGCACTCTGAGAAAGTGACATCAACTGATATATAAGTCCTTCTTGTCGACGGATTGTAACACTTGTATCCCTTTTGAGTTGATGAGTATCCTAGAAACACACACTTAATGGCTCTAGGATCAAGCTTCCCCCGATTGCGGCTATGGACATGAACAAAAGTAGTACACCCAAATACCCGAGTGAGTCCATTGGAAGTTCTAAAATGTGGGTAAAAAGAGTTTAGGATCTCGACAGGACTCTTATTGTTTAGAACATGTGAGGGTAGTTTATTGATCATATAGGTGGCATTAAGAATTGCTTCACCCCAATAAGATTTAGGGACATTTCCTTGAAAAAGTAAGGCCCGAGTGGTATTAAGTAGGAGTTCATTTTTTCTTTCGGCCACTCCATTTTATTGAGGTGTATTAACACAGGATGAATCATGAATAATAGCATGTGATTGGAAATAAGGAGATAAGACTTGGTTGACATATTCTCTAGCATTGTCTATTCTAAAAACCTTTACCTTTACCCCAAATTGATTTTGAATCATTGAATGAAAATTTGGAATAACAGTCCCTGCATAAGATTTTTGTTTAAGGAGAAATAGCCATGTAACCCCAATACAATCGTCAATCAAAGAGAAGAACCAACGGGCTCCAGAAATATTGGGTATAGTGGATAGACCCCATATTTCACTATGAATCACATGAAAAGGATGAGAAGCTCTTTTATTGGTAATAGGAAAAGATACACGAGTATGTTTTGCTAATTCACAAGTTTCACAATGAAATTCAGAGATATCTAATCCTTGAAACAAGTGGGGAAACATGGTTTTTAGAACTCTAAATGATGGATGACCTAGACGGAGATGGTGCAACCAAATAGAATCTTTATTCGAAGAACTAAGGAAGGATGAAGGTGTATTTATCTTAGCTTTTTGATATGGTTCAAGGTGATAGAGACCATTCCATTCCTTAGCAAGTCCAATCCTCTTCCCCTTGTCCTAGTCCTGAAAAACACAGCAAGAAGGAGAAAAAATGGCAACACAATTAAGGTTATTAGTAAGCCTTTGGTTAGAGATTAGATTGGCTGATAATTTTGGTACATGTAGGGCATTTTTTAGAGTGAGTGTAGGGCTCAATTTTATGTCTCCATAACCGGCAACAGTGGCTAATTCTCCATTAGCAACTATGATTTTCCTATTACTTGGACTAGGGTTGTATGTGTAAAAAAACTGTGATATAGGGATCATGTGATCTGTGGCTCCAGAGTCTATAATCCAAGGGCTATTGTAACACTTAATTTCTAAGGTGTCCGTATACAAAGAGAATGTAGGTTTACCTGAGAGAGCAAAGGAACATGTATCTTTCGGCCGTCCAAAGGAACTCAACAAACCTCTTAATTTCTCAATCTCTTCATTGCTAAGACTCCCTGCTGCTGGAATCCCTACTGCTCGATTTTCTTCATCTTCCTTCTATTTAGCCGAATGTGCCCATGGTCGTGCTTGACCTCCTCGATTTCCCCATTCACGACTTGGTGGCTTCCCATTCAATTTCCAACAGGTCTCCTTTGTGTGACTCGGTTTTTTGCAATAAGTGCACCATAGATTATCCTTATTTTCCTTCCACAAGTTGCCCTTTCCAGATTGCTTAGGCTGGGCTTGATCACTCCTGTCTTTGTCTTGTTTATCTGCCTTTATCACCACTGCTGACCCATCCATCTTCTGGGGCTCAAGAATCACATTTCTTTTGCTCTCCCCTACTCTAATCAGGGAAATAACCTCTTTTAGTGAGGGTATGGACTCCCTTCCAAGAATTTGAACCCTGACTTGATCAAATTCAGGGTTTAATCCAACCAAGAAATCATAAATACACTCTTTTTCTATAAAATTTTTCAAAAAAACAACATCTTCAGGACTTTTCATCTCAATGACCTGATAATGGTCAAGTTCTTGCCACAGAGTTTGCAGAGTATTAGCATATTCTATGACTGATTTGTCTCCTTATTGGGTGGCATGGGCTTTGATCTTAATTTCATAAATTTGAGCAGCATTGCATGCCTTTGAATAACGTTGAACACAGTCCCAAATCTCCTTTGCAGTGGTTAAAAGCATGCACGTATCACTGATTGAAGGTTCGAAGGAGTCCCATAACCATGACATGATCATGGAGTCCTCTTCTTCCCATGTTTCTATTGCTAAATTCCCTGTTGCAGGTCCTGATCTTAGTAGGTGATCAAGCTGGCCTTTCCCTTTGAGACAGGTGTGAACAAGGAGTGACAACTTGAGGTAATTCTTACCATTGAGTCTGTTGGAGGCACGAACATTCTATAGTTCCCCAATTTTCTGGACAGAGATAGATTCATCTGGGATGGAAATAGTGGTTTGAGAAGTTCCAGAATTTGCCATGGTGAAAGAAGGGAAAGATTGGGTAAAACAATAGTTATGGGGATTGAGAAATCTGACAAGAATGAGCAGCAATGAAGGCTGACTAAGGCAGCAATGAAGGCTGTACCGAGAATAACAAAGAATACTTCTAGAAAACCTTAGGGCCCTAATACCATGTTAAGATTTTCAGGAAAAACTTATCTTGTATTTAATATACACGGATACATATATATACACAACTTAACCAGCAAGAAAATAGGTATCAATTTGAACTAAACTATATCTAGAAGGCTAGAGCAGAAATCCCTTGATTATAGGGATTTCTGTTTCTAATAATCTTATCCCATAAGATAGATCTTACCTTATCCCATAAGATTGATCTTATCTAAATCTCTGTTCTTCAAAAGGTTACATTAGCACTTGTTAAGGTAACAGGTCCAAATGAACCCAATTCACTCAAAGGGGTCCCATTTGACCAAGTCTATAATCGTTTTACATATGGGGAAAAGAAGAAAATGGAGTAAACAAGGACTGAGTTTTTTCTTCTTTGTATATACTTTGTGTTGATCATGTCCTGAATATATGAAGGAAATTCTTTCCATGTGTTCCTGGATAGGTGAAAGGTGGAGTCAGTTTCTCTTAGATTGTTCTATACAGAACCAGCTCTTAGACTTCTTTGTTTTCAGAGTATGTTGAACGGGAGGAGATCTAATTTCAAAATAGGTAGAGAAGGTCTATCAAGACTAACTTGTAGGTTGAGTTACTATCAGATTTCAAGGTACAAGGACCAATAATTAGGTTCCCAACTAGCTCTGTAGCACTCTCCTCAAACTACATGTATAATAGATGGCCTGTTAACCTTTCAAGCATAACAAACTTCTTCAGTGCTCACCACACCACTAAAACCAAGTTCCCTGATATTATAGCTAATTCTCACAACTATGTATTGGCATCTTAAAAGTATATACGGTGCCTCACTATACCTAAAACAATAACAACAACAACAATACTCAATAAAAATCTTGTTGAGATACGAAATCTGGGGAGGTCCAGTAGTACACAAACTTATCCCTAATTAATAGAGAAGCTATTTCCAAATAATCCACATGAGAAAGGCAGGGAAATTTTTTTAATAAATTAAATAATAAATAACAATTTAATTAAAAATACATATAAATAAATAAATAAAATCAAAAATTAAATAATAAATAAGAATAAGAATAAAATATAAATAAAATAAAAAATAAAAACGTTCCTAATCTGAAAATATATAGGTAAAATATTACTAGTAAGGCATATAAGTATAAATGTTAAGCCAGGATAAATAAAACTTGTTTCAAGCTGATAGTACCAAATCTACCAAAACAAAGCCAAGATATCACTGTACAAAGCCAAAGTTTTACTGCTTAGCATATGATTCTCGTGTACGCACTCTTAAAACATACCAAATATGGAAATCTAAAAGGTCTAAGAGGCAATTAGTTTTAATAAAGAAAACTACCAACCAAGAAATTTAAAGTAAGCTCTGCGTCATCATAAAGTTTAGGAAAAACATATTCAAAATATGGAAGAAAAATTGTCATACCTCCCGATCTAACAAACTCCAAACAAAGGACATGTCTAAAACTGTCTTCGAGCAGATTGGGCAACAGTACCTAGGTGATGATTTGATGGGTCATGTGCATTAGGTAAGTACTCCACTTTCCAAAGTAATGAAGCAAAGAAAAAAAAGACTTAAGGGAAAGTTTATCTGGAGTTTACTGATTTTGTTTTCCCATGTCCCTGAAGCAATCCATATGCATAGTATGTCCACATTTCATAATTGTAGCACCTTTAATTGAATCAAACATGTACTGTTGCCATGGCACAATGTTAGAGCACAAAAGTTTTCTCAACTACTAGGCAAATCCAAGTTTTCCAGGAAGCAAAAACCTCATAGCAAATTGGGCAGTAATTCTTCATCAAGTTCTCAACACATGCATGATTATCACGTAAACTCACTTGATAACAAGATCCTATGTCCATAAGAGAATTAGAGGAGCATCCCAGGAGAGGTATAAATGGTAGAAAAAGTGTTAATTTGAAGGATAAAGAGCTTGTGCAATATCCTACAAAATGTCCACAAAGGCAAGAATCCTAGAAGGTTAAAGGAAGGAAATTCCACTGTTGTAGGTGCAAAACTTGCACATATGCAAATGTTCATGCAATATAAGTGTGTAAAACTCTCCCCACCAGAAAACAATAAGCCCACTCAAAATCCTGGTACCCAAAAAAAAACAAAAGACAGAGACCTAAGCCAGTTGTGTGATAAGGCAGTAGTTGTATTAGAGTTGCAGCTTGATAAGCATAGATCTTAGAGACTGTAATCGCATGAAAAATCAGAGGTCATGACGCAAAAACAAAAAGGAAGCTGACAAGTTTAGATCTTAGAGACTGTAATCGCATGAGAACTCAGAGATCATGACACACAAACAAAACATCAGAACAAGATTCAAAAACAAAGGCATGTGGCTGGTTATCAGAGATTCCACAATCAGCCAACAAAGTAAATAAGGACCATTCCAGAGCAGCACCAGCAAGAGAGAGAAAGATCACATACCACATTTATCACAGTGGAAAAAGTTATCACGACCTCCAACTCTGTAATTCACAACTCATATCATTAAATTAAAAGTTCAAGGACAGAAGCAGTTCTTAACTATTAATGCACAAGTTCAAACAACTGGATACAAGGTTGGTTAATAACCTACAAATTCCGCATCTATCGCAATGAAACTGCCCTTGGCTCGTCTACAATGTATCCAAAGAACAAAGAACCGCAACAAAATCATAAGAACTTCTTATTCTACTTTACTTAAGGAAGCAATTCACCAGTGAATTGAGTTACATCATCATCATAGAATTTGCAGACGTCACAGAAGTATTCACCCATCCTCACACCACATTTATTGCAGTCCTGAGCGACCTGAAACAGAGCAGAGACACCTCAGTTAAAACTTACATTTAAGTTCAACAATTAAATGGATTATATACTAGAGCAGAAAAGTACACCTGCTGCTCGGCATCACAAAGTGAACATATGACCTGTAACATAAAAAAAAGAAAGTCTTAACTCCTGGGAAAGAACCAAGAAACCAGAAAAAGGGAGAATTTACAAGAAAACAAACAGACTTGTATAATATCGTGCCTCAGTATTTCATGACGATCCTTGGGATTGCTGAGCGAGCTCTGCGAACATAAACGAATATTTAAAAAAAAAAAGGACTGCCAAAACCAGGCTCACAAGGCATAATGTGCATAAAAAACGAGAGATAGAGAAAAAAGGTCACCGTAGCTTCGTTGTGGCAATGGCGGCAAGAGAAAACCCGGTCGCAACATGGAGCTATGATCTTGCATCTTCGACGGTAATGCTCGCATCTATATAAATGCAACCACAAATGTATTTTATATCGAGTAATAGAGTTATAGAGCGAGAGAGGAGAGATTTCAAAGGATACCCATATTCCAATTTCGCAATATCGTCTCTTTCAGATGAAGCAGCAGGCCCTACTGCTTGTTCCATTGGCTAGTCGCCGGCGTCGACTAGCAGCAGGTTAACTCACGCGGTGTTTTGGGTGGGTCCAAATTGTCTGGCACCTTTAATCATTATATCCGCTCGGGTTCTTGTGTGATTTTGAGAGAGGGCCGATGCTATTAATCAGCGCGTTTGGTTTATAGAAGGTAATAAAAATTAAAATAAGGATAAAGTTGTATTTGGATTTATGATGTGGTGGGAATAAGTACTTATTTATAGCAGTTTTTAAATGTAATCATATGTTTAGATTTGTGGCTGACAACTGCAGATTGGAGAAAACTGCAATACTACTGCAGAAATAGATAAGCAGAAAAGGAGCTGCAGTAAGAAACTACTTATACGTTGGAAATTTTACTTTCTAATAATAACCTCATGATATTTTAGTATTTTCCATTATACTCTTACTTAATTAATAGAAGG
>JAOQMS010000004.1:8847710-8862448 GCA_027563885.1 Erythroxylum longipes | reverse complement strand
TAATTAATAATAATATTTTTATATAATTAATAATAAATTGTATATAATTAATAATAAAATAATAAAACTTTTATTATCTTTAAATAGAAAATATAAAAAAAAACAAGTCACAACTGTGACTTTTTAATTGGACATGATTTCTGTTTTAAAATCACAGCGTTAAATCTCTTCCAACAACTATTTTAATATTACGGGTATAATAGTCATTTATTATACATTACATTTCATTCCATCCATCTTCCAAACAAGGGTTTACTAGATTACATTATGAACCCTTTCATCCCTCTCAAACAACTTTTCACTATATTAAGTTCTATTCCATTATAAACTGTTCCATTTCGTTTCATTCCGTTTTCTTCCATTCTATTAATTAACATCCAACCAAACATGCTATTAAGATATGTTAATGGCTATGTATACATGCAAATCTACGCACTTATAATATGCATCTTATCGTATTTGAAGCATAACTGTGAAAGGAATTTATGGTTTTTTTAATCTTCAAAACGAAAATTGAATTTTGGTAGTTGGACTTGTGAAGTATAGAAATTAGCTCACTATCCCCGATTTGCTTATATAGAAATATAGCAGTTGATCGTATTCCTATGATAGAGTTAGAAGTCCTTAAACTTAGGGGTTTTGTTTTTTTGTTAATAAGTTGCCTATTCTCTAGGATAATCCTATTCTCTAGAGTAGTGCTATTAGTGTTTGAACTCTTCTCAGTTAAATTAGCACGTTGGTAGCTATCTACGTGGGTTGCAAGTTTTTCTCGTTTCTGTTTTGTAATGGCTATTAAATAGACAAAGTTGATTATCAATTTGATGATTATTCAAGTCCAGTTGTGTTGGGTTCTTCAAAGTTTTTAACATTCTTGGTATCAAAGCCACCTTCCATTGGGGCCTAAGAAAGGAGAGTTGTAGTCTTCTTGAGTGACTTGAAAAAGGAGAAATGAGTGAAGAGAAGGATTTCACGCAGCCTGCCATACCACACTTTAATGGCCATTATGACCATTGGGCAATGCTCATGGAAAATCTGCTGAGGTCTAAGGGTTTTTGGAAGCTGGTTCAGATGGGTTATGCTGAGCCACAAGCAAGAGCAGAGTTGACAGAGGCATAGTAAAGACAATTGGAAGAGATGGAGCAGAAAGGCCAGAAAATAAAGAATTACCTGTTTCAAGCCATTGACAGGACCATTCTGGAGCAGATTATGGAGAAACGCACCTCGAAGGATATATGGGACTCAATGAAAAAGAAGTATGCAGGCATCGCTAGAGTGAAGCACGCAGCCCTTCAATCATTGAGAAGAGATTGGGAGATCATGGAGATGAAGGTGGGTGAGACCATCACTGAGTATTTTGCTCGAGTTATGAATCTATCAAACAAGATGAGAAGCAATGGAGAGGAAATGAAGGGTGTCACTGTTGTGGAAAAGATTCTTAGGACTTTCACGGAGAAATACAATTACATGGTCGTTTCAATTGAAGAGTCCAAGGATATCGACTCACTCACAATCGATGAATTACAAAGTTCGTTGGTTGTGCATGAGCAAAAGTTCAATAGAAATAGCAGTGGAAGTAGTGGAGAGAAGCATGCTTTAAAGGTGACTATCGACGAAAGAAACAAAGGAGGTCAAGGGAGAGGCAGTTTCAGAGGTAGAGGAAGAGGTAGAGGAAGAGGGCAGCAAGGATTTAGCAAGGCTACTGTGGAGTGTACCGTTGTCACAAACTCGGTCACTTTCAGTATGAATGTCCCACCTGGGATAAATAAGCAAACTATGCCGAACTAGACGAGCAAGAAGAGATTTTGTTGATGGCCTATGTTGAAGATATTGGAGCAAGCAGAGAAGAAATTTGGTTCTTGGACTTGGGGTGCAGCAACCACATGTGTGGTAACAAGGTACTATTCGCTGAGCTTAATGAATCCTTTTAACATGATGTGAAATTAGGCAACAACATAAGAATGAAGGTTTCAAGGAAAGGGAATGTCAAGTTGGAGGTAAATGGAGTTAATTGTGTTATTGGTGATGTATTTTATGTATCGGAATTGAAGAAAAATCTCTTGAGCATAGGACAACTACAAGAGAGAGGTCTTGTAATTCTCATTCACTACCAGAAGTGCAAGATATATCACCCACAGAAAGGCCTTATCATTTAATCCGAGATGACAGCCAATCGGATGTTTGTTTTGGTAGCAAGGATTAAGCCAACTTTGTCCGACTCAAACCAAGAAATCTGTTTCAACACTACAATACAAGACCTTACGCACCTCTGGCATTGCATACTTGGTCACATCAGTAACACAAGATTACAAGTCTTGCAATGAAAGAAAATGGTTCATGGGTTACCTCAGCTTCCAGCCTCAGATGTTGTGTGTGTTGACTGCTTGAAAGGCAAGCAACATCGTGAACCTATTCCAAAAAGGAGCACCTGGAGAGCAACTCAAAGGTTAGAACTCATTCATGCTAACTTATGTGGTCCAATTTCTCCAATTTCAAATAGTGGAAAGAAGTATGTGTTGTGCTTGATTGATGATTATAGTCGAAAACTTGGTCTTATTTTCTAAATGAGAAATCAGAGACATTTGCTGTTTTCAAGCTTTTTAAGATACTTGTTGAGAAAGAAACTAGTCTTGCCATCAAATGTTTACAAACAAACCGAGGAGGAGAGTTTACATCAGTCGAGTTCGACAGTTTTTGCAAAGAAAATGGAATTAGAAGGCAACTAACAACTGCATACACTCCTCAGCAGAACGGGGTTGCAGAAAGAAAGAACCGTACGGTGATGAATTCGGTGAGATGCATGTTATCTGAGAAGGGGATTCCAAAGCCTTTCTAGCCTGAAGCAGTAAAGTGGATTGTCTATGTGCTAAATCGGTGTCCCACTGTGGCTTTGAAAGATACAACACCAGAAGAGGTCTAGAGTGGTGTGAAGCCGTCAGTTGAATATCTGAGAGTCTTCGGATGCATGTGTCACGTGCATATACCTGATGTGAAGAGAACAAAATTGGAGAATAAGATTACCAGCGGTGTTTTTATGAGGATAAGTGATGAGTCGAAAGGTTATAGAATATATGATCCCATGACAAAGAAGATAATGACTAGCAGAGACGTTGTTTTTGAAGAAAAGAGAAAGTGGGATTGGGACAAGAGTTACAAACAGCAGGTACTAGTTGACTTGGAATGGGGAGAAAATGAGGACGAGGTGATTGAGAATCTGAGTGACAATGAAGATGAAAATGTGGTAGTTGATGATGAAGATACAGTGGTATCTCCCTTAAGCTCAAGTTCAGAAGAAGCATGAAATAGGAGGCTACCAATTTGGATGGATGACTACGTAAGTGGAGAAGGACTTTCAGAAGGTGAAGCTAATGTGAATCTGTTAAACTTTGCTTTATTGACAAATGCAGATCCTGTGAATTTTAAAGAGGCCATGGAAGGTGAAGATTGGAGGAAAGCAATGGATACTGAGATCAAATCCATAGAGAAGAATGAAACATGGGTTCTCACTAATTTACTTGAAGGAGCGAAGCGGATCGGAGTCAAATGGGTCTACAAAACAAAGCTGAATGAACATGGTGAGGTAGAGAAGTTTAAAGCTCGGTTGGTTGCCAAAGGTTATGTGCAAGAGTATGGAATTGATTATTCTAAAGTCTTTGCACCAGTGGCTCGGATGGACACAGTGAGAATCATTCTTTCTCTCGCTGCTCACAAGAGTTGGAAGGTATATCAACTTGATGTCAAATCAGCATTCTTGCACGGTGAATTGATGAAGGATGTGTATGTCGAGCAGCCGAAAGGTTTTGAGAAGAAGGAGGAGCTCAATAACGTTTATAAGCTAAGAAAAGCCTTATATAAACTAAAACAAGCCCCTCGAGCTTGGTTTAGTCGCATTGAGGCCTATTTTTTAAGGGAGGGATTTGAGAAATGTCCTAATGAGCAGACACTTTTTGTTAAGACAAACATCCAAGGTAAACTGGTGATCGTAATTTTGTAAGTTGATGATTTAATTTACACTGGGAATGATGATGCAATGATGAGGGAGTTTAAGGATTTAATGATGAAGGAATTTGACATGTCAGACTTAGGAAAAATGAGATACTTTCTCGGATTAGAAGGGCAACAATTGTAGGATGGGATCTTTATCAGCCAAAAGAAGTATGCAATGGATATGCTTAGGAGGTTTGGGATGGAAAAGAGCAATGCAGTACTAAATCCTATAGTTCCAGGGTTCAAGATTTTGAAAGATAAGGGCGGGATTAAAGTTGATGGCACCTTTTATAAGCAGCTTGTTGTGAGTCTAATGTACTTAACTTCTACTCGTCCAGACTTGATGTATGCAGTAAGTTTGATTACTAAATACATGTCTCAACCTACTGAACTTCATCTTATGGCTGCAAAAAGGGTGTTAAGGTATGTGAAAGGCACTGTTGGCTTTGGTATTCTATATAAGAAGGAGGCAAGTGGTGTTTTGACAGCATACACCAATAGTGATTATGCGGGGTGTTTGGAGGATAGTAAGAGCACTTCGGGATATGCATTCATGATGAGCTCGGGGGCGGTGGCTTGGTCATCTAGGAAGCAACTGATTGTAACTTTATCTACAACAGAGGCTGAGTTTGTAGCTGCTGCACCGTGTGCTTGTCAAACAATATGGATGAAAAGGGTACTTAAAATGCTTGGCTGTGAAGGTGATAAGTGTACAACTATTTTCTGTGACAATAGCTCAACAATCAAATTGTCTAGAAATCCAATGATGCATGGAAGAAGCAAGCATATTGGAGTACGTTTTCATTTCTTAAGAGATTTGTCCATGGAAGGAGTGGTGCAGCTAGTTCATTGTGGTTCACAGGAGCAAATTGCTAATGTTCTAACGAAGCCATTAAAGCTAGAGCAGTTTCAAAAGCTTCGAGGTCTCTTGAGAGTGTGTGAGTCACAAAAAGTAAACTAATTAAGTTATGCAGCTTAGTTTAAGGGAGGGTATGATAGAGTTGGAAGTCCTTAAACTTAAGAGTTTTGTTTTTTTGTTAATAAGTTGCCTATTCTCTAAGATAATCCTATTCTCTAGATTAGTGCTGTTAGTGTTTGAAATCTTCTCAGTTAAATTATCACGTTGGTAGCTATCTACGTGGGCTGCAAGTTTTTCTCGTTTCTGTTTTGTAATGGCTATTAAATAACCAAAGTTGATTATCAATTTGATGATTATTCAAGTCCAGTTGTGTTGGGTTCTTCAAAGTTCTTAACATCCTAAACTGGTTAACCAGATAAGGACCAGTAATTAAACTAATAACCAAATAATGTATGATACATTAGAACGAAGTGACAACCAACCCCATCTGCAATACCCGTTAAACGGCCACATAACAACATGATTTGGTTGACATTGAGAAGGAGACAAATGACTGTTTTTAGGCTAACCAACCCCAACTGCATTACCCGTTAAACGGTCATATAACAATGTGGTTTGGTTGATATTGAGAAGGAGACAAATGACTGTTTTTAAGCTAAGCAAGGATGTACCAACCAATGATGTCTCTATAACCTGTAGGTTTCGTTACTTTAAGTGACTGTTAAACTGTCCATATTTGGTTTCCTTCATCAACCGACAATTGACGTGAATCCAGCTTCTTTGTTACAATTTCACACGTAAAGATTAGAAGTCGTCTTATACTGCGTTAACTTTGAATGTCTTAGATTCAACTCTTGGAAATCGGTTGGTAAAATAGTAGAAATACATCATGATGCCACATGCTATACGTATCATAGATCTCCACTAAAAAGGTTTCCGCAATCTTCTTTTAGAAATCCAATAAGTCCAATAAGTTCGATTTGGTGCAAGTACTTAAAAAAGTAAAGGGTAACTCGATCTCTCCAAACTCTACGTCTCTTGGAATTTTTTGACTAATTCATTGTTATTTTTGTTAATGTTATTTAATTAAGAGAGGGACATGAGAACTTTCAAGTTTATTGTTGAATTTATCTTATTTTTTTGTAAAATTAAGTCCAATTTTATTAATTTGAATAAAATAGCATTATTTAATTAACTAAGTGGACCTTAATAATATATTGTCTTTGTTATCTAATCTTATTTAATTATTTTTATAAAGTATTAAAATCTAAATTTATTTATATCTTTGGAATAAAAATGAAGTGTCATAAATTATTCTTAATCAGAAAAAGAGTATAGAATAATACATTGTTACCATTACAAGTTCAACTCCACTAACATTGATGAAATACAATTTTGATCAGTTGTTAACAATCTTTATTCACCACTTTATTAATTAACATATGTACACATTATTTTATGTGTACAAAATTTTGAAATAATTATTATTAAAAGATCAATATCCTTAATAGTTATTACTTGTTTTTACCTTAAAACCATTTATGTTATGTAAAAGATATTGTGTTTAAGTCAATTTATAATTTAGATAATTATTTATTTATCTTGCATGTATACCAAGAATATTTTTGTAAACTCTAATCTTTATTTTTTAATTTGAATAATATACTCATTAACATTTCTAATAAGATATTATCTTTTTTATTTCAAAAATTTTCTGAAATTTTAGACGTGATCTATATTTTGTGTAAGAAGTACTTATATTATATCCCATAACTTATAATTTAAGATGAATTTTTTTAATGATATCCACATTTAACTTGCATTAATATAAAATGTAAGAAGGTAATTATATAAATTTTATTTTAAGAACAGGGTTATGCCCAATTTGACTTTGAATTGATATATCGTTTAGGAGATCTTTCAGATTGGATCTGAAAATCCAACTTTGTACCGCACTTGTTGAGCAAAAGAATAATGTTGTCCACAAGATTGTGATTATTTATTAAAAAGAAGCACAAAACGTGATTTTGATATTTCTTTTTAGCGTTACGCGTGTACATCTCCATAAGAGATAGGATTGCTCAAAACGACAAATCACAAGGGTGTCTATGTTATTGTTTTTACTTTTTAGCGACAACCCTTCCTAAAACTTGCATGTCACGTTAGTGCTCTCTCTTTAATATTGGTGTGGTATTCTTCATCTAATCAAATCAAACCACCATTTGCGACTTGCTTTGGAGTCACTTCATTTTTATTGGCGCTCCTTTAAATGACCAGTTGATTAATCTTCTTCTTTTTAATTTTTATGAATAAGAGAGAATATTTGGCTTAAGATGTACTATAATTTAGAAGTGGAATCCCATACACAAGTTTATCCAGATGACTATCCTTTCTCTTCATTGGATTGAAGAAAATCCACTTTCATGTCGGAGATTATTATGAAATTTCAAAAAGTGGAGAGATGGATCTAGATATTTGTCATCGAAACCCAAGCAACTTATTATTATTATTATTTTGAGTTAATTATAAATTTGTAATTAAAGTTACATATCTTTAGACTTGCGCCTCAACAGTTTTAATTGAATATTGATGATGATGATGATAAAATTACATATCCTTTAGTTTGTAGCAGTTGGAATATGTAAACAATTCCTTTGATAAATACACAAAGTTATCAACGACTTAAGACTTTATAGCTTTAATATGCAAAATTTTATTATTTACACATCTAGATAGATGTGTAGTACTTGAAGTAATTGATTAATTTAAGTGTATATATATATATATATTTTAAAAAGGATTAGTCTCTGGACTAATCCCTCCACGGCGGGAACATCTCAAATTAAGGAGGGTTACCGCTGACTCAGGAGTCTGCTGCATGGCCAAGAGTCAAACTCTCGACCTCTTGGTTAAGCGACGAAAGGATGTGTCACTTATGCCAACCCACTAAGTTATTTTTTTAATTTAAGTATATATTTATATTTTGGTAGTAAAATTAAATTCTGTACCAATTTCAATACGCTATTCATTACATTAATCGTAGCTGACAGATTTTAATAAATAAATCTTCCCAATGAATTAGCCATCTATCCGGCGACTTGAGCCTTTCTGAGTTTCTGTTTTGTTAACACGTTTTTGTACTGTGTGCATGCATACGGGTAAAGAATCTTTGTGAGTTTGCGTGCCATTTCAGATTAACGCGCAAGAGAACAAAATCTAGGATGTTAACAGCCATTATTAATTCAATGTCAGAAGCAGAATTGAATTGCGTATCGCGTAAAGTGCAGGGACACGAGCTGTTCAAATCTCTTTACCTAGCGCGTGCATGAGCATGAGCATGGTTGATGGTACCCATCTTGCTTTCAGCCAGTGAGTGTGCCCATACCCCTCACATGTCCCGTTCATATAAGGTTGCTTTTGACAAGTCACCAGCATTTGACTAGTCTTTGCCAAGCAACTATAACTTGAAACACTTTGCTAGTCAAATTTATTTATGTATCCCACGTAGACAAACAAGTGGTTTGTATGCATGAACTTTCATTGAGCCATTGAAGGGGAACTAGTCCAGGCCATACTTGGTTGGAACAGCTGGCCCAATCACGCTGTGTTTTAGCCGGCAGCACTACAATCCAATTAGTTTGTAGTGACTCTCCAAATAATTTTAGGGATTAGAAGTTTTGAGTTTAAAGTCTTCATAAAATTAAATTCGTAATTTTAAGTATTGGAAAATAAGGTTCTTCTACCTATTTTTTTTATTGTAATTTTTAATTTTCATTTTTTGTTATTTTTGTTTTTGTTTTTGTTTTTCTTTAAAATAAAAACAAAAATCTGTTTAGTTGTTAATACCAATGTAGTTATATTTTTATTACTGATAATAATTACATATTATATCAAACTTAAATATAAGTTATTTTTAATTAAATAAATTTATTTCAATATCTTATATAATATTTATAAGTAAATTATGAATAAAATTATTTTATTTTATTAAAATAAATAACATAAAAATTATTTTGTAATTATTAAATCCAATTTTAATTTTAATTTATATATTTGAAGATATTTTAAATTTAATTATTTTTAATAATTATTATTAATATATTAATTTAATTAAATTAGAAATTGTAAATAAAATAGTTCATAATTCTTATGATAATTAATTATATTATATTATATTATTCATAATTTATATTAAAAATTAATATATTAATATATTAAATAATATATATTTAGTTGATAGTAAATCATATTATGAAAAACAAAAACAAAAAATAAGAACTACTTTTTATAGTTTTCATAATTTTAGAAAATTGGAAGAACTCAAAACCAAAAATAGAAAACAAAAACTTAAACTAACATTTTTTAATTAAATTTAAGAACAAAAACAGAAAACTAAAACTAAAACTAAAAATAAAAATAAAAACAAAAACAAACAAACTCACTTTACATTAAATAAGAAAATCAAATTACTATTTAAATTAACTTATTTTTTAAATTTAGATCAATAACTCATTCACCATTAATAAAATATTAAGTATACTTAAAAGTTTACTTAGAGCCAATAAGAAATATAATAATTATATAATTTTCTTCGTAAGTAAAAATAAAAATAACCCGGTAATCCTAAGCAATAAGACTGGAATGAAAAGACAATGCGATGTGCTGGTTAGCTCAACATTCATGTTGTCCAAAGGTGGTAATTAACTTACCACATATCACCATTCCCAGCTTCTAACAGACTAAGATACCATCACAGAAGAAAAAGAGCAAAAGGAAAAGGAATGTAATTCCCTCTTTTATCTAAGATAAAGCAGAGGAATATATGGGCACAGCACATATAAGTAAGATAAGTTCTGAGAATTTTTCCTTTCTGCAAATGGAAGAAGGCAATAGGGAGTTTGAAAAAGGTATTGTCCGTCAAGTTCTACTGCCCATCCCATTAGTTCTTTTTTTTTTTTTCTCCCTTTCATCTCGTTCGCTCCTCCAGTCGGAATTTTGTTTACCGTTGGCCTACCCTATTTCTTCTTTTGCATAGAAAATCCATTCTTTTGCAATTGTTCTTCTCAAAGAATAAACCGGGAATCATATAACCGGTAGATCAAGCATTTTGTGCCAAGGAATGTCAAATACTAGAGATGTGCAAGTTACTGATCAAGGTCTTGGTGTTAAGTATTATGCACCATTGAACTGTCTCAGCCATTCTAAGTTACTAATTTGGCTTGAGATCAGGATCCATAGTAGGGTTTAGAAGTACTTCCTTTGCTTTAGTAGCTCGTATTGAAATGTCGATATCTGAATTATTACCGCTGAGCAAGCGGACCACTTATATATAAAAGCTAAACTTCATTAAGAATAGGAGGCACATTACACGGTAGCTAAACGAAAGCTATATAAGAACTTGAACACGCAAATCGCTATATTGCAGTAGGCTACTTAATGCAAAGCACGCTAGACTATAATAATCAAGCCAATTTTATTCTTGGAAACTTGAAGTGGATGTAACGTAGTAAATGTTTAAGATAAAGCTTGGTTGGACTTAAGCATTTGACTGAGAGCGCCACTTAGATGGAGAGACATGATTTCATTGGTGGAACCCACGAGCTTTCCATCGATGAAAACTGCAGGAAGTGGCGCATTGCATCCTAACCTCACAATAGCTTTCTCCATTTCTCGCCCATCAGGGTCTCCGTCAATGTCGTATACCTGAGGCTCCACTCCAATTTCCTGGAACAGGATTTTGACAGCATAGCACAAGCAACATGAGCTCTTGCTGAATATCACTACCCCTTTCTCTGAGGCTAATGCCAGCACCTTGTTCATGTTGATAATCCTGGATTCAGAATTTTTTCCTGATCTGGACAAGTTTTCTACTCTAGTGCAGATAAGTTCTTGGCTTTTTCTTTTTTTTGGGATTTTTACTGGAAACCAAAGACCATTAGACCGAATTCTGCGGAATTCGATCCAATGGTGATTGAGGTAGGAAAGATTATAAGCGGGGGGTGGGGGGGTGAGCAAGAGAGGAAAAGAGTTGAAAGTTGAAGGTTATTTGAACTTATGCCCTCATGCTGGACTATTTATAGGGACAGGTAAGAATGGAGTCCATTGTTTGAAGAAGAACATTCAAAAGCGGAGCAGCTTTACTTAGATGCCCGATATTATCAAAGTTACCTTTAAAGATAGAGACTACTGTACTTCAATGTGCCGAACAAGTTGGAACTTGTATTTTCTGTACCATACAGTCAAGTTTTGTGTTAAGACGATGGGCCTCTTATTAAATATCATAAACTTCTTCAAAACCGGAAAGCAGCTCTAATAAGAGTAGTAAATATAAAAAAGCAAGTATGCAAAACAGATAACATGCTCATCCTACCAACCATCCGTTCAATTTCAACCTTGGTTGATATTATTTTATTAATTCAGGATGAAAAATATTGCAAGTCTAGTCAATTTTAACAGATTCCCGCAATCACCTTCTCTGAGTCGACCTTGTGATGAAAGATCGGGAATGTGAAGGCTTTCGGTGGTTACGATTCTTTATGTTGCCCCCACCAACTTGCACGATTCCTTCAACCAATGCTGCACTCCAATGAATTATGCTCTCGCATGTGTAGATTCAGTCAGTGAATGGCGACACGTGCATGACAGAAATAGAAATGAAACATGCCTTCCCTTGAATGTGCATTCTCAAACGCATAAAACTCGTGAAGGTTTTAACTTGCTATCTTAATTAATGTGCCTACATAGTCTATAATTGCCGCAAATAATCTGGCAACTGCAGTGTAAGCAAATAACAGCACATTCGGTGTCCGCTCATAGAACAGTACATTCGGTAATACGGACGTATGTATGTAAACCATTCATACTCATTGTTTACACTTTCATGGCTCGGCCTCTCGTAGCTTTTTCTTAATAAGTGAAGCCGCTATGTTTGATCATGCATAGATGGGAGCACATATATGCACTCATGATTCGTGGGATGGGACACACGCACACACACCCACACACACATGTATACAAGCATACCATGTTATTAGTCTGTGGCCCTAAGCTTAAAAAGCGAAGCATTTTGGATATGGAAGAATACATCGGATCCTAGGATCAACTTTTTGGTCATCACCTTAGAGCGGTGAGGCATTAAT
This sequence comes from Erythroxylum longipes, assembly GCA_027563885.1. Classification (NCBI taxonomy): domain Eukaryota; kingdom Viridiplantae; phylum Streptophyta; class Magnoliopsida; order Malpighiales; family Erythroxylaceae; genus Erythroxylum; species Erythroxylum longipes. The sequence continues at coordinate 8,850,466 of JAOQMS010000004.1, read as the reverse complement.
CAAATAACTGAATAACTAACTCTCAAACTAAAGCACAAAGAACAATGGCAGATTTAATTCTCTTAAGCTGATAAGACGTAGACTGAAAGAAACATCAGAGGCAGCACATTGGAGACGAGCATTTCCGTTCTGCTATTTAGTGGATCTGCAGATGAATTGCCTCTGCTAATATAAATACTGCAGTTTCCACTTCAAGATAAGGGGGATCACTTTCAGTAAAGTGGCAAATGTGAAGCATCTCAATTTGCTTATTTGAATTGCGGGAACTTTATTCTGTTTTCAGATTTACTTTCCACAGATAGATAGGAACAATTCTGCTAAGCTTTTTCTGAACAAGAATTTCACCGAAATGTCTGAGGATCAATTATTAGGCTGTATTTAAGGCTTACATGTGATGTTTTGTCTATTATGTGGACAGGTAAGAATCCTACAAAGTTTGAACCTACAATATGGTTTGGCAAGTGTGTCTCTTGAGGTTTATGCAGAACCCATTGTAATGAAAACTCGATAAATTATTTTTTTTATGAAGTGCCTCTAGAAATTCTTGAGGGAACTTCTTACAGAGTAACATTTTCGAATTACAATGTAGTGGGGAAATTGAAGAAAAAGCAGAGCCCTCAATATAACATTGTTTTTCACCATATATAGTATAGTAGCTAGTGTATTAGGATAATTAATGAGACGTGCATGGGGCGAGCTTTGTTGAAGATGTGCTAGAACCAGATTGCTTTGGCATCTTTAAGCATTCGTTTGAGAGTTCCATCCAAGTGAAGGGACAACACATCTTTGGCTGTGCCTACATATCTTCCACCAATGAAAACTGCTGGAACAGTAGGATTGCACCCAAGACTACGTAAAGCCCACTCCATTTCTCTCCCATTCACATCCCTATCAACTTCATGAATCGCAGGGCTCGCACCAAGATCGTAAAACAGTCTCATGATGCTATGGCACATACAACATGAGCTGTTGGTGAAGATAACTGCAGCATTCTTTGAAGCCAAATCTCTCACTATATCCATTGTTACAGGAACAACTATTCTCTCAATCTGCTAAGAAATGAAAATAACTATATACCTTTCCTGTGCAGTAAAGAATTAGCTGGAAGTAGCTATGAAGAAGGAAACTGGACAAGTTAGCTAGTGAGTGGCAGGTAGCTCTTTTATGTATGTACTTGACTATTGAGGCTTCGCTGTGTGAGTTTGAGATTCATAGGGTCGTATTTATAAGGGGTGGTGAGGGTGGTAGATTGGATTGTTCCAATCCGTAAAGTCAAGATTAATTCTAAAAAACAAACCGTGCAGCAAAAAAAATATATGAAAAGGATAAAGAGAAAAATTCCTTACAGATATTTGTTTGGATAAGAAAATTGCCACTCGTGATTTATCTGATGGCGACCCTTTATGCTATAAACAACTTGGATCATCCCTAACTATAAAACATAATTCAAAGTTCCTCCAGATTGTCCGTACAACTTAAAAAATATTTGAAAGAACAAGAACAAAATGAATACATTAATACACTATAAGCTTTAGATCCGAAGCCATAAATGGCATAGAAATTTTAAGATATGGAAGATCTGAGAACTATGCAGATAAGAATGTGGAGGAGAATAATTTATCAGAACTTTAACTGGTTTAGAGAAGTTGGCTTGGAATGTCAAAGGGTTCTCCAAGACGTAAAAAGTCCATTAACCGACTCAGGATGATGATGTCTAGTGTCAGCATTTTCCTTTTGATAATCGATGCCTACTGTAGTTGCGGGCATGACGTAATTGGGTTCTTAAAAATTGCCGATCTCTAAAGATCGTTTTTATAGGATACATTTGTCATACGTGTACATGGTTATTCGTCCTTCTAGCTAGCACCTATTGCTATTGGCTGATGTGGAGAAGGATAGAGTTTATCCAATCTTTTCCAACTTCCTGGCACTTGTCCCCTTTACGTATCCATGGGAAACCAAATTATCAGATACGAAAATGATAATAGATATATGTGTCTGTGTGTATATGTATCCTAACGAAGGTGTTGTTGTATATGTAAGGTAATTGACCTCTTGCTCCTTGTGTTTGTTGAACCCCGCTCTGTAAGTTTGTGATAAGACCACAGAATTTCGAGATACCTCACTACTCTTATTTACAAAAGAGCCTTTACCTTACTGGTAATGAGGTAAAACTAAAACGATAAAAATGAGTGCCTCTACCTAACTTCATAATCACAAATTAAATTAACACATTTTACATCCCCTAAGTTGGAGCTTGGTGGACATCTAACAAGCCCAACTTGGATAGGAAAAAAGAAAATGATGGAGTAGTAAGAGGATTCGTGAACATATTTGCAACTCGTTGCTTAGTTGAAATATGAAGAAGAGAAATAAATCATGTTTTTAGTGATCACGAACTAAATGACATTTAATTTCAAGATGTTTCATTCTTTTATGAAAAATTGGATAGTTGTATTATGAAGTACGACTTGATTGTTATACCAAAGATGGATCGGAGTCGGAATTGAGGTTTGGAAATCATGGTGAAGATGCCATAACAAGCAATTATTCATGTTAATTGATGCATTGGCCAAAAATATGAACACTGTTGGTCCAGTATTCATATAAGACAGTTTCTAAAAGATTTGTTTTAGGCTTTGTAAGGACACTGTTGGTCCAGCACTGTATTTATAAAATAGAAATACAACAGAAAAGATTACATTGAACAGAAAAGATTACGTCTAACAGAAGACGTTAGAAATTACAACAACCCA
>JAOQMS010000004.1:8802588-8828867 GCA_027563885.1 Erythroxylum longipes | reverse complement strand
TTCTTCTATCTTTGAAAGACCAAGTCATTCTTTTTCTTGTCTTGTCTTATTTCCTTCTTCGTGGCTTTCTTCTCTAAACTTCATCTTCTTCACGGTTTTCTCACCAAAGTTACACCTTGTTTCCATCTCTCTTTTACAACTCCCATCTTGTTGTCAATTTCTTTTGCCTTAAGAAAAACCTAACCTAAACCACCTTCAAGATGATGTATGTGGTTGCATGAGAGTTAGGGTTTCTTGGAGTTTTTGAAGATTTTGGAGTTTTATCAAAGGAGCAACTGGAACGTCAATATCTAGACGTTGCTGGAACCTCCAGGCATTAGTTTCAGGAGCAACCTGTGAGTCGACCTAGATGGTCTCACTTTCATTGTTTGTTATGTTTAAAATTCTGTATTGAATTACTACTGAATGTGAACATGATTGAGATAATTCTAGATGTTAATGGTCTGAGGAGATTAATAAATGTGAGAACATAGGAAGTGCTCATTGTATGTGAATTGGACTGAAATAAATGATTCTCAACATTTTTGTTCAATGTCGGACATCGATCCAATGATTATATGTGAATGTGAATGTGAAAAATTGAGCACTAGTGATTGTTTGATAATATGTGAATGTAGTGCATTTCATTATATGAATGCATGAAAGAAAAAGGTTGTTGTGACCAGAGTAGCAACTGAAAAAGAGCTTAAAGCTCAGAAATTGAAAAAGAGCTTAAAGCTCAGAATGTGATAAGAGCCTCTGGTTCACTATGTAAAATGAGCCCTGTATCCCCGACGGATAAGGGACAGTTATTAATGAGCCCGGCATCCACAATGAATACAAGACAGTTATAGGCACTCGGTCACAACAATAATAATTGAAAGTGAGTCTCATGAGCATTGCATATGCATTTGATATGTGTGATTTAAATTATGGAAATGAATAGTTTGAATGATTTCTGATGCGAAAATTGAATTAAGTGAATATGAAGTGTATGTGATTCAACATGTTAATTAGTGAAATGATGTGAATTACGTGATTATATGAATTGATGTGTTATGTGATTGGGTAAACCATCGAGGATGATCCACTCACTGAGTTCGCAAAACTCAACCCAATATTGCAACATTTTTTTCAGGCTTATAGAGATCTCTAGTTAGACGAAATTGAAGTCTAACCACTGCATACAGATAAAAGATAGAGATCGAGATCAATTGGCATCTGCATTTGTATTTTATTATTTTGTATTAAAATGTGTATTACTGTACAATGTGTATGTGAATGATTCTGTAATGACATTATGACTAAAAGTGTTTTGTATCTGTAATGGGCCCAAGTGAGTATTGAAATTTTGATATGTATATTGATTGTAACTTTGTCAATCCTTTTGAAAATATTTATGAATAAAACGGGCATTTTGATTGTTAATTTTCCGAAATATACGTGTGACTCGTGAAAAGCTTTTAATGAGTTTAATTGTTTGATTGTTCTAACATGTCACTCTTGTAGAGTATGTTCTCGAATACCGTTGATGTGTTCTGGAATATGCCCTATAGGAGTGGGGTGCTACATTTTAAGCAGCATCTATACTCTTGAGAATCATATCATTACTATTATGCTTTAGAGAGTGAAATTATTCTATCAAGAGATAAATTGTTATTTTGTTTTTCTGTGAGCTTTTAGAAGCTTGTCATATATTTCGAGTGTGAAAGTTTGGAGAACTTTGAAAAACATGTACTTGTGAACTTGGAGAGGTTTGCCAAATTTAATACTTAGTTTTATAATGAAACACTCAAGTTGAATACTTGGGAGTTAAACGTAGGTTTGAGTTGTAAACTGAACTAGTATAAATCGACTGCGTCTTTCTCTCTCTCTTTAACTTTTAATTAATTACCGCATTATATTGTGTATGTGATGGTTTTAAAAGGCCCCTTCTGTTTTCAATTTGCAAGAAGTTCCTTTCAGTTTTAACAAGAGCATTATGTTTTTAAATTGTTTTAACAGGATTTATCATTTAGTAGGCACTTTTAGTTTAAATAGGGTCATATCCTATAAAAGGCTCCTATTGACTAACAAGCTCCTGTTTTTTAAAAAGTCTTTATCGTCTGATAGGCTCCTACTATTTTATTAGGATCTATTTATTATACGAATTGAAAGAACTTGCAAAATTTTTTTATACACACAATTCACGCCCTCTTGCATGTATTTGCTTTTATCATCTCCTTCTTGTTCCATTTCCCCGTTAGTTTTATTAGCTGCAAAGGATTGATTACTAACCTTTCCTTTCTTTTCTTGTAATTCTTTATACTAATCTGGTACTTCATGTAACTTGAAACATGTATTCCTTCTAATGCCCTTTTTTTTTTTTGCAATAATTGCAATCCATTTCACTCTTATTTATGGTTCCTTCTTTTTGCTTCATATTTTGCCTTCTTTTTCCATTATTGCCTATTTTTATATTTTGTGTTCTTGTTAACATTGCATTATTCTCAATTCAGTTTGAGAATTTGATATGGACTTTCTTATGCTTTTTTTCCTCTAAGACCATAGAATAGGCTTTATTAACTATAGGTAAAGGATCCATAAGTAGGATATGATTTCTTATGTTGTCGTAACTATCATTAAGACCCAATAGAAATTGCATCGATTGGTTAAAAGATGTCATAGCTGCGAATACTTTAGCAGCTCCACATATGCATTGTATAGTTGCTCCACAAGTACACTATGGTCTAGGCATCAAACACACAAATTCATCCTATAGTTTCTTTAGTTTAGTGAAAATATTTGGCTACAAACATGTTCCCTTGCGATATAAAACTTATTTCCCTATGTAATTGATACATCAATAGACCATTACATTACCCAAATCTTTTTTCTAATTCTAGCCATAGTTCCCTAGCATAATTAGTGTAAATGAAGGTCTTAATGATCTCTTTGGACATAGAATTCAAAATTCAATATCTCATCATATAATCGACATGTATCCATTTGTCATAGTTATCTAAATCTCGATTAGGTTTTGTGCATTTTTCCATCAATAAACACGCACTTTCAATCTATATAAGTTCAAGCTCTGTTTATCCTAACTAGGTGAAATGACAGTTTCATGTGTTGTAAATAAGGAATAAGCAATCTTATCTGCTGTTGCTATTGCCGATATGATCTTTTCATTCCTACTGGATGAGACAAAGTCTTCCTCTTAATAAGATTCTACTCCGACTATTCTCAAGGTATCTACTGACTCGAGGTGAGAATGAGAATCAAATCGATTAAATCATAAAAGTCTATTTACTTATATAAAAGCATAATCGAAAAAGGAGCAGATGGTTCATATGGCAACGGAAGAGTTAGTTGCCTTTTTTGAAGTCTTCTAGGGAAGATCAACTGTTCACCGCCTTGGCCCCTAGAGCAGTTCTCGTTGATCTACTCCATTTCAAATAGTTGTTACGAGACAAAGTAGAAGTTACTAAAGATGATATCTGGATGATATGATCCTTAAAGATAAATAAATTTTCACTACCTTGCAACTGATTTTCATCCCCTTTTTGGACTGCTTCTAAGAGAGAATGGGTATTTGATTCATCCAACACATCCTCCACTTTGTAATCAAAGGATTAGCTATAAAGTAAATCGCTTTTTCTTCAAATCGAAATATCGGACTCGATTAGGACCGAATGCTCTAAAACCATGAATCAAGCTCTGGCAATTTTAGAGTTTGTGAAAAAAATCACAGAATTTCGAGTTACATACAAAAGAGTCTTCAGCTCAGTATTTATACAAGCTAGCAATGGGTAAAAACCGAAACATTTAAAATATCTGTCTCTGATTAACTTCCTAGTCACAAATTAAATTAACACATATTACATACCTCAACAACAAGATTTAAATATAAATTTTCCTCCAACTTAACCAACTGCATGAAGCAGTTGTTCTTGAGAAGCATAAATCATTCTTTTTATATTTTGCCGACTTTATCCACGTACACATTCATATTCGGTTCTATCTCTTTCCAGCAATAGAGTTAGCGAGGGCCTTACAAAGATGGCAAAGGGCAATCAATACCAACGCTATGAATGACACACATCCTTGCGCTAGAGCTGGTAAAATTTGAACAATGAATGAGTCATCGGCCACTTTAAAATATGCCATTAGAATCCTTCTACCAAAGTTCAGGAATATGCATTTATTCGTCCTGCTCCTGCACACGTATGTGTCGGCCAAATTTCTATAACACTTACATCTGGTATATGAATGGCTATGCGCATCGCCATATGCTTCCATGCATAACATCCCATCATATTTTGATTCTTACTGTTATTCCACAAATGGGTTATGGTCTATTGGGCCAAGAAAATTAGATTTAGACATCAGAAATGAAAAAAGAACATGGACTATTAGTATTACTTGAAAACAAGAAGCCCATTCTTTTTCCTTTTATTTTTTCCAATAAAACCCTTACTCCTTCGGCTTACACTCTTTGTGTCAGCCCACCGTTTTCGGCTACTCTTTCCTCCTGTTCGTCTGGTGAGAACACGTAGATTTTGTTGTGTTTTTTTGGGTTTCTTCTGCTATCGTTTTGCAGGTTCTAGGTTTTCAAGTTATAACCTTTAGTTTTATGTGCTTCATATACGTGACACGCAAGATCAGACTTTGTTTTTATGTTGATGCGTGGCACAGATCGTCTCCTCCACGCAAGATCAGACGCCAAAGGTAACGAATCTATATTCTGGATGCTTGCGCCTACTTCATCTTGCTTTCTTTAACAATTGTACCATCCTTGCTAGGCATGGGATTCAACTTGAAGGGCTCACCGGTGTAAAGCAAGAAGGGTCAACCTCATTCCGGGTATGAACCTGTAATCAAATCCTCTTTACGGTTAAGAATGATCTATTTCCGAGCTGATTAGTTGTTCCCTAACACTGACAGTGATTGTTTATACCCACACATCTTTGGAACGTTCCTTAAACTGGAACTTCGTCAGGTTTCTTTCTTTCCATAATTCTTGAGAAGATATGGCAAGAATCAGCGCCTTCCGCTTCCAGATTTAAGTGGCATTTTGTGCATTAGTAAGCATATTAACCAACTCCATTAGGGAATTTGATAGCTCATACCAACCGAAGTGTACTCTGGACAAATTCCAGATTTAGAGAAAGGGCAGAGAAAAAACAGGTGGCCCTTGTTTCTAATTCATCTTTGCAGAAACAGCAAATCCCATCCTGATTTTGTAAGTAATGTAGTCTATCCATAGTAGCAATTCTGTTATCAACCATTAGCCATAGAAGGAAAGTTGTACTGGGTCTTAGGAAATTATTCCAGATTACCCTAGCCCAGGGCACATCTTGATCTGAACAATAAACCCATTTCCTATAGGCTTTGCTAGAAAAACTCTCAATAGGACTGCAACTTTCTTCATAATTTGATTTTTATTGGACTGCGACTTTTTTAAGTGTCTAGGTAAAGTTACTGCCTTTGATAGCGAGCATTATGTAATTTTATTTTCTTTATATGATTAAGAACTCTTAGCTAATATGGATTGAATGTGTTTGTATTGGGTCTTGTTAACTGGAAGTTAGTAAGAAAGAATCACGTGGGTAGAGTGTTTAGTTGGAATTAAAAATTTAGGGGAGTTGTTTTTTAGTTTAATTTTTGACATTGATCAATTGTGTTAGTCTGTTGGGTATGTATTTACTTTTTTGAATGTGGTTTTATTCTTCATGGTGTAAATTTTTTGTGGTAAGCAAATAAGCAGAAATCGATCATAATTTTCTGTAGTCTCATTTTCGCATTTCTTCATTGATAAAGGGGTGAATAAGAGGCTTGATTTCATTAACTGTCTCAGTTTGAGCAAATTCCAATGTCCTTTTGAGTTAATGTTGAATTAGTTCCAATTTATAAATCATCCTATTCTGATATGCCTTAGCTCTCCTCTTAATGTGCAACATTATGTGCTTCATTTTTTGAAAAAGAGAAAAGGTAGGACAAAAATGGATATGATGGCATTCCACTTCTTCTAACAACTGTTTCCTAGTGTTTGATTGCAAGATGCTAAATTTTTTAGTAGGATGATTTTAAAAGTGGAAGAGTTGGTAGCAGGATAAGAGCTATACCCTTGCCCTATGTGGTCCAGGACTAGCGACAAATAATAAGAGACTTGCTGAAGTCTATTTTAGGCGCAAATATAAATAGTAATTGATAATTGGATCTATTATTTTTCAGCATCAATTTCTTTCTTAGTTAGGGTGATGTAAAAGAGCTTAGGATTTATAAGAGAAGTACAAGAGGGCAAATTGCTCAATCACAAGTTTTAATTTGGTTGAATGAAGAATCGGAGTTGAGTTGACAGCAAGGCCAACAAAGGTTGAAATTCACTTTATGCTAGCTCTTCCTTATTTGGTAAGGAGTAATTAGTAAGCTATATATATTGTTCTAGTTTATTTAGGGCCTAAGCTTAATAAAGAATAAAGAATCTTTGTTAGAGTAGGATTCAGTTATATTTTGGATATTTTAGTTGGGAATTCCTTTAATACTAGAATCAGGGTTCGAACAACTTTTCTGTATGTGTGTGTGTGTACCCAGCCTTTCAAAGAGGAAAAAAAGCCTGATTTTCTCTACAAACTTGAGTTTTCAACTAGAAGATGTAATGCTACTCTAATAGTGATTCTTAGACTCCATGAGTGATTCCTAGTTTTCTGCCCTCCATAATTTGTTTAAGTCACTAAAATTCGAGCACTTCTACACCAAATCTCCAGCAACCAAAAAGCCTAAAATTTCATCCATATCAAATCTGAAATTCCTGTAACTTATAACAAATATTCCAAATCTGAAATTCCATCAAATCTTATTACTGTCGAGTGTCAACCAAGATAACAACACCAACTCGAGTTTTCTTCTGTTTTGTTGTCTGATCAATATTCCTAGCCAAACAAGAGGAACAGACAGAACAGTTCATGATAGTTCAGGGCAGTTTTGGGATTCAATCTCCAAAGAGATGTTCCATGTCAGATTTACCCTCTGAAACTTGATTGCTATTTTGTGTGGTCAAAGGGTTCCACATTTATATTAGACCCAATTTTTTGCTATTTAAATTTTACACGAGGATAGGTCTTCATTTACAAATTTAAGGTTGAAACTCTATGGGTCAATGAGTATTGGCTTTGAGTTGATTAATGAAGTTGAGACTCATCGGAAAGTTGGCTTTCACCTCCTCTTCATTTGTTTTACTTTGAGCTTCATAGGATTATAATTTGGATAGTAGGAGTTTATGTCCTGCTTTATAGACATTACTGAGTTGATTCTATCTATCAAATCTTCATTTTATAGGTGTTTGCACAGGTTACAGTTCAAAAGTTCCTATGGTTTTCATATTTTTATTAATGACTTAGGTTCTCTTTTAAGGATAATCTGATATTTATGATGCAAAAGAACTTAAAGTATATAGGAGAAATAAAAGAGGGAAAATTAGTCAACCACAAGTCTTAATTTGGTGGGATGAAGATTGAGAATTGAGTTGACAACAAAAGATAAGGGCTGAAATTTGAATTATGTTAGGATTCCTTATAATAAGTTATCCTAGTTGTTTAGGACATAGAATTTTTATTAGAATAGGATTTAAATTTGTTGGAAACCCTTTCGTACTAGAATAAGGGTTCTAAACCTCTATATTTATGTGTATTTAACTCTTCATCAATAATAAACAATTTGGAAATTTTTTTACAAACTCGAGTTTTCAACGAAAAGGTGTGATGCTTTCTTCTAAGCGTGATTCTTAGACCTTAGAACCTCTATATTTATGTGTATTTAACTCTTCATCAATAATAAGCAATTTGGAAATTTTTTACAAACTCGAGTTTTCAACTAAAAGGTGTGATGCTTTCTTCTAAGAGTGATTCTTAGACCTTAGGAGTGATTTCTAGTTTCTTACCTCTCATTCTTTGTGTTCACCACAAAATTCCAACAACCAAAACCCTAACTTTCAGCATATTAAGCCCTGAAATCGTAAGCCTAAATTTCTAGCAATTAACTCTTAAAATTCCAGCCATATAAAATCTGAAATTTCAGCATTCCTAGCCAAAATTCAACCCTAAAACTTGATATTCCAGGAGTCTAATATCATCCATATTTCTTGATTTTGTGATTTTTAGCTACTAGTTAATAATTCTTCTATTTGTCCTACATCAATTTATCATCAATTTTTTCCCCAAATTCATGAGGATGAGCCTTGGAGCAACTGAAGTTGCTCCTTTGTGACCATAAGGTCACATATTCAAGTAATAGAAATAGCCTTTTTGTAAAAATACAAAAGGAACGCTGCGTACGTCATGACCTTTGCTAGATCCTTGCAAAGCATAGAGCCTTGTGCACTTGATGCATTAATTTTTTTTCATGATATTACGGGCCATGCTCTCTGATTTTGCTACCATTTCTTATTGAATGTCAGACTTGTGTTAATAATGTATATTTTTTAATCTCAGGCTTGTGTAGATGGCTGACACTGTGGAATTAGGAGATAAACTTTCTGAAACAAGTTCAGAAAATGCATCTCATGAAAAACATGAAACTCGTGATGAAATGCTTTCCAGGCACAGGTAATTCTAATATTATTATGGTGTTAATTGCTTTATGATTTGGTTATAACATCAAAAAACAGAATACCTTCCTTCCTGAACATGAAATTCTCATGTTCAAATCAGGGGTTCAGTATGGATCCTGTACATGAAATTCTCATTTTGAAGTCAGGGGTTCAATATGGTTTTTTTTTTCCCAATCCTTGTGGTGAGTTATATGTAGAAAATTCCTAGTTTGCTTTCTAACTGTTCATTCTAGATTCCTTGCTAAATATTTAATTTCTTTTTTATCCTTGGAGAATACAGATTGATCTTTTATATCTTTCATCGCCCCAAATATACCATTACTAGCACCAGCGGTATATAAATGTAAATCGTTGGTGAGGTAACTATTCAGACCTCTTAAAGCTAGTTGTAAGGTTTCTCGGGAAGCTTGTATTGGACTTTGATCTAGAACATTTTGTTGTTCAAAATCTTCTTGTCTTTTCTTTTGAAATAAGTGATATGGGCTCTTGCATTACAATTGTTTAAAGATTGACTGGGGTATTGCTAATTTTGTCTAATCATGGGTCTGGCGTCGATGATATACTTTAAGTGGTGACACTGTTACAAATTGTTCTTAAACACTGTCCTGTATGCAGAAAGGAGAAAGCACAGCTGCAGAACAAAGAGATGGAACTTAAAAAAGGTGCAGCAAAGGGTAGTAAGGCTGAACAGAAAGCTAAGAAGAAGCAGGTTGAAGAAGAGATCTCTCAACTTTCTACTAAGCTACAAAAAAAACATGCTGAGGAACTTGCTTCACTGGGCTATAGCAGCAGTAGTAACGGTAATGACAAAAGCAATATTGACAATTTAGTGAAGGCTATAGCTGGTGTTTCTGTTGCCAATCAACCCGAACATGCAAGGATCACCAAGGGTGCAAAGAAGCGGGGAAAGAGAGCTCAACAAGAAGCTGAAAGAGAAAAGAGGATTCTGGAAGAGCAGAGCAGCCTTGTAAGTGATCGAATGATTGAAGATGACAAATTAAAGAAAAAGCTTGAACCCCGTGGATTGATTGTTAACCAAATAAAACCAGATGGGCATTGCCTTTACAGGGCCGTTGAAGATCAGTTGGCACACTTTTCTAGTGGTTCTTCTCCATATACCTACCAAGATCTTCGGAAAATGGTGGCTGGTTATATGAGGGAAAATTCCTCAGATTTCATTCCCTTTTTTCTATCGGATAATACAACAGAAGGAGATTCTAATATTTCAGTTGCAGACAGATTTGAAAAGTATTGTGTTGAAGTGGAGTCTACAGCAGCATGGGGAGGGCATCTAGAGCTTGGGGCTTTATCTCACTGCCTTAGTAAACATATCATGATATTTTCTGGATCCTTTCCTGATGTGGAGATAGGTAAGGAGTATTTATCAGCTGAGGGAGCCTATTCATCTAATGCAAGTATTATGCTGTCATATCATAAGCATGCATTCGGTCTGGGGGAACACTACAATTCGCTTGTTCCAAATTTGATCAGATAGATATGCCGTGTTACCTTTAACAAGGTACTTTTTGTATGCACATTTGGTTTTCTTTGAAGTCTTAAACGAAATTACGACCTGAGCCTGTTTTAGATCTTAAAAGCATATTCTCAGCTTGGCTGATGGACTATTACTTTGTAGAGAGATGTGGATTTGCTTTGCCTCTTGGGGTCAGAATCCTAAATTGGTCCTTAAAATTTCGAGCAAATGTTAGGAGGTTCATGATACTGATAATAATAAATCAGGCGTAGGTTTAGCCTTTTAGGTCAGCCTGTTTTAACTCTGTTTACAAATAAAACGATTTCGTTTTAACTCTGTTTTATAGAGTTGGAATAGAGTTAAGTGATACGAGATGTCGTTTTAGGTTTGTCTATGTATGATACGATAAGTAGGCATGGTAATTTCGGCCCTGCCTGGCCTGACTCATTTTTAGCCCGAATTGGGCGGGCCACGGTAGGACCTCGATTATGAATTACGTTGTTTTGAATTTTTTAACTTTAAAAAATTAATAGATGAGTTGGCCCATTTTGGCCTACCGAGCCTAGGGCCCGACTGGGTTGAGGGCAGCTCGGGTTTGGCTTAACTCATTAATATGCTCTGAGCTCGGCCAAGCTGAGGGTAGCTTAGGTCTGGTTAAAAATAGAGTTAGAATAGGTTAAGTGTTGTACTTATCTTGGCCCACTAACGTGAAGTTTTTTAATAGGCTTGGTTACTCTCAAGTCCCTGGAAAGAGTTTTTGGGACACGATATCTAATGAAATGAATAGGAATTTTGAAGGATAAATCATTGACATGCTTAGTTTTAAGTTAAAAATAGAGTTGAAATGGATTAATTGGTGTAGAGGTAACATGAAGTTCTTAAATAGGCTTGGTTACTCCCAAGCTCCTGGAAAGAGTTTTTGGGACACGATATCCAATGAAATGAATGGGAATTTGGACCTTCTTCTTCAAGAACTTGAAATTGTGTGACGGGCTAAAGAAATGGGCGATTTATGCTCTGGTTTTGTTCTGAGAATTCAAGCACCACAGAATGTAATATATGAATTGGGATGAGCTATACAGTATTGCCATGCAAGGTAAGAAAAAGAGACATGTTAAATCTAGAGTGGTGAAATTATTATCTTAATAAGAAGCGGCTAATTCGGCCGTAGATGCCCATATCCATTATCCAAGTCTGTTAGTCCCTTTCCACCGTCCACCAGTCCCATGATTAGATTTCGGAGAATCAAATCCTTAAAAGAAGATTTAGGCCAATGATGCTCCTCCATTACTCGATCGCACTCGTGGAATTGGCCAATTCCAAAAGTCCACTCCTTCACTTCTTCCATTTTGTTTAGGAAAAAAAACAACCGCCAGTGTTATTTGTACAGTGAATAGCCTAAAAGCTTACGAAAGTTCTCACACTTTGGTGGAGTCAAGGAGGCTTATAATATATTTAACATTTCTTTTGTATTTTTATAGTAAAACGTTTGTATTCATAAAGTTATGATTTTAAATTTCCATAAATGCATATAAAAGTGTTATTTCCTTTTCTTTTTATATTACATCAAATCAATATTGAGTATTGGCTAATGAAAAGACATACGTTTCCTTTCTCATTGATCCATTGGTTCGAACAACAAAAAGACCTTGTTAAAAAAAAGGATCATATGAGTGCAAATTACAGCTAAAAGACAGTGGGGGTAGGAGGTCCGTACACCATAGAAGATAATGATAATGTGATGCGAGAAGCCGATCGCGTTATATCATTTCTTCTTTAAGACTTGCGTATCCACTTCTCGTCTCTGTGTCGAAAGTTTGATTTCATGTGAACAAAAAGCATGTGCAGCCAAACCAGTACTGGAAGCCACCACTTTAAGAATCCATCCATCACCATTCGTTATCTACAACCTGCGGTGTTCTTATCTTAGTTAAATTATAGAGGCAGTCAATATTAAGATATTTATATATAATATTAAAAATTGAAACATTATAAAGTAGAAAAATTGAGATTAAAGATGTTGAAAAAAAAAAATCGATGTGTCATATGCATATTAAATGATATGTTTGATGTTTTGAGGGGAAAAAAAAAGCAGAAAATAATGTTAAAAGAAGGAAATAGGGGTGACCCTTGGGTTAATCATGAGCCGGCATACTTCGTGGGTCAGAAGGGGTAGTATTGGTGGCAATTTCTTGAACCTTAAGGTAAGGGGTATGAGTATGATTCCTTCTCTCGTATGTTCCACCTTCTTTTTATGCAAACGGATTATCAACGTGCGTACCAGAAGCAGAAAAAAGAAGATGCGTCATGCCATTCCTTCTCTCGTATGTTCCACCATCTTTTTATGCCAAGGGATTATCAACGTACGTACCAGAAGCAGAAAAAAGAAGATGCGTCCTGCCTCACCTAGCTAACTATATACGATTCCAATTTGGTAATGGAAAGCCCAGAAGAACCCTAAAAGCAAATTGAAAGTTAAGTTGACAGTTCCACATTGATCCTAGACCCTAGTATTGAGTTCGTACAAATTATCACACTATGTAAGATCCCGTAATCAATGAATATGACAATTTGACGGGAATGTGAAATATTTCACCATATATTTGAGAACTTGTAAAAGATATTCGATCTACAAATAAAACGCTACTTGATAATAATGTTTCTGAAAGCAATGTACTGATATATTCACTACTAATTCTTTATCATTTGATTTGCATTGCAAAACTAATATATAACGAAATTAATTGTTTTGAGGCATTCTTTTTCTATTTTAACTACTACTATTTATCTATCCTATGAAAGAATAATGAAACGAAATTATTGATTAATGTCAATTGAAAGAATAATAAAATGAAATTATTGATTAATGTCATAATTAATCAATACAATTAGATTAACCCTATGATTGTAACATGCTAGATTCAAGAATTAGATGGACAAATACCTGAAAACCACTACAAAATGAAAAGGCTTTAGTATCGAATTAAAACCGTTGCTATAGATGTGAAGTTCGTTACTAAAACTTGTGGTGACGGAAATTGACTCCGTCACATTCCGTTACTGTAGGGAGTGTTGCTAAAGGTTTCGTGATAGAATTGCCATATCCGATGCTAGATAAATCTCGTCTTGTTTCGGGAATTTTTCCCGTTGTGGATTCTATACATTTAGTAATAAAACAATGCGTAACTAGAATAGAATATATTTGTTGCGAAAGGCATTTTCATTTTGCTAAAATAGTTCCTATAGCTAACATATAATTATGCAAAAACAGACTTGTTGCAAGAAAATCGCCTTTTGCCATAGATTTATTGTTACAAGATTCAATGATATCCATGAAAAAATATGATTGTATGCTGAACATTATTGTTACAAAATATTATGCTTAGCAAGAAATTAATTTACTGTTACAAAATCACTAATTAGTAATGATACAAGAATACGTAACTAAATGCTTAATTTTGTAATAACTTAAAGTTCATTACTAAAAGTAATAGCTTGTAACGAAACTTGCTAATACAAAAGGTTATTGCTAGAAGTTCTATATAGTGATGATATATGTTTTGTTGCAAATTAGAATATATTGTAATACAACATAATCATTGCAAAAAATCCAATCAATGGTAACAAAGTGTTATTTTTAACAACAAAATAAATCAATATCACAAAAACATATATGTAATAACGTAAGTTATTGTTGGTTAATACTGTCATTAAAAACATTATATTTAGTGTTAGAATATTTGTCGTTGCAAAATATATGAATTAGTAATACTAAATTCTATTATTAGAAAATAGTGACTAAATATCTCGTTATGCAACGGCATATGATTTATTAATAGAGGTAGTAACTTAAAACAAGAATATAATGGTGGCAACAAAAGTTTTTCTGTTATTTTATTTCTAATAACGGATAATTTTTTATCACAAATTGCAAAAGTAATAATTTCGTACCTTAAAAAATTTATATTTTTAACCATAATTTACATAATAGAATACAAAAATAACATTAAGAAATGAAATTGCATTAATATAAGTTTAACTTCAAGGAAAAATAAATATAACACTTGGAAAGTGAATCCTAATAACGAGATCGAATAAGATGTTCATAGAAGCTATAACATCATTTAATTAACTGAAAAAAATGTTCAATAAGATAATAAACCAACTCTAGTAAATGATGCAAGACTTCTCCTTCAAGCATCCGCATCCGCATCCGCATCCGCATCCGCATCCTACAAATAAATAAATAAATAAAAGTAATATGATAAGTAAAATTAATATTGATTATCTAAAAACAATAAAATAATTTATAGAAAAATATTTAGATTAAGACTTACCACATTTGTCTCATTGGTATGAGATTTTGAGGAGTTAGTGCCATTCGATGAGGCTTCAAACATCTCTTTGAAAGAATCAAAATTAAAATCTCCATTCTTAGCTGCTTCAAGCATATTCTTGAAGTTCTCCATCATTTGATTTTGCACATCCTTCACAATTTGTCCCTTCATTTCTTGAAATTGAGTTGTCATTTCGTTCTTCAAGCTCTGAGCATACTCTTTGGTTTCAGCAAGTTCTTTTATAAGCTCACGTTTTGAAGGTCCATTTGCCTGATAACTAGATGGGGTGGTATTTGGCAAGTAGCTTCTAATACGACCATGTTTTTCTTCACCAAGAACTTTCTCAAAAATCTCATCGTCATCAAGGTTGATCAGTCCTGCTTCTTTTTCAGCTTTATATTTCTTCAACTCTTCCTACATGAATATCAATAATTAAATACATGAATAAATTAAAATTATGAAATTTCTAGCTTCATTCCTACAAAATTGGTCTTCTTTAGTTATTGCTATTATTTGAAATACATATAAATTGTAACTAAAAAAACTAAATATAAGAGTTACCCACATAGTACTACATTTGTCCACTTATAAAAGCATTTACTTACAATGGTCTCCTTTACTTCATCATTTGCAGGAGTTTCATTGTCTGTCTTTGTGTGGGCTATAATGTATTGGTCAGCTCTTGACAATTCCTTTTTATTAACCAATTTCTGCATATAAATAAAATTTCATGTTAGTAAATTCATATATGTGATTAAAAAATCTATGATTACCACATATTTTTACTCACATATTCATATCTTAATTGAGTATAGCTTTTAGAACCAGTTCTATGTGCTCGTTTATTCTTTGATCGATTCCCTTGATTCCTATAACTTTGTTCCTGTTGGAAAGAAAATTAATAAACAATAAATAATATAGCAATATATTCTAGCATGTCCTTTTTGCCATAGGGATACTTGTTCTCTAACTCTAAAAAATGGTCGTAAGTTATGTTATTTGGGGCATCGTCGTTTTTTGCCAATAGGTAATTTTTTATTTTATTTTGCAAATAGGTCATGCATGGAGAAAACAAAAAAGTTCATTTGATGATCATACGGAGCATAGGTCAGCTCCTAAGCCATTATCTGGTGATGATGTACTACTTCAATTGGATTCTATTCAACATTCAACTTTTGGTATGTATAGAAGAAAGAGGAAGACAAATGATATGTTAGTTCCAAATAATTGGCAAAAGAAGAGTATTTTTTTTTAGTTACCTTATTGGAAAACTTTACTATTATGCCATAATTTGGATGTAATATATATTGAAAAAAATATATCTGAGAACATAATTGGCACTATTGAAT
Source organism: Erythroxylum longipes (assembly GCA_027563885.1). Classification (NCBI taxonomy): domain Eukaryota; kingdom Viridiplantae; phylum Streptophyta; class Magnoliopsida; order Malpighiales; family Erythroxylaceae; genus Erythroxylum; species Erythroxylum longipes. Next base: position 8,813,138 of record JAOQMS010000004.1, on the reverse strand, counting down.
ATTGAAGGAAAAACGAAGGACAACTTGAAAACTCGATTTGATTTGATGGAGATGGGTATACGACCAGAACTCCATCCTGAAAAAGATGGTGATAGCTGGCTAATACCTCATGCTCGGTATACATTTACTTCAAACGAAAAGATTGCTTTTTGTGAATATTTGAGAAATGTTAAAGTTCCTGATGGATTCTCTTCAAATATCTCTCGTTGTGTGAATATGAAGGATCATAAGCTTAATTCTCTAAAATTACATGATCATCATGTTCTTTTAGAGCGACATCTTCCTCTTGCAACACATGGGATTATGAATAATGAAGTATATAATGCTTTAACAAGGCTAACTATCTTTTTCCAAGAATTATGTTCAAAAGTCTTAATACCAGAAGATTTGGATCGTCTTGAGTAAGAAATTCCTATCATTCTTTGCAAGCTTGAAAGAATATTTCCACTTACATTTTTTGATATTATGGTCCATCTATCTATTCATCTTCCAAGTGAAGCTAAACTTGCTGGACTAGTTCACAACCGATGGATGTACCCTGAAGAAAGGTAAGAAAATTTTAATTATGATCAATTTAAATATTGTTTAAGCAGATATTTGTTTTTTTATTAAATGTAAATTTAATATATTTTAATTAAAAGATAGCTTTGTAATTAATTTACCTTATATTATCAGGTTTTTACATGATTTCAAATTACTTGTGCATAATAAAAGTCGTCCTGAAGGGTCAATTGTTGAAGGATATATTGCACAAGAGTGCTTAACATTTTGTTCAAGATATTTGAATACTATGGAGACAAAGTTCAACCAGGTTGAAAGAAATGATGAAAATTGTTCTTCTATCCCGAAAGGCATATCTGTATTTGCTAAAACTGGAAGGTTCTTTAAAAATCGATATGGAGAAGAAGAAAGAGGAAAATCTTACCGTCTGACTGGTGAGGAATTGACACAGGTGCAAGTTTATATATTAGAGAATTGTGACGAATTTGAAGATTATATCAAGTAAGTAATTATTCGTGCATTTTATTCCTATTATACTAAAATTTTTGCTTTTATTTTTGTGGATCTTAATATATTTGTATATAGAGAACACACATTAAAGCTGGAAAAAGAAAGGGTGCGGGATGTGGCAAGAAAACATCAATTAGAGTTTTTAGAATGGTTTAAAAAACGAGTAAGTTATGATCTACGTTTTTGTTATTTTACTTAATTAATATTATTTTTCATTTTATATACATTATTTGCGTTGTCATATTTATCACAATTACTTATCACTATAATTATATATTTTATTATTTTAGGTTACTGAGTTACATAAAAAAGGATATGTAAATTCTCAACTATTGCAATTAGCGCGTGGTCCTCTCAAAGGATGCAATCACTCACAAAGGATACATCATCAATGGATATAGATTTCATATAAAAGCACTTGAAAAGAGCAGAATCTGTCAAAATAATGGAGTAATTGTTAAGACAGACGGAAATTTAGAATATCCGGAGTATTATGGAGTTCTAAAAGACATTATTGAACTGCGATATCTTAGCGGAAATCGAGTTGTTCTTTTCAAATGTGATTGGTGGGATGTTCATCACTTAGATCGTGGCTGGAGAAAGGATAAATATGGTATCATCAGTGTTAATACGAAGCGTTTCTTAAATACCAACGAGCCATTTGTTTTAGCAAATCAAGTGAACAATGTTACTATTTGCCAGATGGGCTTAATCGACATTAGAGTATTGTGTAGAAAACCAAACCTCGAAACTTTTATGACCTTCCAATTATGAAAGAATTTAATGACCAATTACAAGATGAGGTATATCAAAAAGATGAATCCAGTTGTCGTAAGAGATCAGCTTTGCCTGTTATTAATGTTGATGATTTAGTTGAATTAACTAGAGAAGATGTCCCTAGAGATGTTATTGAAAATAATATTATGCCAGTACCTAGTATGATTGAAGTTGAACTACTTGATTCTGATGAAGATAGCGATGACGATGGCAGCAGTGAAGATATTGGTGATGATTTAGAAAATTTGGAGGAAGATGATGATGATGATGATGAGCCTAATAATGTTAGTACTATGAATGATAGTGATGATGATTAATTTTACTATTCTAGAAATTTACCATGTCTAGCTATATTCATACTTTTATAATCAAGTTTTATGGTAAGATTTTTCTAACTTTTTCCTTTAATGTTAGATAAATTTGCTTAAAAACAAATTAGAGATTCTATTTAAATGTTTTAAATATAATTAATTTTTATCAAAAAATTAAGAATAAAAATAATGTAATCTAAAACATTTTTGTCATCAATTAAGCATAAGTATTCTTACGTTTAAAATTTATGTTATTATCCTTTCAGTAACAACTTGTTACTATATTAATCGACTTTAATACTTTTGTAACATTTTGTCATTACTTATGGCTTTTAGCAATAAGCTGTAATAAAATATAAATTATATGACTTTTTTTTGACGGGTTGTCACAATAGATGTAACTATTACCTATTTTGCTATAGAGTATCACTAAAACTAGCATGGATTATAGTGACAGATGGTTACTAGAAATACTAGCACAACCTTTTTTTGCAATATGGTGTCACAACAAAATATAATCACAAGTCGTTTAGTAATAGAGTGTCAACAAATTGTAACTAAAAATAACTATATTGCTTTTTTATAATGGGTTGTCACAATAGCTAACATTATAACTTATTTTGCTACAGATTGTCACTAAAGTTAACTTAGAATATAGTGAAAGATAGTCACTAAACATGCCAATGTGGTGTTTTTTGCAACATGCTGTCATAAAAAATGTCAAACAAAGACTTCTAGTAACAGAGTGTCACCAAACATCTATTATTTTGTTGCCAAAATTATCCCCGTATAATGGCGCCAAATTATCCATTCTTGTTGCAACACTAACTAGTGACAGAATGTAGCTACATATTTGTTATAGTGACGGTTCATTGCAACATCTCAATGAGTCATGTGATCGAAATACAAATTTATTCTCCTCGCAATAAGCTATCGCAAAACTTTAATATTTAGTAACGATGTATTACAAAAAAATGTTAATAATAATGTATATCAAAGGTATTGCTAAGATTTTTGTCGCAATAGCCATGTTGTTTTGTAATGAACGGAGGAGCAATTGAGTCCATTGTTGTTTTCTGTGAAGCGGAGAGACAAAGATGCATAAGATTAACTATAGCTATTCTAAACCCTAAAAATCCACATACAGTTCTTAATGGGACGACTGTATTTAAGGTTGGCTAGTAGTAGGGCCTCCTGTGCACTTCAAACATTGGCTAAGCCTACCCATTATAGCAAGCCCATGAGCATAAGTCCAATGACACGTATGAGATCTTGACATCTAATTAGTCGGGGTTTGTACAAAATTATGTTTATTGTTTATTATGCTAGGCCACAAAATTAATGATAAAATTATATCATTCTCCCATTTGGATAGCATAACCAACATCAATGAACAACACAAACAAATCCCAAGATTAATATAATAATAAGTGGCCATAATAGGATGCCAAAATAAAGCCAATAATCTCTCTCAATCATAAGTCCAAAATGAGGTTACAAGTACCTCAACAGTATAGAAATCAGACCCGATAGGAGTACTGATAACATATATGCAAGATACCTATACCTTGATGACCGAAACAAAATGTGTCATAAGGAAATGCACAAAAAATGGTGATCCGTATATGCAAGTCCAAACAAAATGACCCAAGCATCCACCCAAGATATCAACTGAGATTTAACAAAATATCTCAGAACAAGAAAATGAGACTGGGTACAAAATGTCTCCAACAAAATGCCATATATATACAAATATTTAAAAGTATCCGCGCAATATATCCAGAAAGTATGTGGCAAAAACAATAATAGCAACAATTATAAACAAAAGTCTCTTTAATCCAAGGCATCAAAAGATTTAAATAAACCCATACGAGTTACATGATTTACAAAAGCCTTAATAGTCAAGTCTTTTGTTAGAGGGTCTGCCACCATAAGATCAGTGGGTATATGCTTTATACGGGTCTGATTTTCCTTAACCTTCTCTCAAACAAACATATACTTTGTATCAAAATGCTTCGAATGCTTGGAGTTCTTGCATATTTAAGAGAATCCTACCACAGCAGAGTTATCACAATATATGGTTAGAAGTTTGGAAACACTCTCCACAAAATGAAGCTCAGAAATGAAATTTATCAACCATATTGCCTGTCGAGTAGCTTTGTAACAAGCCATATACTCTGCCTCCATAGTTAAAGTTGTTGTAAGTGTCTGTTTAACACTTTTCTAAAATACAGCTCCTCGAGCAAGCGTAAAGATATATCCTGATGTGGATTTGTGATCATCAAGGCAGCCACCATAATCAGAATCACAATCAGAATAACTTATCACCTCAAGGTGATCAGACATCCTGTAAGTAAGCATATAATCTTTACTACCTTGTAGATACCTCAGAACTCATTTTACAGCTTGCCAATGACCCATACCAGGGTTGCTCAAGTATCTCCCAAGTTCACCAACAACAAAATCAATATCAGGACGTGTACAAACTTGAGCATACATAAGACTGCCAACAACAGAAGCATATGGGACCTTTTCCATCTCTAACTTATCTTTATCATTTTGAGGACACTGGCTATTCGAGAGTTTTTCATCCTTTTGGATGAGTGCACTGCAAGGATTATAAGTCTTCATGTTGAATCTATTCAAGATCCTTTCAATATACCTTTTCTGAGACAAACTAAGAACACCACGAGATCTATCACGATGAATTTCAATGCCCAAAACAAAAGAAGCATCGCCAAGATCTTTCATATCAAAATGAGCTGTCAACACGTGTTTAGTCTCAGAAAGAAAATCCATATCATTACTGGCTAAAAGAATATCATCAACATATAAGACAAGAATAATGAATTTTCTCCCAATATTTTTAAAATAAATGTATTGATCAACAACGTTTTCCTTAAAGCCAAGGGAGCAAACTATTTAGTCAAACTTCAAATACCATTGTTTGGAGGCTTGTTTCAGCCTATGAATGGATTTTCCCAATTTGCATACTATGTTTTCCTTACCTTTCTCAACAAAACCAGCAGGCTGATTCATAAATACATCTTCATACAAATCACCATTTAGGAAAGCAGTTTTCACATCCATGTGATGAAGCTCCAAGTCAAAATGAGCAACTAAAGCTGTCACAATACGTAATGAATCTTTAGTAGAGACCGGGGAAAAAGTCTCATTATAGTCTATACCTTCCCTTTGGTTATACCCCTTTGCAACAAGTCTGGCTTTATACCTTTCTATCTCACCTCTATCATCACGTTTATTCTTAAAGACCCATTTACACCCAATAGTTTTACAACCAGTGGATAATTCCACCAAATCCCAAACACCATTCATACTCATAGAATCCAACTCATCTTCCATAGCTGCCAACCATTGTGAACTACGAGGATAAGAAATGGCATCCTGAAAAGAAATAGGATTTGAGTCTTCAACTAAATTGAATTCACACTCTTCTAATTAAATAAAATAGTCTCGAAATTTAGAAGACTCAGTAGATTTAGGAATCATTTCACATCTCCTAGGTGGAACTATAATTACATCTGGGACTTGAGTATCAATGCCAACCTGTTGAGGAATTTCAACATCATTTATTGGATCAACTACACCATTATGAATCAGAGGAGACTGAATTGCCTCAGGATGAAATACAACAGGTGTAGGAATAGCAACACGATCCTCTCTGAAATCAACAACACGAGACTCATATTATATTCGATGTCCCCTTCAAAATAGATAGCTCGATCTGATTCAATAACTCTAATAGTGTGATTGGGACAATAGAATCTTGAACCTCTTGATTCAGTACAATAACCAATAAAGTAACACGAAATAGTTCTAGGATCAAGCTTCCTCAACTGAGGATTACAAGTCCTTACCTCAGCCTTACAGCCCCAAACACAAAAATGCTTCAAACTGGGCTTCTTTCCTGATATAAGCTCAAAAGGAGTCTTTGGTACAGATTTACTAGGCACATGATTGAGAACATAAATAGTAGTCCTCAAAGCGTCTCCCCACAAGAACTCTGGTAAGGTGGAGTGACTAAACATGCACCTATCTATGTCCATGAGAGTACAATTTCGTCTCTCTGTAATCCCATTTTGTTGAGGAGTGCCAGGCATGGTATATTGCGCTTCAATTCCACAATCCTGCAAATATTTAGAAAAAGGGCCAAGGTTTCTACTAGTTTCATCATACCGATCATAATACTCACCACCTCTATTAGATCTTACACATTTAATCTGCTTCCCAAGTTGCAATTTAATAACATTTTTCAGTGATTTAAAAGCATATAAGGATTCAGATTTCTCATGCAACAATTCAACCCAACCATACTGAGAAAAATCATCAATGAAGGTGATGAAGTACCTGTAGCCTCCCATGGCAATAGAAGTAACGGGTTCAGAGATGTCTGTGTGAATTACCTATAATGGTTTCTCCTTCCTAGTCATTTTCTCCTTTCTTACTTTAGCTGTGAACTTCGCTTTTACGCAATCCACACAAGTGTCAAAATCAGAGAAATCCTAATCATGTAAAATAGTTTCCTTAATCAATCTCTCCATTATCTCCTTAAATATATGTCCTAACTGTTTATACCACAACATAGAAGATTTCTCAGTAACTCTCCCACGTTTCTTTCCAACAACATCATCATGTGGTTGGTCAAAACGAGAAGAATTAACAATTAGCATACACAATCCATCACGCATAATTGCAGAACTAACGGCAATAGAATCATAGTACAAAAGAACACCATTATTGATTATATGGAAAATGTATCCACGATTGTGAAAAACAAAAACTGAAATCAAATTCCTTCGCATAGAAGGAACATAAACAGTATCTTTTAAAAGCAAATCATGTCCACTACTTAACTTCAAGGAAACTACTCCTATGTGTTTAACATTAATATTAAATCCATCTCCTAGTTACACCATCAACTCCCCTTTGTTTGGCCTCTGCCTGCTTTTGAACTCCTGCAATGAGTTCGTTACATGAATAGTGGCAACAGTGTCTAACCAACATGAATTAGGAGGAACATTAATAAGATTTGATTCAAAACGGACAAAGAGTTAAGGTATACCTTTCTTCTTTGCCAACTAATTCTTAAACTTCACACAGTCACGCTGCCTATGCCCATGTTCATGATAAAAGTTGCAGTTTCCATTAAAAACAGGCTTGGGTTTAGCACCAGAACTCTCACCAAGCCCAGAAGGTAATGCAGGTTTATCATTCCCCTTTTTCATAAATTAAGGCTTACCTTATTTGCTTCTATAAAATTTCTTCTTGTCACCACTCTTGTCAGAAGTGTGATGAATACTGTGGAACTTTCCCTTCTTTATAATATGCTCCTCTTGACTAAGAATGGAAATCAATTCATCAATTCTCCATTCATCTTTCTGAGCATGGTACGTAGTCTTTAGAACATCAAACTCAGACGGAAGAGATTCAAACACTTGCCAGATCAGACAATCCTCTCCCAGCATAACTTTCATGGACTTCAAATTGTTATACTAGTTCACAAGCTTCATTACATGCTCACGAACACCACCCACACCATCATACTTCGTCTTAGACAGAAAAGACAAGTAATTAGGCATTTTAGTCTTATCAAACTTCTGGAATTTTTCACCAACAACCTTGAGATAATTTTTAGCATTATTAGTTTCAATGATGCTCTCTTTAATAGTCTTCTACATTGTGTACTTGATGGTAATGAGACAGACCTTGTTAGAACGAGCCCACTTATCATATTTAGCTTTATCTGTAGCAGAAGTCTCAGCGGTGGGTTGTGCAGGCTCATCCTCAAGGAGAGCAACATCAACATTAGAAACGACCAAAAATAGATTCAAGGATTCAAGCCAGTCCTCATAATTGGTCCCATTTAACTTAACCAAAGAATTCAAAGCTGGAAATTAGTACAATGCAGGGAGATTTAGCAAATGTATCTACATATAGTAAAATTGGGCAAACAACACAGTTGGATTCTCATGCAATTGTAGTCCTACCTAAAGGTCCCGGATTACAACACAGATCACCCAAACATTAAATTATGCCCTAAAGCTAATATCGATAGGATAATAAAAACTTAAATACATAATTTAATGAATTAAACAAAGCATTAGAAACCACATTGATAAAGACAAACCGATAAATTAAGTGCATCATTAACATAGTATCTAATGTATGCCCAATAACAACATCACAATAACATTTTGTAATAATTGGGCTCACTATAGGCAAGCACACAATTACACAAAATGAATGACAAGAGTCCAAGAACACATCCTAAGATTGCCCCATAGGTTTCAGTTAGCACCACAATTACAAAATTAACCATATTAATCATATAATCTAACATTATATGCATAAACTACATCCAAAATTAATTTTTAGTGCACAACTATATTACCACACCCCACAAGCCCAAAACATATTAGAAACAAGTACAAAAAATATTCAAGATAAAAATAAGAGAGTACATTATATATTTATTAATTTTAAAATTTGGGAAAAATAAAAATAAAAATATTATTATTAAAAAAATTTCAGAAAAATACAGTAAATTAGAACTGGGCAAATGGATCAAACAGGCAAATTTTGGGACAAAACGGCCAAGGAAGCAGGCTGCATGAGCCTCCACCATGTGTGGGGAGAAGCCAGTCGAGTCGGGCTATGTCTTCTTCACCCGAAAACCATGGAATTTGGGTAGTTCGACCCGGTTCATGATCCGATTGGGAAAAATGGCTATTACTTACTCAATTTTGATCAGTTTTTAACTAAATTAGTGTCATTAGATTCATAATTTAACAATCTATCAAAGCCCTCAATCCATTTCCTGAAAAAGCTATTCTAAAAAATTTGAAAAAAATCGAAAAGGAACATTTTATGGTTTTCATTTTTAAGTTTTGAGTTTTAAGACAAACAACAGGAAATTCGACAAACTTACCACACGTTTTGACACCAAACCGAAACAAATCAACAATAATAAAAAGATTTCACAGAAAACAAATTAACAAAAAATAAAAAAACCCCAACAAATATAACTCAAATTCTATGAAATTCAACATTGAATCTCAAAAATTACCCAAAATTAGCAGTCACAATTGGGGTTAACCTGGATCTGATACCAATTAAAAGAATAGTAAAATGAAATTATTGATTAATATCATGATTAATCAATACAATTAGACTAACCTTATGATTGCAACATGCTAGATTCAAGAAGTGGATGGACAAATACCTGGAAACTGAAGAGCAGTTGAGTCCATTGTTGTTTTCTGTGAAGTAGAGCGACAAAGATGCAGAGGATTAACAACTGCTATTCCAAACCCTAAAAAACTGACATACAGTTCTCAATGGGGCAACTGTATTTAAGGTTGGCTAGCAGTAGGACCTCTTGTACACTTTAAACATGTGCCAAGCCTACCCATTATAGCAAGCCCATAAACACAGGTCCAATGACATGTATGAGATCTTGACATCTAATTAATCGGGTTTGTGCAAAATTATGTTTATTGTTTATTATGCTAGGCCATAAAATTAATGATAAAATTCTATCATCCTACATACTTAATCTAATTTTATTAATATTATTGACATTTTGTATTACATGAATAATGTCAAGCAAAATTGTCATTTAGTATTATAATTATTGGGACCAAATGTATTAAAAATTAGTTAAGATTAATTTAAATAATCACAAGAATCATTATAACGAAAGAATTGATGATAATAATAATAAGTATGTGAAAGCAAATCAGATTGTATCGATAAAAATTACTTAGATTATCTTTTGTGACCCTAATGACTAAAACATTTTGTTATTTTTAAAGTGACGAAGACTCAAAACATCAATGCAACAGAGAATGATTGTATTTCTAATTATTTTCTTTTTCTAATGTTAGAAATGTATAGTGGTTAAGTAGGAGCATTCTCTTCCCACTTTTAAATTGCTAACTTGTGTATTTTGGAGTTGATTTTTGCTACTCATTTCATGTTAGCACTTTTAATAGACTCTTTTTCGTTGCTTCCAGATAATGTGCATGTTTTTGAAGTTGTTGGTTTTAAGTTAATGTGTAAATAAAAATCATTTTGGTTATTATTACTATTGGTGTTAATGGAAGTGCAATGATGTGTGTCCCCGAAGCATCCTAATAAACTTCACTCGCTGGTATCTAAGTAATCATTCATATTGCTTTTAAATAATTTTCATGTAATATTATCAAATTGTCATCCATTAATATAAAATATTTAATAATATTTTGTAAATTCTAACCATTCATATTTTTTGTTTGATGAATTGTATTAATTTTTAATAAACATGTCAGCCCCTTGAAATTTTTTTTCCATTAACTTAAGCCTAATAGCTTATGGAATAAATGCATGAGAAGAAATTGAGGGTATTTTTGGTATATGGCTTAAATGACAAGGGTAAAGTGGACTTTTGGG
>JAOQMS010000004.1:8775220-8802488 GCA_027563885.1 Erythroxylum longipes | reverse complement strand
ATAACTTACGTGCTAAGATAGTCTGCATGCATGAAAATAACAGAGTTGGTATCAGAGCAAGCAAGCAAGCAAGCAAGAGTCAGACTCCTGAATCGGGGTCCAACAGATTATGGTATCAGAGCATGCATGAAGAGTCAAGAGTCGGACTCCGGTAACGGGCTCTGACAGGTATGGTATCAGAGCAAGGAGTTAGACTCCAGAAACGAGGTCTGACAAAACATCTTATGAAAACATAATATCGAGTATGAATATTATATTGAAGTTATTCATATTAGATAAAATTTAATTGATTGAGGATGAACCTTTTAGTAAAAATGTTATTATATGTGAAGTAATTCAAATAATAAGAATCTAAGTATGAAGAATAAAATATAGTTCAAATATTAATTTTAATCAAATAGAAATATTATAATTCTATAAACAGGTATAAAGGTACTGCAATTCCTATTTACTTATCTTGGTATACCAGTGAACTCCATAAAACACAAATATTCAGAGTTCAAACCACTAAAGGAAAAGATCAAAAGAAGAATTCAGAACTGGAGTACTAATAGACTATGTATGGTAAGTCATCTACAATTGATTGATTCTATCCTATCTTCAATCAATATATACTGACCCTCATACTTGATACTACTAATTATGGTCATAAATGCCATTAATAAGATCCTAAGAAGATTTTTGTGGGATAGAAATGAGTAAGGAAGGAACAAAGCAAGGATCAAATGGAATGATATTTGTAATCCTAGGAAACAAGGGGGACTAGGCCTTATACCCAACCCAGTAGTCAATCACGTGATGTTAGTAAGAAATTTCTAAAGGCTAATTAGAAAGGAGAACTCCTTATAGGTGAATTGGGTATGGAGTGAATACATAACCAAGGATAACACCTAAAACGTCAAAATTTTAGAAAAGGGATCAACTACTCTTAGAAAGATAATGGAGATAAGGGAGATAATCAGACCTCACATAAGGCATAAGTTGGGAGATAAGAAAGAAACAAGTTTCTAGTTTGACAAGTGGTTGGAGATAAGAGTGTTACATGATCAACCACAACTCCATAGGTTGAAGCAGCATCTCTTGAAGGAGACCATTGTTTAGCAGGGCCTCGGCAATAAGGAGATCATACAAAGGATGCTCCTAAATTCATTGGTGAAAACACACTTACTCAATATCATTATATCAGATGATAAAGATAAAGTGACATGGATCTCACAATGGTCATTACATAAACAAAATTGTAAGAAACCTATTCTGAGGTACAGATAGAGTAAGTTATGAACTAGTATAGGGCAAAAAATTCTCCCAAGGGCAACTTTAACCTTTTAACTAGCCATCCAAGGACGGATACCTACATAGGACATATTAATAACTATATGGTAATCCTTAACAAGTGTACACTATGTGAAAAGGACAGTGAATAATCAACCATATTTTATTCATTTGTCAGCACACGAACAACATATGGAAAGAGATTCCAATTAGATGTGGGGATAATGATCCACCAAAAGACATAATAGATTGGAGCATGCAATGGATGAGAGCACAGAACAGTAATACATGGATCTTTAGGGTGGCGATAGCTTACTTACTTAGGGGAATCTAAAAAGATAGAAGTTGGAGATTCTTATTTGAGAAGGTTACATCTTGGAAATCCCTCATGATGATCATCATCAACAAAATCAGAATGTACATTGGAGTGTTTTTGGAAGGTAGAGAACTCGACAGAGAGATGAAGCAAACATAGAGATTACCTTGAATAGAAATGACCCTTTGGAAATGAAAATGACGATTTTTTTGTAAGATCCAGATAAATTAACAATGAAATAGAAACATATGGAGGCTTCTAAGCTAATAGGAGATAAGTGGCAATATAAAGGGCATCATATGTCACCCATGAACTACATGTACTTAACTCTTTTATCATATTAATATAATTCATTTATTTTCTTCAAAAAACTATATATCTCAACCTATAGTAATATACAATAATTTTATTAAAATATAGATTAATAGCATTTTATTCTAAGTTTTTACACAGTTTAAGTTAATTTCATTAGATTTATGGCAGACTGCGACTCAGTAACAAGACCCAATCTTTTGAGTTTTACCATGAGATTAAGGTTAACTCACAATGATTCAATATAGTCTAAAACAACTTAAAATATCTCTTTATATAAATTAAAACAACTTTGATTCATAATTAAAATAACGTCTACCAATCTAGGATTCTTTAGATTTGATTTTATGCATTTTGTTGTTACACCTCCCTAAATCTTTACATTCTTCCTCAACCTGCTTACTTAAAATAACATATAACATAATAATACATAACAAATAGAGAAAAAGTAAATAAATGAGAGTAAATATATAACACAATCCTTAGTTCTTGTGCTTATTTGGAATTATACTTATTTTTATAACATTTGTCAAGAAAATAACATGCTATAAAAATAATCCATAATACATCAAAATTGAATGGAACATATAGAATTGGCAACTATAACACATAATTCCTTGTAAACATAGATGTCGATTAACCCTAGTCAACAAATTTATATACGCCCAAATTTGACCTTGAATAATGCTCTAGGAAATAAAATGGTACATACTATATTATACTTTTCACTCTCTTTCTCTGATCAATGAATTAGTATATACGTCAATTTGGCATTGACTAATTGGCTCATGTCAACCATCCTTTTCCACCAAGATTCATATAACATAATTAATTCCTTCATAAGGCCTTATTGCATATAAAAACATTGATCAGTCACCATAACAAGTCAATTGTACACACAAAGAACCTCCTTTATGAAATGCGATCAAAATCAACACTCATAACCATAATGGTGTTTCCAATCACACATTTAACTGCAATTATAATTACATGTCATGAATCACACATTCCACATACAATTTATATGAACCAAAGTCCTAAATTATATTAATTTTGTCAAAAATCTCAATTTACCATAATCCTAATTTAGGGTTTATATATTTATTTCCAAAATGGAGATACTAAAATAGATAAATAATTAATCAAGAAACAAACAAACAATCTAAATAAAAATAATAAAAAAATCAAAATAGAAAACTCTAATTGACATATACCACCTATTAGCCAATGAAAAATACCTTGAGTCTCTTTTTATATATTAAATTTTGTCTAAATGTTATAAGTCTTGCAAGTCTTATTCAACTTAAATTCCTTTTCTTTTCCTTCTCCAATTTGTCTTTCTCAAATTCGCTATCATTGTTCTTTCTTTGATAAAAAAGTCAAAATTTATTTTTAAAAAGTAGCGTTCAAACATTTTGATTGACCAATATAAGATATTAATAGATTAAAATCATCTTCTCTACCTTATATTAGTTGACAAATAGGACACATTGGTTAACCGATAGGCCTGAATAAATCTTATGTGTCTTTTTATAAATTATAAATTGTTTAATTTTTTGTAACGTCTTGAATCATCTCAATATGATATTTATATCAATAATTATGATTAAAATACCAAATAATATTTAATAGTGATAACAAATTAAACTAACATGATTTTTCACTAAAATTTCCTTCTTCTTTTAAGTGTTATCACCAAAATTAATTAATCATATACTGTCTAAATTAGCTATAACTCAATACACAATACTAAAGGATCTTTCTAAAATATTAAATTATATCAAACTATCAAAATCACAAAATCAAAATTCTTCCCAATTTCAATAATATTATACATGTTGATTAGGTGTATAAATTAGTAGTATAGACATATCATACAGAACTTAACCTTTCATACTATTGATCAAACTATTATTATTTAATTACATGATCTTATCACCTCATGCATATAAAGAAAAATGTTATGAAATAACCTGAGTCCTCCATCATAGTGTTGATATTTAATGAAGGATCCTACTTTATTTATAGAATACATAAATAACTAAAAAGCTATTTGTAAATAAATTTAAGGCATGAAATAAAAAATACCAATACTAACTTTTTTATTTGACATTATTACATAAATAGTAAAGAATAGATTAAACAGAATATTTGAACTAAATGTTGAAATTTAAGATTTGAATTTAGTTATATCGGCATATATCATATATGTAGTTGAATGTGTTTATATTAAGAAATTTTTGAGAAAGAAAATAGGTTTATGGGGATTTTGTGATCCACAAAGCAAGTTATAATTTATGAGTTTAATATGGAGAATATATATCTAATTGAGAATTCTTTCAATGCAAGTTATGTGATATGTTTCGTAGTGTTGAGAAATGAAAGAATGGAGAATGAAGAATGAAAAAAAAGTTTTCTTCTATTTCATTTTAACTATTACAAAGTGAACTATGGTATTATAGATGTGTTCATTTTATATTTATGAAAAAGACCATATATACAAATATAAATGACTCACCTAATACTAAAAGACTCTTGTGGCTGCAAAAGACTTTTGAATTAATTTACAATATTTTCAACACCATATTATCTTAAAATTCACATTATAGAAATTTTAAATGACTATTTTCAAAATCCCCTTTAATTTCAAATTTTCTTCATTATGCCAAGTCTTTCTCTTAATATTCGAAAATCTTCAAACTTTAATGCCTTAGTGAAAATATCGGCAACTTGATCATGAGTTTTTATATACTTGAGCCCTACTTTCTTATTGGTTATACATCCTCTAATGAAGTAATACCTTGTATCTATATGTTTACTTTGATCATAAACCACTGAATTCTTGGCAAGTGTTTGTGCAAACTTATTATCAGTGCATATCTTTGTGCCTTCTTCTTACAGCAACTAAAGTTCCTTCAATAATTTCGTAAACCAAATAACAACATAAGTATATATTTCTGCGTATATTCAAATTCACAAGTTGAAAGTGTAATAATAGGTTATTCTTTGAACTCTATGTGATAACTCAATCACCCATCAAAAATGCAAAATTTCTTTGTATTATCAATATTTCCCATAAAATTATTATCACAAGATCTCGTACATTTGTTGAAATTATTTTAAGAGGAATAAAATAGTCCAATGTAAAGTATGCATTTTAGGTAGAAAAGAATCCTCTTAGAAACTTTCATAGAGGTGTAGGTAGAAGCTTCCATAAATTGACTTACTGATCTAACCAAATAAAGGATATTTGACGTTTTACATGTTAAATATCTCACACTTCCCACAAGAATTTTGAAAACTGTGGGATTTTCCTTTTCTACATCTTTCGTATCCTTTAAACATGTAACTTAATAGTTATTCAACCTAGACTTCTTCTTCAAGATAGCCATTGAGGAAAGCCATTGAGGAAAGCCAACTTTATATCTAATTAATAAAATTTCCATTTCATTTGAGCTGCAAAAGAAATAAGTAAATCAATAGTCTCCATTCAGGTAATAAGTAAAAAAAATATCATCATAATCATCTTCATGCTTTTGCTTGTTTCCTCAAACAATAAGCCTTGCCTTGTACTTTTCTACCTTTTTATTAGTATTCTTCTTCACCTTGTTTACCCATTTTACTCTAATGGATTTTTGAAAGTTAAATGAATTATTGGAAGTACTCTAGTATGAGTTATAAACAATTTAAAGCCTATAAAAACTAGATCGAGAAACAAGGATTAAAAGGTAATAAACTATAGATCACTAGCTTAGTTAGTCGAATAGAGTTTTATAACTAACCCTCAATAGCTAAGAAAAGTCATATGAGTATGAAGTCACACATAAATAAAAGTATATGGGATAACTGAAAAAACCTGCTGGGACTAACAAGTGTGGGTCAATAGGCCACCTTGTTTCAAATATGCAACTGCAAGGAATCGGGAGAGCTAGTTTGAACAATTATACTAGGTCTAAAATGGATAAGCATCCACATACTTGAAGAAGCTAGAGCTAAAGGAGATTCATACTAATTTTGAACCTTGCCCTATAGTTAAAATGAATTCCTTTAACAATAATGATTTCTCTTAGCCAAATGTGAACGAGTCTACGTAAAGTAGAGAGAGAATTTGATTTTAGAGCACTTTATTGTTACTTTCTCTCTATATACCATACAAGCAATAACTGAAGCTTAAATATAGCTTGATAAGATTTGTGTTGATATTTAACTCCTTAAGCCTAATTAAGTACTTGACCTTAAGTGTTAAGATGATTTTGTAAGTTTTACCATTCAAGTAGCTGGCTTCATATAAAAAGCATGAAAGGACATGAAAAGAATGGATAATTATGGTTCTTAAGATTAGATTGGTAGAAGGTACAAGAGGTATTGGGGCAAGGATCTCACTTGATTCTATCAAAATTCATGACTCATTTTCTAATTGCCATTTATAAACTAAAGGATACCTTAGGTAAATGGCCTTTAAACCATAACATATTGGACAAAGTGACCACCTTAAAAGGATATTTGAACAAAGAAAATTATGATTATTTGGTGAAGGAAATTACGATTATTTGGTGAACTTCCCAAACTTATGATTGAGCTAGGAAATAGAGTCCATTTTTAATAAATTAAGCCTGTAGTTTGGAATTGCATTAAGGATGTTAGTTAGTCCCTTATGTTCACAACACCACCTGTCCTCTCTAATAATCACTTTAACTTTGACAACTGAGGATATTGCATACTATAATGAGGAGAAGGCTAGAAATAATTAAAGAGGCTCTAAGTTAGACCAGTTATCACACCAGAAGCTAGTGTTTTTTCATTACCAATATGATATTTTTTTCCTTGGCAAGCACATCTCTAAACTTTAACATTTACTTTAAGGTTTAGGAAGTTTTAGACTTAGCTTGTATATTCCAAAAGTTAATACCCTATAAGTATTTCTCATGTATCCATTTCACCCACAAAGTTTTACGATGATTGACTAGTCTTGATATCCATTTGTCCAAAAGAACCTTATTAAATAATACATTTTATCCCAAAGCCACTTGGTATCTAGGAAGATAAACATCTTTCCATCTAATTTTATCTACTCATTTATTGGACGTTAAGCCATCTATAGGAAGTTCTTTATAGTTTTTCAATTGCCTTATTAAGATTGAGTGGAAATAAGAGCTAGAAGCTTTAATAGACATGCATTTTATTAAGAATAAATGGTATTAGATGATACTTTCTTTCATAAGAGAGAACCTTATTCTTCTAGCTATAAATTCACATCAAAATAGACTCCAAAAGGGAGGCACATTCTTTATAAGTAGGTCTACTAGTAGTGAATGGGATGCCTAAGTATTTAAAAGGGGGTATTGCAAATTTGAAGTCCTATGATTTTAGCAATTTCTTGAGTTAGTTCCCTTGGACAACAAGAGGCAAACAAATAACTTTTAGAGTTATTAAAATTCCAAATAGTGAAAAGCTTAAGAGAATGCATGAGGGTTCTAACATATTCCTTATTAGCAACATATAAAAGGAATAAATCATCAATAAATGAGAGGATATAAAGCTTAAATTTCTTTCACTTATAGTGATAACTAAAAGGCATATCTTGATCAATGTTATAAGAGATATATCTGATTAGAAGCAGATATCAAATATGTAGAGTAAGATAAGATCACCTTATTGAATGCCTTTATCACCTTTAAATATATGTGTCACTTCCTTATTAACTTGAATATTTTAGGGAGTATAAATGCATTGTTGTATCTAATTGATGAATCTGGAGTGAAAGCCAAAAATATGTAGAGCATGAAGGATGAACCTCCTAACTAATGGTATCAAAGGCCTTGAAGAAATCAATCTTCATATAGTGAATTTTAGTGAATTTTTTATTATGATAAGATTTGAAGAGCTCATATGAAATAAGGATATTATCTCTAATACTTTAACTTGGAATGAAAGCACATTGGGAGAGAGTGATTATTTCTCTAACAACTTTTAATCTCAGAAACAAGATCCTCAAGATAATTTTGTAGATGGTGTTACAACACACAAGAGGATTATAATCCTGGAAGGAGGAAGGGTTAAGACTTTTTAGCATAAGACATATGTAGGCTCTGTTAATCTCTTTGAGCTAATTTCCTTAAGTAAAAAATTCCTTAACAATATAAAAAACCTGATTACTTATCAAATTCCATGATTTGTGAAACAAGAAGCATAAAATTAATCAAGTGTAGGGAATTCATCAAATTATATATTGAAGAGAGCTTTCTCTATATAACCCGCTAATTCCTAAGTATTTTTCTTTTCAACTGCCTTGATTTTCTAATCCATGACTAATATCCACCTTTTATCTTGCATGGTTTCTTCAAAATTTATCATTATGTATAAGAAGATAATATAATTCACCATTATCAAGAACAACTTGGTTAGACTTTCTATAAATGTCACCTATATCTTTCATTTTCCTCGGCCTTTCACTTAAACTTTCTTTATGAGGTAGCAGAAGTGGTGAATCAGGTGGAATTGTTTCTTGCATATACATAGGACTCTTCTTCTTCTTCTTTTTCTTCTCTAAAATATGGAAGAAAATTATAATTTTTCTCTTCATGAGCCTCTTAATTTCACATAGCTTTCTCATCAAATTCAACATCTCAACTTATCACCACTTACCATTATTTGATTGTATAATCTATGGCCTTTATAATGCGAATCATATCTAATGAAGACATATTTAACACTTTGATCATCAAGCTTGGATGTTTCTTAGTGTGGCATTTGAGCATACATAATGCTTTTAAAAAATTCCAAATGACAGACACTAGGCTTTATTCCACTTTATACTTCTTGAATGCACAAGTAACAACTTTAATCCAAAACTCCTTAGGCGTATTTTTTCCTTTGTCTTGTGTTTTGTTATATTAAAACTGATTCTATTCTTTCTCTTGATCACATAATTTTATTGTGGTGATCAAGAACTATTAAAGGATGATGGATGAAATGAGTTTCACAAAAATTATTGAATTCTTTACAAGTAAATTCACCTCCTTGATCATATTTCAAAACTTTAATTTTATAGTCACTCTCCTTTTCTACAACCATGTTTAAAATTTTGAAAGCAACAAAACTTCTGATTTTTTCTTAAGAAAATAAACCTAAGTTTTTCTACTAAAATCATTAATAAAAAGTAAGAAATATTTTTCTTACCAAATGAAGGTGGATTGATTAGTTAACAAATATTAACATGCATAAGTTGAAGATGACTAGTTGCTCTTAGTGTTGCTTTATTAGGAAGACTCTTCCTATTATGTTTTTAAAGAAAATATGCTTCATCTAATTGATTAGGATGGATAATTGAGGGTATCCATTTTACTAACTTGATTTCTCCTACGACCTTCAAAGCTCTAAATTTTAAGTGACCAAATTTCATGTGCCAACATCAACTTCTCATTAAGCTCTACAAATTTACTTTTGTATTCACATATATGATTGCTTAGCACCATTATCCAAGTACCAGATGCTGTCAACATTATTTTCTTTTTTGTTGCTTGTTAGTAACAAAGTTGACTCTTCATATTTTTGATTGCCATCAATAATGCCTTTTCTTCAATATTATTGATGACACTGTGAAATTATCAAGAATAATGACCAATTTTATAACGATTAAAACATTTAACTTTCAACTTGTCATACCTACTTTTATTTATATTTACATAGTAGTCTCATCCTTATCCTCTTATTCTTTAATTCCCTTTTTGTGATGTTGGCTTCTCTCTTCAATGTTTATGTTATCTCTCTCCTATCTTTCTCTTTTATATATGTCATGATCACGTTCTTTCTCTTGTTTATGTGATCTAAATTAATTATGTTCTTTTCCATCATTCTTTAAAGTGGTCTTAACTTTGAGAATTTGTTCTAATTACCTTTTTTGTTCTCTCTTGATCTTTTCTTTATATGCTTGTAAATTAATAATCCTCTAATTCTTCCATGGTTATTGAGTCTAGATCTTTTAACTCTTTAATGATACACACTAGATAATCAAATTTGGGAGTTAAAGAACTAATAATTTTTTTCAACAACACAAACATCTTATAAGATTAAATCATTTAAAAATTGATAGATAAGAGTGAGAGCTTGTTGATCCATCTTTCTTATCTTGGAAAAAGCTTTTTTTAATCATTTTGAGATAAAATTTCTTCATTTTAGGGCTTCTCATAGCCTTTCTCTATACCCTCCTATACATCTTAAGAGCTAACTAAAGCTTTCATGTTCAGACAATATTTCTTAAAATCAATGATGTAAAAACCAGACCGAACTGGTCGGTTTAATCGAGTTAAGCACGAACCATACTGGTTTTTGGTTCGATGTTTACTTTTAACGGTTGTTAATAAAAATCAACCAGTTTTTGAACCATAAACCATCCTATTAAAAAGAAGAAGGAGATCAAGAGTAGATGCTTAGAGCAATCACTCTGTCTTCGGTTTGCAAGTTTGAATGTTAGAGGATTTGATAGAAACAAAAAATGAAAAACCCTTTTTAAGATAAAATAAAGATAAAGAAAATCAAAGCCAAAATAGAGATGGATGAATAAAAGGAAGAATTTGAAGTTTAACAAACCTTGTTAAGGGAAAGAAGAAGCATTTACTTTGATGTGTGATGAAATAGAAAAAGAAGAAAATGAGAGAAAGAGAAACACCCATTCATACATCACTAAAGGCATCATGTTATTCTCCGACCTATTTCTATGTATGTAAGTATTATCTCCTACTCAAAGCCCCAAAATCAAAATAAAACGACTTTTAATCAGACAACAAAGCATCTGGGTTGGGAGTCATCATACAACGAAGTAAAGCACAAACCCAGTGGCAACTAAAGACAGTGGTGAAGGTGATAGATATACTCGTCATTTTATATGTGAACAACTCAATAGGAAGTGTGAACAACATTATATTATCATACTCAAGACAAAGGTTGAGATCTTAATCTAGATCTATGCATACGATAATGAGAGAGATTGAGAGGGAAGAGTAGAAAGATGAAACAAAAGGGAGAAAATAGTTAAAAAGAAAAAAAATCAAAGAGTAGAGAGAATATGATAACAACTGTCTACAATCGTTTTTCAAAGTTGTTCTTGAAAGTTAGGTATACAGTAACAAAACATGGAAGTTGTTCTTGAAAGTTAGTTATAGAGTAACAAAACATGGAAGTTGTTCTTGAAAGTTGAGTATAAAGTAACAAAACAATTTGATATGTCATAGGATTTGCTAATGGTAGTAGGGATTTGACCAATGATTTTTTTTCAAAGAGACGAGAAATTAACAAGGTGTAAAAATGAATAGTTGAGAGAATAAATCAAAAAAATTATACGGACCAATATATATAAATATATCACAAAAAGATAACACTGTAAAAAATTAATACATAAGTTATAGACACGTTTTAAGTTTTATATACCAAACTAAAATCTTCAGGAATATTAAATCATGTTATAATGAAATTATTTACTTCTTTAAAAAATTAATCTCTACATGCTTTGTTTAGGATCTTAATATTGAAAAAGACAACCATAAAATCTATTGATTAATTAATAAATGGATTCATTTTTAATAGCAAGAGTTATTATTATTTAAAATAAATTGAATCGAACTAAAAAGTTAATTAATATAAAATTTATACTTTTTATTTATTATATACTAATTTAATAGCGGTTTAATACTGATTGATTCTTTAAACCTTAAACCTTTTTTTTGATTGATTTGATATTTGGTTCGGTTTTTAAAACATTGCTTATAATTGTCCTTTGGAAGACCCGAAAGTTAGAAGGAAGTGAGTCTATTAGTTGCTATTTCTTACTTTCCTGGTCACAACACTCTTCTCTACACTTTAAGAAACAAGATTATGATATTGCTTTGTTGAGAAATGAGAGAATAAATAATTAAGAATGAAAAGAAACTTTCTTCTATTTTTAACCGTTACAAAATAAACTATGATATTTATAGAGGCATTCATTCTATGTTTACCAAAAGATTATGAATACGAATATAAATGACTTACCTAATACTAGAATACTTTTATAATTACAAAAAGACATTTGAATTAATTCATACTATTTTTAATATCACATTATCATAAAAATTACATTTTAAAAATTTCAAACTACTATTTTTAACAGGTGCGGTGGTTCGCCGGTTCCTAAAGAATTCTTCTTTCTTCTTTGTGCCATTGATATGGTAATCTTTTCCACTTTTTTAGCATCTTTTTTCATTTTCAAATTTCTCCTCCTTTTTCTTTGTCTTTTTCTTTTTCTTAGCAGTATTGATGTTCTGCGAATCTTTGCCAGGGAAGAATAGAAGAAACAATTTTGACAATCCCAAATGATTTCTCCAGCTCAGAAGATGCTCCAAAAAAGGGAAATCATCCTTAGATGAATTTGTTTATCAAGAACACAAAGCAGAAAATGACAAAAGAAGGAGAACAAATTTTCAAATATGTAGCCAATTTAACCTGTCAATAGTTCTCGACAAATATGTTTGAAGTTGCCATTTATTTTGAACGTAGTAAAGAAGTCTGATGATCATTTACCGATTGTTTGTGACATTGTGCACGCTAACCAATTAATATGCTAATACCAACCGATTATTCTCTAATGTTATCACAAACAGATACGTCTCTATCAAATAATCATCAAGAGTACGTCGGGAATCAAATGACAAGTACACTCCAAAATTTATTCCCTTTCAGCTTATATTCTGTCATGGCAACAAACTAAGAAAGAAAGTGCAGCTCACCACCCTGAGTGGCATCTATAAATAGGCCTCAAAAGGTGTCAAGTTCATCACAGCAAAACTACAGCTATCTCAACAAGTTCATACACTAATATCACCTGCTCCATTTTACCCTTCATAACTATGGATATTGTGAAAAGGTTGGTTGCTGAAAGGCCAGTCGTGATCTTTAGCAAGAGCACTTGTTGCATGAGTCATTCCATTAGGGCACTGATATGTAGCTTTGGAGCTAACCCTACAGTTTATGAGCTGGACCAGATTCCAAGTGGACAAGTGGTCGAGAAAGCGCTACGACAATTGGGGTGTCAACCAAGCGTACCGGCGGTGTTCATCGGACAAGAATTTGTTGGTGGTGATCAGCAAGTGATGAGCCTGCAAGTCAAGAACCAGCTAGGCACAATGCTAAAGAATGCTGGAGCAATATGGATTTAAATTAAACAGCATATCTCAATAAAAGGTCCTTTTACCTTTTTTCCGGGTGCAATATAAAGTGCTGAGAACTAGTAGTCTATAGGTATTCTATCCAACATTAAAGCTACTCTTTTGGTTTATCCTCTCTGATAAAAACCTGGAGTTTTTTCTTCATGCTAGGTTTGTATCTATAATAACTAAATTAATAGAGCACTTGGCTACATGTGTACTATCTGCATTTAATAAAAACATATTTTAGCTACTGCAGATGGTCATTCTAAATAGCTTCAGAAATTGGTTGATCCTTCGTTTTCTTCTTCCCTCTTCTACTACTACTACTGAATGGCGACGAAGGACCAATCTAAATTGTTAATGCTAATAAAGCCTCCAGCTTCTCATTAAAATTTGTGACTGGAGGAATTGTACATAACTATACATATCAGTGTGTAGGCGAAATTTTGGTCCGTACTTGCGATTCTGAAGATATCCCTAACGGTGAACTATAAACTCAATCACTTGGCAGTTTCAGGCGTCTAGAATTAATAGACAGGCCACTAAACAACTAGGCCTATTTCTGAATGCTGAAAGTGTAAGCTCTTTTCAATCAGTGTTGATATTGATAGACCCTCCACTAGCGTAAAATAACACGATAGTCATGTGTTTTTACTTTTACGTAGAATATGGGAATAGCAGATTCGATGGGCCACTGAACCCCTTGTTATTGGACGTTAATTTCACCCCATGCAGCTTCGGAATTATCAAGGCCAAATTATCTTATGAAAGCAATGTTTTCCTTCAACCTCTAGACATTTCTATCTTTTTCCAAAAAAAATCAATGTTTTGTTGAAGACAAGAAACAAATCCTCTTTGCAGCCTGAACCATCAGATGGACAGACAAAAAATAAAGGAGCTGAGACGAATTCTGCAGATTTTCAAATACAAATATAGGAGTTACATATACAACATATATCTATGGGGGGAAAAGAAGAAGTTGTGTCTTGAATTTTAATTTTTTTATCAAAATTTAATTTAGATTCCAACGTTTAATAGAATTTTAAAAAATTATGATATTATAAAAACTATTCAATTTGGATTTCAAATTGAACCTAAACTTTTAAAAGAATTTCTTTTAAATTTAAATATTTTATCAAAATTTTAATTTGAATTCTAACATTTAACTATTCATTTTAGATTTCAAATTGAACCTAAACTTTTAAAAGAATTTCTTTTAAATTTAAATATTTTTTATCAAAATTTTAATTTGAATTCTAATGTTTACCAGAATTTTTTTTAAAATTATGATATCATAAAACTATTCAATTTAAATTTTAAATTGAACCCAAACTTTTAAAGGTCCTATTATTGGTAGGTCATTCTATTAAGTATCTAGTAGGTATATTAAAGGAAGTAACTATTAAAGTTGGTAAGTTTTTTATTCTTAATGATTTTATTATTTTAGAGATGGAGAAGGATTCTCAAATCTCCATCATCCTTGGAAGACCTTTTCCTAGTTATGGTTAGAGTTTGGTTTGCCTAATGCCATTAAATGTTCCTCTCTGAGATATTTCTTTTTTTGCAAATTAAATACCTTACATTAATCTGTTAACGCACATTACAATGATGCTTCAATTCTTATTATAGGATTGGCATGATTGATCAATTAGCAAGGGAGAAGCTACCTAAGCATAATTTAAGTGATTAGTTTGAAGAATGTTTGATGAATAACGGCTCTCAAAGCAATGAGAGTAAAGAGAAAGCCCCAAAGGTAGAACTTAAACTCCTTCATTCCACTTTCAAATATCAATCTCTCATACCTAATTCCACTTATCTTCTGATTATAAATGCAATTCTAAATGAAATTGAAACTGAAAATTGATGGAAGTTCTTATATGCATTGAGAAGTTGTTGGTATTATTGATGATATTAAAGTCATTAATGCGTCTATTTGAATAGATAGAATACTACCAAAGATGATTATCAGACCTTTATTAAGCACCAAAGAAGGTTGAATCTTAACATGAAAGAAGTTGTTAAGAAAGAGGTGCTTAAACTACTTGATTTTGGTATAATATATCTTATCTTTGATAGTCCTTGTGTTAGCCAGTCTCAGTGGTTCCTAAGAAAGGGGTACGACCATAATATAGAATGATAGTAATGAATTTATACCCACTATAATAATAACAGGTTGAAGAATGTGTATAGATTATAGAAAGTTCAATAAGGCAACCCAGAAAAATCATTTTCCCTTCTTTTCATTGATCAAATGTTTGAGAGCTTAACAAAGCATTCTTATTTTCGATACATAGATGGTTATTATGATTTCTTCCAAATTTATATTCATTCTAGTAACTAAGAAAAGACTATATTTTCATGTCCTTATGGTACTTTTGCTTAGAGGAGAATGCCTTTTTATTTTGTAATGCCCCTACTACTTATTAATGTTGTATGATGGCAATTTTTTTATTTTATTAAGAATATTATGAAAGTGATCATGGATGATTTCTTCACATATGAAGCTAATTTTAATGAGTGTTCAAGCAATTTACCTAAAATTTTGTAATGATATGAAGAAGTTAACCTAGTTTTAAATAGAGGGAAATGCCATTTCATGGTAAATGAAGTTATTGTTCTAGGATCCTTAGTATTCAAGCAAAGAATTGGGATTGATAGGGAAAAGTTCGAAGTCATTAAGAAGATACTACTGTCACTATTGTTAAAGGTATGAGGAGTTTCTTAAGCCATACTAATTTCTACTGGAATTTTATAAAAGAATTTTCTAAAATAGCTAAACCTTTGAATAACATAATTTATAAAGAAGTTACTTTAAATTTTGATCAAAAATGTATTAATGCTTTTGAAGGATAAAGGATGTACTTTTATTTGCTTAAATTATGCAACCTCTAACTATAACATCCTTTTTAAGGTTATATGCAACGCAAGAAATTATGCAATCGGAGAACTTTTAGGGTAAAGAAAGGATAAGAAGGTTCATGCCATTTATTAAGCAAGTTAAATGTTGGATGAGGCCCAAGTAAATTATGCTATTATCAAGAAAGAGCTACTAGCAATGATGTTCTATATTAATAAATTTAGGTCATAATTGGAGGAGTCAAAGATTATTGTCTGCACCTATCATTCAATCATTAATTGTATCTTAAGTAAGAAGGAAACTAAACCAGGATTGATTGGATAAATCCTTCTCCTAGCTAGTGATGTTAAAGTAGTAGTAAGGCTCTTCAAAAAGATTATCTTCCTAAGGTTTAGAGTTTCTAAAGCTCTAACAAGTGATGGCACTGAACGTGAATTTAAAGCTCTTTTAAGGAAATGTGGGGTAAATCACAAGGTTTCCTTAGAATATCATCCTTAAACCAATATCCAAGTTAAGGTTTTGAATCGGGAAAATCAAGAGTATACGTAAGAATACTGTTACTAGATTGAGTAAAGATTAGGCAATGAAGCTAAATGATGCAATATAGGCTTATTGTATAGCCTATAAGAATCCGACTGGTATATTTCCATTCAAGTTGATCTATGGGAAGTCATGACCTTCTAAAGCTTACTAAAGATCAAAGCCCTCAAATTTGATTAAAGGCAACTGATGAGAGATGATTGCTCTAAAATCACAAGCTCAATAAGCTAAGGCTAGATGCTTTTAAGAATGCCAACATATATAAGAAGAGAACCAATTGATGGTATGAAGAATTCATCCTCCATAAAGAGATTTATAAGAGGGATTGGACACTTCTCTTAACTCTCATTTGGAGCTTTTTCCAAGAAACTTTTACCACAAAGTTTTAGTTTAAGCATTTATAGTAGTTGCACACCAAGTAGTCCAAGCTAATGCAGTATGTAGATTGAGACATTTTGTGGGTGATTGATTTGGCTGATTGGATGAGAGAGATTATCACTTTTGATAGATAGCAATAATTGTTTGGTATCTGGGAATCATTTTACTGAGAGCTTATCCTAGAACTTATGTGCACATTCTAGGTTGATGAAAAATAAAAATCTTCGGAGGATGATTCAGTATTCAAGTTCAACTTGGGAATGTGATTGAGTATAACCTTTAACTATAACCAATTCAGGGTTTAAGTAAGCTTTACTAAAAGGATTAGTTTTGCACGTTATAGCCTAACCAAACAACACTTAACTAAGACTATATGTAGGTCCACTTGAGAAATTATTAGAACAATATAGCCATAGTGAAACCCTACTCTTTGACTCAGTCCAAGGCCTCAAAATTTTGTTTCCTATCCATAAGGTGCATCGGTAAATTACACATCCATTCTCCACGTGACATGTGTAAAAGCACAGGTTTTGCCAACTGATAAGATCTTTTATTCATATATTGCACATGTCATTAAGTGCAAATATACTTAGTTCACTCATTCATGCAGCTTATAGACGAATACTTCTACCAGTTGTAGGTTGATAATTCCACAGCTCACTAAGAGATTGAGAGTGCTCAAAGATGAGTGAGATTTGGTAATGTTTGGTACTCCTCCTCTCACTATGGATATCTTGTAAGCCATAAGGATAGTGGAGCTTTAGAAAAACACAACTGACTAGCATTTTGTGCATGTCGGTGTACCACTATAAGTAGTGGAGGAGATTCACCTATAAGAGGGCTAGGTTATATGTGTAAAGCATATAACGGGATTGATGCCATATCCAACCTCTGAGCCATGCACTTACCCCTTAGCCACCCGCCTCATCATTTACAGACCAGTACATGCACGAGTTAGGGGAGACTTTAGTAAGGTTAGCACAACATCTTGGCATAGAGATCTTGCCACCATCAATCTAACATATTAAGCCCACATAAAGAGAGGCTGCATATGAGGAGCCTGAGCATAAAACAGAGGAGCTCATAGTTAAGGTAAAGCTATAGGACATAGCTAACAAAAAGATAAAGGACCTTATAGTACCATTAGATCAAGGTGTGTAAGAGTTTAGTAAATGCTTAATAGACCATAATTCTAATCCCATATGTAGTGTATTTTCCTTGCAATTAGCAGATCATTCTATTAAGTATCCAGCAGATATATTAGAGGAAGTACCTATTAAAGTCGGTTATTTTTTTTATTCTTAATGATTTTATTATCTTAAAGATGGAGGAGGATTCTTCTCAAATCTCCATCATCACTAGAAGACCATTTCTAGTTATAGTTAGAGTTTAATTTGCCTAATTCCATTAAATATCCCTCTCTAAGAGATTCTTATTGCAGGATTGGCATGACTAATCAATTAATAAGGGAGGAGCTAGCTAAACATAATTCAAGTGATTCGTTTGAAGAATGTTTTGTGAATAATAGCTCTTAAAGAAATGGAGTAAAGAGAAAGCCCCAAAGGTAGAACTTAAACTTCTTCTTTCCACTATCAAATATGAATCACTTATACCTAATTCCACTTATTTTGTGATTATAAATGTAAAACTAAATGAAGTTGAAATTGAAAATTGATGGAAGTTCTTATACCGCATTAAGATATTACAGGTATTATTAATGATATTAAAGGCATCAACCCATCTATTTGAATATATAGAACACTACCAAAAGATGATTAGAATAACTTTATTAAGCACCAAAGAAGGTTGAATCCCAACATGAAAGAAGTTATCAAGAAAGAGGTATTTAAACTACTTAATGCTGACATAATCTATCCTACCTCTGATAAAGAATGATAATAATGAATTGATACCCATTACAATAATAACATGTTGGATAATGTTTATAGACTATAGAAAGTTGAATAAAGCAACCTAAAAAATTAATTTTCCTTCTTTTCATTAATCAAATGCTTGAGATCTTGGCAAAGCATTCTTCTTTTTGTTACATAAATGGTTTTTCTAGTTTCTTCCAAATTTTTATTCATTCTAGTAACTAAGAAAAGACTATATTTTCATGTCCTTACAGTACTTTTGCTTAGAAGAGAATGCCTTTTTGTCTTCCTAATGCACCTTTTAACTTTTAATGTTATATGATGGGAATTTTTTTATTTTATTAAGAATGTTATGGAAGTGATCATGGATGATTTTTTCGTATATGAAGCTAATTTTAATGAATGTTTAACCAATTTATTTAAATTATTGTAATGATATGAAGAAGTTAACTTAGTTTTAAATTGATGGAAATGTCATTTCATTTTAAAGGAAGGTATTGTTCTAGGATCCTTAGTATTTGAACAAATAATTGGGATTGATAGGGAAAAGGTCAAAGTTATTGAGATGATGCTATTGCCACTGTTGTTAAGTGAGTGAGGAGTTTCTTAAGCCATACTAATTTCTACTAGCATTTTATAAACAATTCTCTAAAATAATCAAACCTTTAAATTTTAATATATGTATCAAACTTTTAACTTAGATTCTAACGTTTAACAGAATTTTAAAAAAATTATGATATTATAAAAACTATTCAATTTGGATTTCAAATTAAACCTAAACTTTTAAAGGTCCTACTATTGTCGCCATTGCCAAGATGTCATCCCAATTGGTAATAGTGATCACCACCACCCCTTTTATGGATGAAACCAAACAAATTGTGTGTAAGTCTATTGGTGGGAAGGTTCCGAAGAAGTAGCTTACTCACAATATTGCACATATATGCACTCCTTTTCACAACTACTTTATGTACTTTTTTTTATTTCCTAGAATAGATTTTCTTTTATGACTGATATTTTATTGTTTACCATATTTCTTTACATCAAGATTTACTCGATGCGCCAAAGAAGCTACGCAAGCCACACATATTCCAATTAGAATCGTCAATTTTTGGTACTAATTATTAGACATTTTTTATAATGGTTCACATGATTCTTTTGATTAATAGAAAGATTCTTTCTAATTACTACACATATTAGTGACATATGTAAAGCCCTAACTAGAAAGTGAGTCTCTCTCACTGAAAATTTTCTCTTCACTAAGAAAATCATAGATTTATAATAGCTCTTAGAAACAATAATCGATCAAAAATTATTTTTATGAAAGAAGAAGTAGCTTGCCCATAATATTACATATATATGCACTCCTTTTCACAACTACTTTATGTACTTTTTTTATTTCCTGGAATAGATTTTCTTTTATGACTGATATTGTTTACCATATTTCCTTACATCAAGATTTACTTGATGCGCCAAAGAAGCTACGCAAGCCACACATATTCCAATTAGAATCGTCAATTTTTGGTATTAATTATTAGACATTTTTTATAATGGTTCACATGATTATTTTGATTAATAGAAAGATTCTTTCTAATTACTACACATATTAGTGACATATGTAAAGCCCTAACTAGAAAGTGAGTCTCTCTCACTGAAAATTTTCTCTCCACTAAGAAAATCATATCTTTAAATGTGAAGGACTTAAAGAGAAAGAAACACATTTTTTCATAAAAATAAAATTTGATCGATTGTTGTTTCTAAGAGCTATCATAAATCTAAGTGTGTTTTCTTTTATAAATAATCAAATTATGAAAATCATATAGTTTTAAGATATTAGATAATATAGTTTGATTTACATAATTAATAATATCTTACCATGTTGTATTGAGGATTTATGACTTTTCATTAATGATTATTGTTTTCTCTTTTGCTACATAATTAAGGCCTTTATTGGCTTTTAACGACTCCTTAAATAATTGGAGCACTCTTCTCTATCAAAATTTAAAAAAATTACCACACCTTAGCTATCAAAGTACATATTATAACACTTATTTTAAACTATGTTTATCAGTAAAAGTCAGTTAAAAATATGAAAAATAAGCATAATATGAGATACAAATATGTTATAAGCTATATTTGAAAACCACCATGTATTTGTTAAACATGGTTCCTAGTAGGGCCAAAGAATCCTTATGAATTATAGGAAAAAGGAAGCCTAATTGAAGGAACCTATATATTTGTTGTGCCTGATATAAGTAAGAATTTATAATCCATATAAAAAGAAACTATAATGAAGAACAACTATTGGTTTTTTCATTGGTCGTGTAAGGCCCTAAATGGTACCCTAGTTGAAATGTTACATATGCATGAAAGTATATGTACTAGAAATTATGATATGATTGTAAATTTCTTATGTCTTAAATTTTGGTTAATGGATCATACTTAGTGAGTTGGGATTAATTACTACCATTAGAGAATTGAGGTATTAAAATGGATATTTGGAATAGGAAAATTTTCAAGTGGCAAAATAAGTTGGTATATGAAAATTAGTATGATTAAGCCTACACTTTGAACGACATTTGGCACCATTGGTTGATTGACAAATGGACCAATGATTATGTGACAAGTGAAACATTTTTGGAGTGAAATGTGGACTGATTTTGTAGGTGACTAATGGCAACATCTTGAGGTGACAAATGACACTTTAGACTTGTAACATGTGGAGCTTTAGAATGGTGACATATGTAGCTTTACAAATGATGAAATATGTAGCCTTATAATTGGTGACATGTGTAGCTTTATAAGTAGTGACATATGGAGGCTTAAATGAGTGAAATTTGGAGCTTAAAGTAAGTGACACATGGACAAATAGAATAGTAACATATGGACCAATAAAAGGATAACATATGTAGCAATGGAATGGTGACACATGGACCAATGGAATGGTGACACATGGATTAGTTTGAATTTCTTTGAATTTTCTAAAGAAAATTGATGAAAAAGGCAATATAAGTGAGAGTGAAGGTCAGCCATAAGGTTAGAAGAGGGAGAAAAATGAAATGTGTAGCATCTGCA
This sequence comes from Erythroxylum longipes, assembly GCA_027563885.1. Taxonomy (NCBI): domain Eukaryota; kingdom Viridiplantae; phylum Streptophyta; class Magnoliopsida; order Malpighiales; family Erythroxylaceae; genus Erythroxylum; species Erythroxylum longipes. The sequence goes on along the minus strand of JAOQMS010000004.1, from coordinate 8,780,687 downwards.
TATCCTCTAGGGGGTATGTGGGTGTTATAGGTCGTATATATGTTATTGTTCTAACCATAATATGAAAATTGTTGAAAATAGAAACGTAAAGTTTATTAAAAATGTTAAGATTAGAGGAATGTGGAACTACGTAAATTTGAATTTTAATAAGTTAGGATGGAGATTGCTTTACCTTAAACTTTTTTCTTAAGTTGTTATTCCTACAGTTATTGAACATTTTGACAACATACTAAAACAAAAAATGAATGATAAAGCACCTGATAATGAAAGTGTTGCCAATGAATATATAATAGATGAACCTTATGAAATATTACTAAGAAGGTTTGAGAGGTTTATTTACAAGAGTCGTAATGTTAGTTAGGAACTAAAGAAAATCCAATCTTGTTTTTACAAGCTATGGAAGGTAGTAATTTGGTAAGTAGTTAGATGCCGTGAAAGAATAAATGAAATCAATATATCATAGTGAAATTTAAGACCTTGTTGAATTATGTGAAGGTTTTAAAATAACTCAGTTTCATTTGATAATATCAAAAGGCTCACTTATTCAAAACAAGGCAATGAACGCTCAAATGATTGAAAAACATTTAAAATTATATGTACAAGACATCCAAATACTTCTTCTTGTAATAAATAATGAGAAAACATGTATTTATGGGGTTTTGGAACCCCTATTAGCTGTTTGAACAAAAAATTAGTCGTTATAATAACTAGTTACAAAGTACTAGTCAACTATTACAGCATATTAATCGATTAGTGTATTGAATGCAAAGATTCACTAGCCATCGAGACATTGGTCAACCACTTAACTATATTAGTTTATCGATGTGTCCTTTAGAGAGAAATTGGTCAACCACCTTACTAAATTAGTTGACCAATTTGTCAATGTACTCACATGCTAATCTTTTAGCTTATATTGGTGGACCACTAACCCTTTTGGTCAACCAATCCCTACAAAACATTATTTTAAAAAATTTAAATGCTCAAACTTGATTTTTTAATGCAATTATAGTTAAAACAACGTTCAATATGTCCCCCAAATATTTTTTAAGATATCGAGAGTTTTTTATTTGAAAATAAAATCTTTAATACCTTTTGATGAATGAAAAGACTCACTTAGTGAAGTGATATAAGATGTTTATACATAGTGAACCTTTAATATTATCAAAGTGACTAAAGGAGGTTACAATTAATATTACAACCTAAATAATGACCTTGATGTTCGTTCTTATTCTTTTGTTCTAGACTTAATCTTCTCTTTGACAATCGTAAATCTGAACTTTTCTTTATCAACTTCATGAACTATGTTATTAAGTTTATAAATACATCTTTTTCTTATATTACTTCTCATCAAAATAATAAACTCAATAGTTGTTCTTATTTTTTATTGTTAAAACATTGATTGGAACCTATCTGATTCAACAAGGATAAATTGAGTCTTATGAAATGTCCAAAGAATGAATTGGAATGGAAAGAAATGAAATATATTCATTTTGTATTTGTTGTGGATAGCTTGATGTATCCTCATATTTATAACATATTGATGTGTGTTGCTTTAATCGCAAGGACATGACATAGCTATAGCTAGCACTAATGACTATGATTTGATCATATATGGACTATTTATTAACTACTGATTCCTCATAAACTTAATTATCTTGATTATCAATATGATCGAATGAAAGAAAACAAACAATCAATTCAAAATCACCAAATCAAAATAGTGATCAAGATTAAAATAATAAATTGATAAACTAGATCTAGCTAAGGTATTCCGTAGGACTTTATTATATTTTGACCTACTCTATTTTAACGAATGAAGCTAATTATTTATATTGTTAAGAACTCCTAAGTTATAATTTTGTTCTCTCTCAAGCACCACAATCCCTATCCCTAGATCAAGTTAACTGAAATCTCTTTTTAATAAAGACAAACTAAGGATGTATTAATCCAATTGTAAATTCTTGTGTTAGGTTTTATCCCAACCTAAGAAGATTATGTAATTCTCTCTCAAATAACCCATTTAACCCTCACTATCCATATTTCGTCCTAAGTTATAATTATGTTCTCTCTCGAGCACCGTAATCCCTATTTTTAGATCAAGTTAACTAAAATGTGTTTCTAATAAAGATAACCTAAGGATGTATTAATCAGACTGTAAATTCTTATGATAGATTTTATCCTAACCCAAGAAGATTATAGAATTTTCTTTCATTTAACCCATTCAATCCTCATTATCCATATTATATTCTAAGCATACAAATTATCTTTTGATCTAAATGTATAAATTTAATTATCAAGTCTTCAATTTTCATTTCTTCATTTTAATCAATACAAGAACATGAATAATTTCAAAGAATTTCATTAAATCAACATATCGATTCAAAACAGTATATCTTAGGATCTATCTCACCAAGATATATATCTAATTAGTTCATGAATAAATAAGAAAAAAGCACAAAGTTGCGAATACTATACATGCCTTGGTATCAGATTGGGTTTTGGTATGGTATTGTACCAGTACTGGTCAATACCAGATACTCTTTCGGGTAATTTTTTAAATTTATGAAATAGTCTCTGAATTTTTTTAAAAATTTCAAAATAGTCTATTGTCATATTGTACAGTTATACTATATACTTTATATGTTTACATAAACTCTGTCTCTAAAAATCATAATAATAAATAATAATCACAATTAATGAAAAAAGACAATCATCATCATACAAATATAAAATTAAGAACAATACAAAGTATTAAAAATATTACAATTTCATCATATAATAAATAATAATTAAATCAAAACATCTAATAAAAAGAACAATGAATATCCTTAATTCTCAAACCATTACAATTTATAATCAAAGTTCGTGATGAGGAAACAACTAAGTATAAATGAAACCTAAAACAAAAAGATTTACAATTACATTATATATATAGAATTTAACATATACATCAAATATAAGTAAAATAAAAAAAGAGGAAAAATAAAAACCTGGAACTTCATTTAATCGTCTACGGGAGGATACCCGTTATAACTGCATTGACCATACTTATCATTTGATACAAGATCCTTATCATTAAGAGAAACCTTGTCATCATCATCATTCAAATTCAATGCACCAAATGACACACTACATGAAAATAACACACTACCGACGGAACACATTTCGTCAGTAATTAGCGACGGAAACAGACATTCCATCAGTAATTAGTGACCGAATGTTGACAGATTTACCGACAGACATAACATTCGTTAGTAAATGTGGAAGAAAAATATACCTACGAGTTTTTCGTCGTACTATAGCAACGGAATACAAAATTTCGTCACAAAATTAGGCGGCAACATTTGGCAGAAAATATGAAGAAATTGAGTACCGACGGAACAAGTTTTCTGTTGTTAAACTACTGACGGAATAAGTTTTCTATCAGTAAAAGTCGAATTGTTCATAAATAAAACGATGTCGTCTGGTTTTAATCCAAATGACGTCGTTTTTGGATCATCGTTTTAACCCGACTCTCCCCCCTGCATTGCTATTTTTCTTTCCCACCTCTGCTATTTTTGTTTCTGATGTCTTCTCGGTGATTTTGTTGCTTCCACCCTCAATTGTTTCTTAGTTTTTGGCCCATCGTGCATTATTTTTAGGTAACGTCTCTATTGAGTTTATTTTTTCTCCAAAAAACAAAGGTCTTAGATGCTTATATATATGTATACCGTGGGTGGGAGTTGGGTGGTGGGTTTTGTTATAATTGTTGGTTTATTCATTTTTTTGTTGAATTGTTGGTTTATTTGTTATTTAAATGTGTTATTGCTGATAAATAATGAAAAAATGAAGTTGTTTTGTTATTAGTTAGAGATAATTCGGGTTGCCTATGAGTTGTTTGATAAAATGTCTCTTAGAACAAATCATTCTAAATCCAAGTTTAGTATAGTAGGAAAGACACTAAACCAAAATCAAAATAAAAAAGAACTTTTTAACATAGCATCAGATTTGTAAATAAAATGTATAACCTTATAAGCAAATTGTTTAATTTGAAATAATAAAGAATAATAGTTCATGTTAATTCAAGTATATCAAGAGTAAAGAAGTTTAGTTCATCATATATCTTTAGACACAATATTTAGACATAGAAATCAAAAACACATAGAGGCCTAACTTTAATACCTCGAACATTGGTTAGATTAACTTATCACTTATAATTGAATGCATTATAGGTGAGGTTAGAATCCTAGGTAGTGGTAAACTTAACCCAGTGAATCTTTGAAGCTAAAAAGGAGATCATAAAGAAATACAAGACAAGATATTTTAAGGTGAGCTAAGTTAATGACAATAGATCTATAGTTGATCCCTTATGAAGAGAACATTATGATAGATTAATTATCCAAGTGGGAGCCTATGAAAAAATGGAATCTTCTAGTAAGAAAAGTTGAGGCCTATATACTTGAAAGTCCAAGTAAGCAATATCAAACAATTAGAAGATGAGTGGATAAGAGAGATTTGAAAATATGTACAATATGGAAAAGTTACAAAGGATATTAAGGAGACAGGCAGGGGTTAGATGCAAGGTTATAAGCTCCATTTTGATAAATAAGAAACATTATTGTAGATATGTCATAAATATCAAAGCATAACTTTGGAAACTTTAGAGTACTCTTTACTTATAGCTTGTATAAACCTTGGAAAAAGGATTGCAAATATATCAAATCAATCATTTATATTGTTAAGTAAAGTAGGATTCCAATTAAACTTCTATACAAAGGTTACATCCACCTTTTCCTTACTAACATCTTTAGAAATTCACAAGTTCATATGGAATAACTTATTTAGAACACACTATAGATGGATACATATTATAATTAAATCAAATAATCTCTTAAGAAATATAAAATTAGTTATTTGTGAACCTTTAAAATAACTTAGCCTTATCCATATTAAGTTTGTTATTGATAAATTTATACACTTTTCATCCTAAAGAACTAATAGTCCTCTAAGACCAAACATATCAAACTCTATATCTATTTTCTTCTTAAAAACATCCACATACTCTTTCTCACCTTCTATTCTATTATTATTATAGACCGAGACAAGGTGTTAGTCGTCATCAATTTTCATAATGATATAGAGACTGGACATTTTTTCACTTAATTTTCATCTTTTATTGTACTAACTACTCATTTATTTTATTGCCTCTTAAATTTTTTATTCTAAAACTTTTATTTAATTCCTTAAATACTTTATTTTATCTATAAGCAATCATAAAATCTTTTAAATGCTTCTCTTCTCATAAATATTAACTAAAGGCCTTATCACTCTAATTACAAATCCATGTTTCATCTCTAAAATCTTATTACTGAACTTCTTTATATTGTTGAAGAGGAAACATATTTGTTTTGACCTTGCAAACTTATATACCATTTCTTTCTTTAAATTTAATTAAAAATATTTAACCATTTTCGCATCTCTTCACTCG
>JAOQMS010000004.1:8764298-8775120 GCA_027563885.1 Erythroxylum longipes | reverse complement strand
TAATAATAATAATAATAATAATAATAAAGGTGGATAAGAATGATAATAATTAATAAGAAGAAACTTAATAATAATAACGAACTTAATAAGTATAAAAATCGGTAAAATAAATTACATTTAATAATAATAACTAATTATAATACTTTCTTATTTATATATTAATTAAAACTCAACTTTAATTTAAAGTCATATTAGTATATTTAATTTTAAAAAATCGTATAAATTAATTTTTATACGGAACCAAGCGTATTCAAAAGGAGGAGGAGGTATTGGCTCGACGTAAAGCTTCGACGTTATTTTTTATTAAAATGTCGACGTTTTCCCTGTAATACAAAGTAGGTACAAAATAAGCAGAATAAAAGATCTAAGTCTCCCGGCGAGAGCTTCTCCGGCACCTTACAGCTCCCTCATCTTGTCATCATCGCGTAGCCTTCTCCAGCGTGTGCCGCCATCAACATCTCGCCGTCATGCTATCCAGTCTGAAATAATAGCCATGCTTAATTTGGTGTATGATATTTACTGCTTAATTGTTTCAAGGTGTCTAAATCACAAAAGAAGAGTTGGAGACCCCTTATGTGTTTGAATTGCAGCACCAAGATTATCTTATTCTTCTCATTAGTAGTTATTCCTCCTCTTGGTATTCTTATAAGGCTGACGAATCATGATGGCTTCAGGGTAAGGATATAGCTTCTTATTGGACTAAAGAGATCATTTATACTATATAGTCCAACAATTGCAAGTGGCAGTTTCTACTTCAATCTCTGTGACCACACTTATGGTTGATGTGAATCAGGAAACCAGAATAGTTTATTAGTTAGAGAAACTAAAAGGTCAGTGATTTCCTAATTCAAACACGTTAATATCTCCTTAGTTTCTTGATTTGATGTGTGAATCATAATATCCAATAAGCCAAAGCAAGTAACTAACGCAGAGTTCATGACGTAGAACGTGACGAGTCCTTAGTCATATGTTCTGGATCGAACGTGAAAGGATCAAAAATAAAGAAATACGAAAATATCTAATTTTCGGTTCTGAAACTTCAACTGAACTTTCTGAAACTGAATCAAGCCCGAATTCACTACCGCCTTCAAGAGAATTTCTCTTCTAAACACGAGTTAGGCTTTTCTACAGTTTTTTTAAAATAAGAACTCTCTTAACGGGTCAGAAATTTCATATGCTCGTAATTGATATGAGCAACTGCAGGAGACCATAACTAATTTATATAACTTCTATATCGGGCTTTCTTATCACAAAGTCGATATAGACTAGGTCTATACTAAAAAGGATCCATTTTCTAACCGGACTTCGACCCGTTAATTTAGATTATTTATTGGATTACTTTATTATCTTTATCTATATCAAATTATGCAATGTAACCGATAATTTATTTAAAAATTAAATTATAATTAATAACTGTCTACTAAATAAAAAATTAACAAAATTAACCTTCGGGGCAAAATTTTCTAACACACATGATGCCTTCCCATGTTTCATAACCCCAAAAGTAGCAACCAACACATAGTCTAAGCCTCCTAGATGTAGGACAAAACAGAGCATGCTAATAACCTAACCAGTCACAAGTCGTTACTTCTCCAAGACCATACGTACATACATACAGTACGTACAAGTAAGACTATCAAGCCTAATCAAACCGAAAACGGTGAAAATTTTTAGATTAAAAAATTTGTAAAAAACAAATAGAGTCATATTCACCTCTACCCACCTGTACAATCATTTATTATTAACACATTAACAGAAAGGGACAACATAGAAATGAGATGAAACACCTCTCGCCATTGTGGAATGAAAAGTGGCTTCCTTGTTCTTGTTTTCTTCTTTCGCTGAAATCAACCATAAAACTAAATAAAAATCACAAAAATATCAGTGCAAACCATAATGATTTTGTCCCAACATAGTGTAAGAAGAAACGTCAAGGTGACATTATCTAATGCAATACGGATAATGTAGGGAGCTTGTTATGGGGAAAAAAAGAGTGAATTTAATTCATCCTCAGATAAAAGAATGCTTGAATTTGTAAAAACAACATATATTTACCATAATTAAGATATACTACAAGCAGTCGATTTAATAGCAGAAATGAATATAACAGAAAAAAAAATTATTCTTTTTATAAATGAAGGTGGTAGAACCAGAAGCAGCATTTATGTTTTCCGGGGGAACTAATATTACATAGTTTTAGAGAACGGGAAAGATTCTACTACAATTTGTTCCTGCCTATATTCTTCCATCAGCTTCCTTTCCTGCCATCCCATAAAGAAAAGGTTAAATGCATAAAAAGTCTGTTGGTACTTAGCAGTAAACAGGCACAGGCACAGTTGCTTCCACAGTTAATAAAGCCTTTGCATTTATTCACACTATATTCAACAAGATACAACTTAAACTCAGGAAAATGGCAACTTACTGTTGATACCAAAATCTATTTGCTAGTAAATTTACCTAGCTGGAATCTCAACTACAGGCGTTTGAGTGAATTCTATTTTCTAAAATCCCCTTCAACCATTATTATATTCGAAAAACTATAAAAATGTAGACGTTTCATAACCTCATATCCTTATCTTTCTTCATTAGCCAGCATCCCGGTAATACCCATCTCTCACCGTCCTATCCATAAGAACTTAATAGCAAGGAATCAAACGACAGAAGGCCATCCTCGCAATACCCTTCTAAATAGTGATAAGGTAAACAAACCTACGCAATCAAGAACAGAAAAAGGAAATACAATGTGTGGAGCAATCACAAGATCTGGCTTCCCTTTAGCTCCAAATAAAATCTGGTAAGAAATGTCATTTCATTTGTATACAAGATGGAAATGTGCAGGAGACCAATTGAAACCACCGTAGTGGGTCCAGAAGCTGACCTTTAGATTTCTGGTTTCTCTTAGAATAGCATCTAGTACTTGCTCAATTTGCACAAGATCAGTAACGCTGAACTGTTCATTATTAATATCCCCTTCCAGAAACCTGCAATTCTTAACCTTCACACTTCTATGGATGTAAGTTTAAATTTATAGTAACGTTAAATGTGAGCTTCGAACTATTAGCTAGGTGAAGAAATAGAACCACAAGAGCTTTCACCGTTGCAGTATATGCTGAATGTTATTGCCCTGGAATGAGGCTTTGGACTCAAGACGGCAACCCAGCTGGAAATGAGGAGAAGAAATTGTGAGAGATCAACATGCCGATACAAATAAATAGCTCCTAACTCATATGCCACTCCTGTGGAACAAGAGATGTAGACTATTATAAGTTTGTTCAAATTTTAATATATTAATTAATTTTCTCTCCTGCAAGTCACAAATTGCTTGTAACTTAAGACACTTCAGAAACTAATACAACTAAATGAAAAAACTTTTCTAGCATTTATACAGAATTTTGGCAACAAACAATAACAAATAAAACAAATACACCATTTCTTACTCGCTTTGGCCGCTTAACATTTTAAAAACAGTCAAGTCCTGTGGATTTTGGTCATGACTATATATATATATGTATGTATCTAAAGTTATATCCGTAGCCACCTATATTTATCACATACACACCATGCAAAAAAGATAAGTATGTTAATTATTGGAAAGAAGTGCAAATTTAGCTTTAAAGTTTTCATTATAATATAATTTAAATCTTAACATTTTAGAGAATCCAAAATACATTTTAACTTTTAAAATAAATTCTGAAAGGACGAAAATTTGTATAAAATGTTTTTGACTGTTTTGCGTCATGAAATAGCATGAACTTAATATTTTTATTTATAACGTGAGTCTCATTATCCCAGTGAAATCTATTTCTAAATAATTTCAAATAAATTTATATTTTTAATTATAATTTAAACTAATAAATACAAGTTAGCTTAAATAATATTACTCAGTATTATTTATCTTATTAATTTTAATTAAAAATTTAATTATTAAAATTGTGTCTGAAATCTACTTTGTTCTGATAATAATGCTCAGAAACTCTTAAAAAGTGTAACTATCCCACAAGATTCAGGACTTCGGTAGGATAATGGGATTCACAATATAAATATGAAATATAAATTCGTGTCAACTCAATATTAACATGATATATAACAGACAAAGATTTAATTTTATCTAAATTTTTATCTACTCGAGATTAATTTTGAATGCTATGCAAATATTAGAATTTATTTTAAATATTATAATTTAAATTATAATCTAATAAACACTTTAAAATTAAATATACACTTTTTATTATCAATTATTTCAATATAAAAGCATGCAAGATTAGATTTGGTAAAACACTTTTCTAGTAACTAAAAAAGCCTTTGATTCACTTCCGATCTTTCTAGATGATTTTATACTGAATCTTCCTATTTCTCTAATTAATTTTTATTTAATTTATTAATAAAATTCCAATATTCTAACAAAGCTAAGACATTAAACTTGAGGCTGGTGCTTGTCTTACCTGCTCAGAAGTGACATTTCCGCGATCCATGCTTTGTCCACGAGAATACATCAAATAGTGATCAAAGGTCTCTCTCAAACTGCATTCCGACATTGTCAAGCAACAAAAGGATTTCATAGAAATTACTCAAATAACAGGCAGAAAGTAGTAGATAATTGTATGCATGATATCAGATCCAATAAGCAACTAGAAAGTATAGCATTATTAGCACTATTTAACTAACGATCTATAGTTTCCTATATAAAAGAGATATTAGCTCCCTATATTTAAATATATGCATCTTGTAGCTAAAAGCTTCTTATTAGTCCCATTTATCTCTACTTTTGTTGTTAAGCTGTTTGGCTACCTAGCATTTGGATGCTTTTTACGCTTAAAAAGAATTCCAAGGAATAATAAGTGTTCATCATATTTTGAGCCAGGTGACTCTTTAGCCGTTGCATAAATCTAGATGGTTTATTAAACTCTCAAAAGTAGGAATCGAAAATGCTTTGAGTATCCTGATTCCCTAATGTAAGCTTTAAAGTGGAGAAATTCAGTTATCACTTCTCATGTTTTCCATACATTGGAATTTCAATCATCTAATATGAAAACAAGAATAGCTTTTCTCCCAAGCTTACCCTAAAATTCGAACACGGTAATGAAAAGAAAATCCTCCTTTCTATCCACTCAATTCATCTCCTAGTGGAATCAACTGTTTACGAACGTCGGTGCAAGACAATACGAAAGCGTGCAACAAGAAATGAACTGATGAGCGTTACTTTATGTTTGATTGTTTCACAACGGACAAATTACAAGTTAAAGTTGAGCATTTCTGACCCCAAAGCGAAATGCAATCCTGCGTTTGAATTCTATCACTAGCATCCCTATTCCATTTCTTAGGTCATATAAGGAGTTTAAAAAGTTTCTTTTCTTTGGTATGCTTCTTGGCATCGTCGAGTTGGAAAACACTTAGGCCTTATTTGGTTGGTACGAATTCTTGTTTGGAAAAATAATCTTTTTCTTAAAATTTATATGATCATGTTTGGTTTATTTTTTTTGAGTAGTTAGGAAAGTAAAAACTTTTTCAATCTAGAGAAAGTAGTAACACTTAAATTCTAAATCTCATCATCCCCTTAATATTTAGATTATTTTATTCAGGAATTTAATCTAAAAATATACCAGTCAATTCAACTATTCATCCTCTCTCAATTCTACGACATCTCTTTTATTATAATAAAGAATTTAATAATAATAATAATAACAATAATAACAATAAATGTAATTAATACAATTAATAAAATTAATAATAAGAAGAAGAATAATAAGTAGAAAATTAATAATAATAATCATAATAAGAATAATAAAATCAATAACAATAATAATAATTATTAAAAATAATATTAAAAATAAAAATAAATTTAATTGATAAAATAATAAATTTAGTAATAATAAAATTAATAATAAATAAATAAATTATTAATAATATTAATAATAATAAATTTAATAAGAATAATAAATTTAATAATAATGCCCTATTTGTATTTTTATTTTTAATGTTAGAAAAAATTTTAACATTTGATTTGAATTTAATATTTAACTTTATACTCGGTTGAGATTTTTTTTAGTATTTTACAATATTACATTTATGATATAATAGTATTATATGATTAGAATATTAGGAATGAAAATTTAACATTTAATAATATAGTCTGTATTACAAATTAACATTATTTAACAATTTCAATTTTTATTCTATTTGTAGGAATATAATTGAAAACACAAGTCAAAATTAAATTACATTCTATGAAATACTGTTACATACCAAACACTATAATAAGAATCAACTAAACTTTCCTATTAGAATTCTTATAAGTATTCAAACATGTGAATATCTTTACTTTCCATAGATTTATTTTTTGAAAAATCAGGTTCCAAATTCACTTTACTTTTCTGTCAACCAAACAGGACCTTAACGTATTGTATCAAAAAAGTTTTAATCTTTGCTATTTAATCTTTTAAATGCAATAAAAAAATCTTTAAAAGTTTTCGAAAACTTTATTTCTATTTTGAAAATGGAACAAAGATTTAGAAGAATTAAATTATTTCATTTTGGGTCATATATAACAAACTTCTATTGTGTAAAAATTTATCATGGAGTTCAAAAGTTTTCAAAAAGTAGTTACTTTCTAGCTAAAAAAATACCAACTCTTTAACTAAAATGCATGTACAGAAATTTGACGAGTAGAGGTTTTTCTTCTTTACCCATCAACCAATGAAGAGAAACTAGATTTACTGCATTCTCTTGATGTTGACTTGCAAAATATATCAACAAAACTTACAGTAGACAGTTTTAGCAAAGGTTGAATTCCTTGATGACAAGTTGTTCAAATAATTTTGATGAGATAAACCTAATTACTTTAATTAAAACATTCAACGAGGTTTCCCTTTTTTTTTCAGTCATGAAAGAGGCGTTGTGAATTTCAATAACTACTTGTCAGTCAGTAAATTTTCGTAGCTTAGCGTTTTCGTTAATTCAAGTTATTGGCAAGCTCAATTTTTTGTTAAAATTAAAATGATTCAATGAACCAACCAGAGTGTGGACTTTGTCCTTAGATTGAGTAATTACACGTCACCATCTGTAAAAAAAAAAAAGAACACTCAAACTTTCTTTGAACTTCTTCGTCTATAGTTAAAAACTAACCGCTAGTGTTGAATACCATGAACGTAAATATACCAATTACTTAAATACTCGTAAACAAACAAATAAAGCACTATGACGTACACCAAACAGAAAACTAAAATCTCGACACTTTATGTTGTAAACCAAAAACATTGTGCTCACACCACATATTGCTTGCTTATTCAAAGCCACGAAAAGAGAAAGATAGCAGAGAGCAACAGAAAGGTGTACCTCTGGCCACTGTGGAACTCGAATGCTTTGCCTCCAGTAGAGAACACGATGAGAGCAACTTCAACATTGCAGAGAACAGAGAGCTCGCGAGCCTTCTTGAACAAACCGCTGCGTCGTTTGGAGAAGGCGACTTGTCGGCTGCTCTTGTCCTCGATCAGCTTCAGTTCAACCTTGCCTCGACGCCTCATGTCGACACAGATGAAACCCTAACCCTAACCTTAACCCTGAGGAGATTGAGTGAGGAAGAGGGAGCATTTGATTGATACGATTTCGGAGTTTTGAAGATGCCGCCTCGCATGCTCTCTTTGGTTGTTTTCCTCTGCTTTTTCTTTATTGGGTGGAGGAATTTACTTTTTTCCGCACGTGTGTTCTTTGAAATGGGCTCCTTAAGTCACTAGTGAATAGTGCTGCGAATATCGTAACTAAACGTAGCATTAGATTGAGTTTTAATACGTTATTATACTCATATTTTGTCAATATTAAGTACCGTGTTGGATGGTTTTTTAAATTTATAAATTTTTTTAAAAATTGTAAAATAGTTTATTGTTATATTATATTTTTGTATTGTATAGTTTATAAGTTTATATCAACTTTATTTTTAAAAATCATAGTAATAAATAATAACTATAATTAATATAAAATAACAAAAATTTTAAGATATTTCAAATATAAATAATAATCATAATTAATATGAAAAAAGACAATTATCATCATACAAATATAAAATTAAGAACAATATAATGTATTTAAAATATTACAATTTCATCATATAATAAATAGTAATTATATCAAAACATCCAATAAAAAGAATAATAATATCCTCAACTCTCAAACTATTACAATTTACTACAAGAGTTCGTGATAAAGAACTAATCAAGTAGAAGTGAAACCTGTAAAAAAAATATTTACAATTATATTACATATATAAAATTTAACATATACATCAAATATAAGTAAAATTAAAATAAGAGGAAAAATAAAAACCTGAAACTTCATTCAATCATCTATGGGAGAATACTCGCTATAACTATATTGACCCCACTTATCATTTGGTATAAAATCCTTATCATTGACAGGATTCTCATCATCATCATCATTTAAATTCAATGCACCAAATGACATGTTAATGCTTTCTTAACTAAGATTATCTTCCAAGTCATTCACATCTATCAAATTTAGTTCTTCAAAAGCCTAATATGCCAAAAGATCGATATTATCAATAGAAATTGAATACGTTAAGCTACTTGTGCTATTAAGATTCCTAATAAACAATAAAATTTAATTATTAGAAAATTATAAGAAAACACGTCAAAATTAATAATGATAATAACACATCAAAATTAATAATAATAATAACATTCCTTTACCGAAGCTTTAAATTGTAAGGAACGAATACCAAGTCATTCAATCTCTTGTGGTCTAATCTATTCCTTTTCCTGAAATGGATGAATTCAAATGTGCTCCAATTCTGTTCATAGCTTGTTGCACTTACATATTGACATAAAATTCGAATTGCAAATCTTTGCAATTCTGGAACACTACTTTCGAATTGATCCCACCAAGAAACTGTAAGTTATAAGATAACAAAAGTAGCGTTACAAACAAAATAAAGTGATAATTAATTTTCAACAAATAAGAAAAAGAAAAAAGTTAATACCTAGAAAAAGTTTCGCTCTTTATCGAATAACAATAGGCAATTCAAACTCTCTAGAAGACTGCTTATACAGCTCAATTTGTGAGTTTAAGAGATCTTGCATCATTTTATGACCAACAATTATTGTAATAGTGAATAACATTCCTTTACTAACTTCAGCTTTCTTTGTAAAATCTTATCTAAAATATAAAATTGGATTGAAAAACGCCTCAGCTGCAAACAATGAGAAGAAAGTTGCCTTTCTCATCTCTCTTTGATGATTGCAAGATACGGTGTATACACACAAAGGCCTATATTTTGGATTGGCCTTGATTGTTTCCTTCGCCCTTTCCGTGACATCCAAAAAATAACACATCGTTGGCTTTTCTTCACTATCAGCCAATCGAAACACCCTCACCAAAGGCTTACAAACTCAGATAACAAATTAATATTAAGACCAAAATTTTCTATCTTTCAGTATAATGCTAGAAACCTCCAATCTAACATTAGCTCTAGCATGCTGAGAAGCAACCCACTTATCCCTTATAAATATTTGTCTTAAATCTTTCTTTATCGAAACAAAAGACTGAAATAGTAAGAAATTCGTTGCAAATCTTGTCACACCAAGATGACACAAACTCCTATCATTGGTAAATTCCTTTCACATTAAATTCAACACCTATGCACGATTATAGATGAACTTGTCACCTTTTTATCTTTTTGTATAGTCTCATCAATAATAGGAAAATACCTAAGATCTGCTATATTCTTCAGCATTAGGTCAATGCAATGTGCAGTAAAAAAATCCAAAAAAAAATTATACATATTATGTAACCTTCTTCCTGTCGCTTTGTAAGTGGAATCATTATTAGTAACGAATTGAACAATGTTTTCTGACCCCGCTTCATTCACAACTTCATCAAATATCTCAAATAAAGTATTTGTATTTCTAATAAGGCCGTATACTTCAATAAATTTCAAAAACATTAAGCTATTTGCATAATAAACTAAAATTTAATAAGAGGCTCTTGTTTCTTATTTGTCCAATCATCACACATGATTGAACACCTAAAAGTAGCCTAATTTACTCTTCTTTCAGTCAAATAACTTTTAATTTCGGTAACTGACCAATTCAAAAGTTTACCTCTTAAATCATCAATCGAATGAACTTTGTATCCCGGATCATAAAAGGCTATTGCATCCATCATAGGTTGATAATAGTAAGAGTGAGAAACATTGACTGATGAACCTGTATTATACCACCATCTAGCTACTGTCATATCGACATTGTAAGCCGTATCTCTTGATTATATTGCACTCGAATTGAAGGTTGGGCTCTAAGAGTTGCTTGTGGTGTAAAAAAACTACTCACCTGCCTTCCTCTTTTCCTCACATTAGGTCCAAGTGTAACATTCACTTCTTCTTGGGTCTGGGATGGAGCACTACCACTACTGCTATCACTTTCAACATTTCTACAATCACCATAAAAACTAACAAACGAACTTCCAATAATAATTTCAAAATTCAACCTTTCTCTTCTATCTTTCCCATGTTGATATTTTTTAAGCAATGTTTTCATTTGCCACTTCACATCATGACTTACTTTTTTACAGGGTTTTATATCTCCTTTAACCCCAGCTAAATGCTTTTCAATCGGGTGATTCCTCCACCTTTCAAATGTTCATACAAAATAAGCAAATTGTATCATTCTTCATACCTGGGGCCAATGCAGTATAAGTCCAAGCTAGATCATTGTATCTTCCTGAAACAGTTTGATCAAGAGTACTTGAACTTCCTTCCATTAATCTGTAACAATAAATGAAGACATATATCAAAATCATACACAATTTAATTTCA
>JAOQMS010000004.1:8738784-8753289 GCA_027563885.1 Erythroxylum longipes | reverse complement strand
CAAAAACTTAATATTATGGTATTTTTAAATGTAAACTAATATTATAAAATTAAATAAAGATTAAAAAGTTTAATTAATCTTTTTATTATATTCTTCCAAATTTTACGACATAATTGTATGATCAAAAAAAGCCAACTTTGAAAACACACAGAGGAAAAGTAGAAAATTAATAAAGTGAAAGGCAATACTATTATTAGGTAAATAGCTAACTCCAAAAGCTCCTCTTATGGAGCTTTTAGAAATCAACTTATTGGGGTTAAATAAGCTAACTAATGAGTCATTTATCAAACACATCAATAACTTTTTAAGATGGTCAAAAAGTTAACTTTTAGTCAATAAGTTAAAAAACAGCTTATCACATGTTTGTCAATCACCTCCAAAGCCTAGCTAATTGCTCAATAAAAGTAAACCTTTATCCATCTAGTAGAGATCTCTGCCGTGCAGTGTTATTAAAGGTCAAGCTATTTTTTTGCTTTGATCTTTGCATCAGATAAATGTTGATTTTTTTGGTTAACAAAGGCAATCAACATATGTTAAAATTCTATGGTATCTTTATCCAAGTGCACAACTATCAAATTAATTTGCAACATGAAGTTTACATCCTTTATATAAAAAAGTCGAGTGTCTTTGATGATTTTGTATTTATACTTTTGTCAAAAATTCACTATGAGTAATTTATAATAATTGAATGGTAACAATTCAAGTGATATTACTTGAAACAAATAGAGAGAATTTCAATGTTGTATTTATCATTTTACACACACAAAATAATGATGTACAAGTGATTGGTTTATATATTATAGAGAAGAATGCTAACAATGGAAACTAACGCCTAATTCAATAGTTACAAATCAGGACCATAATTAGCTCTAATTCTAAAAGTAGAATATTTCTAACTCGTCAAGAATATCTTAACAATATCTCAACACTCCTTTTCAAGTTAGTACATAGATATGATATATGCCCAACTTGTTGATCCATCTCAAGAATCATGACTTGACATTGCTTTAGTTAGAATGGCTGCTACCTGATCTTCAGATCGTATTTGAGGCAATTCTAGAATATTATTAGCTAACTTTTCCTTAATAAAGAACCTGTCAACTTCAACATGTTTAATTCTATCATGTTGGACAAGATTGTGAGCTATATCAGAAGCTACTTTATTGTCACAATACAACTAAATTAGGTTTGTTGTGGATAACCTAAGTCTTATAGTAACAATCGTAACCATAGAGCTTCATATAATCCAAGTGCAATTCCTATACTCAATTTTTACACTTGAGCAAGAGACCACATTTTGTTTCTTACTTCTCTAGGGAACAAGATTACCTCCTACAAAAGTAAAGTGTCCAGAT
This sequence comes from Erythroxylum longipes, assembly GCA_027563885.1. NCBI lineage: Eukaryota > Viridiplantae > Streptophyta > Magnoliopsida > Malpighiales > Erythroxylaceae > Erythroxylum > Erythroxylum longipes. The sequence continues at coordinate 8,751,934 of JAOQMS010000004.1, read as the reverse complement.
GTAGATCTCCAACCAACCAATTCTCTGGCCCAATCAGCATTAGTATATACAACAATGTCTTTAATACTTGCATTTTTCTTAAACAAAATACCTCTTCTAGGTGAAAACTTTAAATACTTCAGTATGCTTCTCTCCAATATTGTGCTTGAATTGGCTAACAATACCTAAGGTGTATGCTAGATCGGGTCTTATGTGTGCTGAGTACATTAGTCTTCCAACAAGCCTCTGATATCTTCCTTTGTTAACTGGGACCTAACCTTCTTCTATGCAAAGCTTCAATCCTTCCTCAATTGGCGTATCAATTGGTTGACAGCCTGACATTCTTGTTTCCTTCAATAAATCTAGGATGTATTTTCTTTGAGACAAGAAATTCCTTCTTTTGATCTCGAGACTTCTATCATAAGGAAGTATTTCAAGCACCCCAAAACCGTTATCTCAAATTCCTTTGACAAATATTTTCTTAAGGCTTTTACTTCATGACGTTTTGTGTTACATCCATATCATCTACATAGACAATAAGAGTTGTAACCTTGTCCTTTACTTTTTTTAGGAACAAGGTATGATTAGAATTGCTTTAATGGCATATAAAAACAATCATTGACTTCGTGAATCTCCCAAACCACGCTCTTAAAGATTGCTTTAACCCATAAAACACCTTTTTTAGCTTGCACACTTTTCCAATCATACTTTTGTATGTCATAAACCCTGGTGCAAGCTCTATATAAATATCTTCAAACAATTCGCCATGTAAGAAGCCATTTTTAACATCAAACTGGTGCAGTAGCAGATCTAAGTTAGCTGCTAGTGATAACAATACTTGTACCGTATTTATTTTTGTCACAAGAGCAAATGTATCTATATAATCTACTCCATAGGTTTATATATATCCCTTGGCTACCAATCTTGCCTTAAAATGCTCAATTGTTCCATCATCTCTATATTTGAGAGTAAACACCCAATGACATCCAACTAGTGTCTTTCCTAGTAGACAATCAACAAGTTCCCACATTTCATTTCTTCTTAGTGACTCCATTTCTTCATTCAATACAGCTTTCCACCTTGGATCAGCTAAGGCTTCCTATTTAATAGTAGTGTTTTGTATGATATTTTAGGGTTTAATTTGTCATGAATTTTGTGTTAAATTGAGTGTTGAGTATGCATTTAGGGTTTAATTAGATTAGTTTTTGTGTTTAAGTATTTTTATGGGTTAGTTTGAATCTTTGAGCTTAGATTGTATATTTTTGAGGTACTTTGATGTGAGTGCTATTGTTATAGGGTAAACAGGGAAGAACGGTGAAGATCTGAAGAGTTTCGAACTAAAAGACACATGCCACGATCGTGCACAGGAGCCACGATCGTGATAGAAAGTGTCAAGTCAGGCCACGATCATGCACTTCAGGCCACAATTGTGACAGAAAGAAAAAAGTGCCGACGTCGGGCTGACACGAAAACTCAAATTTTGAATGATTTTTTGGACCGTTTCGACCTCAAGTTTAACCTAGGGCTTCCATAGAATAAATAGAACATGATGTGATAGCCGTCAGCGGAAGATTAGAGAGTCAACAGAGCTGAGAAAAAGAGAGATTCTACTGAAAAACTGAGAGAGACCTAGATAGAGATCAGGCGATCGAGAAAGAGACGAAGGAAGACAGACACGGAGACATGCTTAACGTGACGTACTTCTTAGAATAGGTGGTTTCCTGCAATAGCGACCTCTGAGATCCATTCCGACAGTATTTTCTATTTTTTATTTCGATTTCATTGATGTGTGAAATTTGGAGATTGATTAGAAATATTGTTGTTAAGTGTTAATTTTTCTGTCTAAACTCACCTTTGAGTTTTTATTCTTGAGATTAACAAGATTGATTTGATTGTGTTTTATTCGATTTAATTGTGATTCAATTTGATTCTTCATAACTTGGCAATAAACTGAGAGGGTGAGCCGGTGAAAATCATCGATTTAGGTTAACGAAAGTTAGGTAAATCGATAGGTAGAGAATTAAATCAAACTGGTAGAGTTGTGTAACGAGAGATTGAGCATAGATTCCCGGTAGGTTAATAGACAATGTTAGAACTAATTTAGGTTTTGGATCAATTGTAGATCGAGAGATCACAATTTTCATCATTTGAATTAGGGATTATCAATTAGGGTCAAGAATTATAAATCTAGGTTCGTTAAATCAGAAATTACATAATTGGGTAGATTTTCTTTAATTTCGAATAAATTCTCCCTTTCTCTTAATTGGTCACTTCTAGGTTGAAATTCAGATTATTTGTGTGAGTTGGCATTTGTTCATTCTATTGGTGTTTTAATTTCTCATATTTGATTTTTTATTGATTTTAATTTCTGCAGTAGTTGTTAAATTAGGTATTGCGAACTTAACTGTCGTTAGATTTTAGGACTAGTTTCCTTCCTCATGGGATCAACACCTTAGGTACTACACGAACGACCCGTGCGCTTGCGAAATTTACCGAGGTTATAAATAGTAAAACTTAGTGTGTGTAACCTCAGACGAACACTATTCATTGTTAAGAATAACTACATAAGGTAATTGATTTATGAATAACTTATTTGATTATGATAGATTATGATCTGAAACATAGTTGTTCATAGGATATTCAACTTTGCTTGAGATATCAGGTTCATAAGTAGGCTTAGGAATACATCTAGTAGTGCACTCAGGCAATTATTTTCCAATAGGTTCAACCTGCAAGTTAGAAGCATCCTAAATGGATGATTAGTGTGGTACAATTGGCACTTCAGATTGTTCAGTTCTTCTCCACACGTGTCTTCAGGTTGTAGCTCTGAAGTAATCAATTCTCTATTTACGTCAGGTTCTGGATTTACACATTCGAAATCAATTTTAGATATATCAACATGTTCAGACTAGTCATTACTTCCTCCATGTTCAAGGCCAATTCTATGTGGCTCCCCTTGAACTTCCTGAACCTGATAATCCAATGTCATGGTGTCTTCTTGCCATCACTCCCCCTGAAGTTCAAACTGAGAAAAGTAGATTGTCTCTTTGTGAAATACTGTATCTATTGTAACAAACATTTGTTTAGTTGGAGGATGGAAGCATTTTTACCCTTTTTTATTTACAACATATCTTAAGAACACGCATATCAGAGCTTATAGAGCTAATTTATGGCATTGTTGTTTTTGAAGGTGCACAAAGACTACACATCCAAATACTCAAGGAAGAAGATTTGATATTGATGGCAAGTCACAGTCTTGCACAAAGTGTGTAGTGGCATTTGAAACTCAATCATTCTTAAGGGAATTAAGTAAATGCAGTACACAAAGCCTCACCCTAGTAAGAAAATGGCATGTAAGCTTAGATCAATAAAGCACAAACCACTTCAAATAGATGTCGATTTTTTCGTTCTATTATACCATTTTATTGAGGTGTATCAACACATGTGATTTAATGAATGATGCCCTGTGTGCCCAAATAATTCTTCATATCTAAGTTCTTATACTCTCCTTCATTGTCACTACGAAGAACTTGGACTTGTGCTTTAAATTAAGTATTAATTATTTTGCAAAATTTATGAAACAACATGTTCACCTCATTTTTAGATTTCATTAGCTATAGCCGTGTCATTCTAGTACAATAATCAATGAATGTAACAAACCAACGGGATCCTCTCAATGTATGAATTTTAGATGATCCCCAAACTTCTAAATGAACAATCATAAACGGAGGAATTTTATTCAATACTAATGAAAAAGAAGTTCTGAGACTTTTGCCTAGTTCACATACATCACAAGACTATAAATATAAACTTTCTAAAAAAAACCTAAGAAATAATTTCTTTAAGTATCCAAAAGAGGCCTGACCCAATATTTGGTGTTGTAACTAAATTTATGCTTGACTACTTGCAACATTACAACCCTTTACTGTAAGAGCTTGACTTAGTTTATCTAAAGTTGTTGTGTTCAAGTCCAAATAGTACAAACTCCCTTCCTTATTACCATAAACAATCGTCTGTTTCGTTTAGATGTCCTTAAAGAGACAAAAGTTAAGCCAAAAAATTACAGTGCAAGATAAAGACTCTGTAATTTAAGACACAGAGAAGAGGTTATATCCCAAAGAAGGAATAACAAGAACATATTCTAAGCTCAAAGTTTCAATAAATCTCAAGGACCCTTCACCAACAATAGAAATTTTTTCACCATTAGTAGTTGAAACAAATTTTTCTGAGGATGGTTTGATTTTAGCAATCTGTTTAGAATCAAAAGTCATATGATTGGTTGTACTAGAATTAATTATCTATATGTTATTACTAACAGGAGCATAAGCATAAAGAGACTTACCACCATTACTTGTAGTATCTATCTTAGCTAAATGCATTTCACCAGTTTCATCTTTAGTTCTTGTTTTGGCAACTGCAGTAGCAGGTTGAGCTTTCTTCATATTCTTCTTTTGAGCTTTCTTATGATCCCACTAATGTAGATACACTACCAATTCATAGCAGTGTTCTTTTATGTGTCCATATTCATCACAATCAGTACATTTGTACAAAGGTTTTTCAGTACTTCGATTACTTCTTAGCTTATTCCTTGCAACCATTATTGTAGTTTCTAAATTTTTATATTCTCTTCTTAATGTAATTATGTGATTAGCTTTAAGCTGAATTAACGCCTAACATTCTTCTAGATTTGAAATTGACTCCTTTTGCAAAGTATCTCTATGGACTTTTTCAAAAAAATCCTCAAGTCCAATAAGGAATATATGCACTCTCAATCTTTCAATGGATTGCTTGTATGCTTTAACATCCTGAGGATCATTCATAACAACTTTGTCTCGATGATCTAGTTCTTGGAAAATCTGAACAAGTTCACCATAATGTTCTGAAAGGGATCTTCCATTATGTTTAACTCCAAAGGCTTTCTGGTTTAAAGCAAAAGGTTGCAGTTCATCACTTCCATCATAGAAAGCTTTTGCCAACGTTGTCCAAATTGCATAAGCAGTAGGCAACTAAACGTAACGTTTCATGATTTCAAGTGTCATTGATATTAGCAACCATCTTTTAACTTTCTGGTTTTCAGCATACCAATTTTCACATCCCTCTTTAAATTCTTTAGGTGCTATTGGTTTTCCATGAATATAAAAGAGTTTTTCTCTTTTAAAAATATGCATCTCCATCAATTGCTACCAAACATCATAGTTTGATTCAGTAAGAGTAATACATACATTAAATACTCCTTCAGACTGCACTACAGCAGGAACAAGATTGTTCCATGAAGGTTCAACTTTATCACCCATTTATTTATAAATAGGATTCAAAAATATGATTTAGATCAGGAACCAAAATCCATGCTTTTAATACCAACTTGAAACAAATAGAGAGAATTTCAATGTTTTATTTCTCATTTTACATACACAAAATAATGATGTACAAGATATTAATTTATATATTACCGAGAAGAATGCTAATAATAGAACTAACGCCTAAGTCTATAAGTACAAATCAGGACCATAATTGGCTCCAATTTTGGAAGTAGAAGATTTCCAACCTGTTAAGAATATCTCAACAATACTTCTCCTCTAGAATGCAGATCAATCTATCATTTTCTTACAAAGTCCAATTACAGTATGCGTGGTTCTTTGCAGGGCTTAGTTCATTAAAAAAAAAAAAAGAACAGAGTGTTGCACAAAAAGAAGGATAAGGGAATAGTGGAGCACGTGAATAAGCAAAAGAAGAAGACAACACAGGCTCTACTGATGCTTACATGGCCCCATTTCCTTATCCTAAGCAATCGTAGCACCTTCTACTGAATCATGTTCTTGTACTTAAGATCAGCTATATCCTTTGATTCGTCCCGTGTTCATATCTTGTTTGTACCTTATGAAGTGACTTCAGGTAGAGGAATTTTTGTTTGTGATCTGCATATCTTACAGTGATTATGATATGAAATTGACAGATAAAGAGTTAAATGATTTTATTTTTAGGATTTGTACTTTGGAAAGGAATAAGATCAAACTAGGCACCGATTGAAGAAAAAAGTTTCAAGGAACCAATTGCTAAATGCTACTATGTGATGCCAGGAACCGAGCTTGGATGCAACTTCAGAATTTCAGTGGTGGATATTTCTCCTCAATTTTACACCCCCTGGAGGAAAAATCAACATATTCATAGCCATTCTCACCTATATGTAATTTACTGTTTCTGTCCCATATGCAAAATATATGGAAAAAATTCTATCCTATTATGCGCATGGAAAAGATCTTTTCTCTTTCGTCGTTTAGTATCAGAAACATAGATGGTATGAATTATAACGACATTTCCTGCAAGGATGTAGATAGTATTCAACAACCAACAAAAAATGGGTGTCGCTTTCAAATCCAAATCAATTCTGGATAAGCAGGAGTATATGCACTATCTGAGTTAAAGTTCACAGGAAAAATCTGTGGTCCTTACAAGAAAATGAAATGCAAACGAATTGCTGATAAATTGGAAGTTGTCAAGGACAAGGATTGATCACAATAATGCAAAGTATATTTCACAGCATAAGTTCACTTCATTGTAGGTATAAGAATTTTTAATATGGTTAGAGCATAGAGCCTATTAATAAGAATTAGGCTTGAGTTAATCATTGTCAAAATGACTAGAACTAGTCATTTGAATAGTTGTCCTTTACCACTTATAAACTCTTTAAAATTTTCATATTTAGTCAATATGGAATATTCTAACACTCTCTCAAGTGTAACAAGTACTAGATATTTAGTATCATTTGAAATAAACGCAGCACTAACCGGACCGGGCTGTTGAGATTGGACATCCAGACAGGCAACCAGTAAATTAATAATCCAGACTAAATCTGCTATGATACCATATTAAAATTTTAATATAGGTAAAGTGTAGAACCCATTAACAAAAATTAAACTTAGATTAACTATTACTAAAATGAGTAAAACTAATCATTTGAATAATTAATTCTTACCGCTTATAAACCTTTTAATATTTTTATGTTTAATCTACACATATACTCTAAAAACAACAATTTGAAGTATTTCTGTCATCAATCACCATGTTTAAGTGTCAACAAAACCAAAGATAGATGAAAAACATTTTCATATATAGTGAAATATGCCCGAGTGAACTGTCGGTGCACCTTAGCACTGATAGGCTAAAGATATAATATATCTTACTATATTTAAAATCTTTATCATTTATGTAATAAAGATGTCTATTTCATATAGCTTCCATCAAATTTATGATTCTAATTTAACTTTTCAAATCTCTTATATATTTTTTCTCATTTGATTTTACATTTTTGTACTCATTTTTTATGAAGATGAAATTTCCTATAATTTGTTTAATTATTCAAACTAAAATTATTGATTTAAGTTTAAAATAAAAACTTTTTTTAACATTTACCACAAAATTTTAATTTTTAAATCTTTTGGAGATAATGCTTACCTTTTCCTTCTTCACTGTTTTTCATTTTTACTTTTTTTGTGCGTGTGCAACATAGCTCGAGTGTGTTACTCATTATTAACCTTCTACTCTTGCTGTCAGGTGGGTTATCTTGATCTGCACGGAATCTGGTGCCTAACAGTACTACATCCTACTTGCACTTAAAAGGTGAAAACCCACCTTAAGTGCCCCTATACTTCGCCCGATAGAATGGTAGATGGTAAATTATGGTTCAATTTCAATTAATTTTTTAGAAAGGGAGTTCCGTATTTAGTGTGTACAAAAAGTTATTATATTGGATGAAACTCTCGCATTGTCACTGTCAAAACCCAAACTTAAGACCGTGCACTTGGTGCCATGGATAATTTGGAGTTTATCACCAGACGAACATAGAAAAATAAGGAAAAAGAAAAAGGAGATGCACAGCTCACATGCCATCGAAAATGATGGAAAAGTCAGAGGTACAAGTCCATGACATCGATTGGACTGGTCCTGTAACTCCTGTAACAGATGTGCTCGAATTTTCAAAATTTTGCATGGTTATTCTTTGTAGACGGGGAATATCTTTTGACAATTAATCTAGCATCAGTTGACATCGTATTGGTGAGGTGATGAGCCATATCTAAAGGCTCTCTCTTTCAAACTACATCAATGGTGTCTGGTTTGCTTAAGTTGTCAGCTAACAGAATCCTTCAAACTCTTCGAGCATAGAGCGTGTAAATCGATCAACATATTCTCCAAAAGAGTGACGGTCAAAGTCATTGATGATCATCTTTCCCTTCTTAGCCACACAAAAGTTGAAATGACGTTAAGAAAGAACTTGCAACCTTTGACCCATATTTATCTGCAAGGCTTACTATCACCGCCCTAAGGATAAAGATTAGTGTACCATTTTGTTTTTTCCTAAACGAACCACTTCATTTGTAAATCCAATTCAGAATAATAAAAATAAATCTTGATAAATTTTGTAGTTACTACTATGTATACTTTTTCATATTTTGGAGTTAGCTTGCTATATAAAATTGTATGTACGCAAAATTTATTTTGATGGCGCTATAAATCAGCTGATGGTATTAATTAATTTTAGGGCTCAAGAAATGATTACTTCGAATATTTTGGTTCAGCAATTTATCTGGACAATAAAAATGATACCAAGTCTTGCTATTGAATCTATCCCTTGCCTTCAAGTTATAAAAATGTTCTTTTCTCTTTTTACATCAAAATAAAAAAATCTCAAGAGTATTGGTCAAGAAAAAAGACATACATCTCCTTTCACATTGATCTACTGGTTTGAACAACATAAAAATCTTGTAAAAAAGATGATCATATCAATGCAAATTGTGGGTTGGGTCCACAGATGAGAATGATATAATGTGATGCGTGGAACCGATATCGTTGATGTATATATGTATATATATCCTGTATACTTTAACACATGCGTATCCACTTCTCATATCAAACTTATAGGGCTTCGATAGAGAAAGTCTGATTTCATATGAACGAAATGCATGTGCAGCCAACCAGTACTGGCAGCCACCACTTTGAGAATCCATCCATCACCATTCGTTATCTACAAATTGCGATGTTCTAGTTAAAAGATAAGAGGCAGTCAGCAATAAGTCAATTATACATGTATATACATATAGAAATATGCGTGTGTACACTTGTATAAATATGCATGTGTACATGCACGTCCGCGCGGGCATATAAAAACTTAAAAATTCAGTTGAAAAATCTCGACCTATAAGTGTTTTAAATTGAAAAAATATATTTAATTTGCCATATGCATATTAAATAATATGTTTCATTTTTTTGTCAGGTTATTATTCTTAATTTCAGAAGAGAAAAAATATCAAAGAAAACAAATATTAAAAGACCGAAATGCTGGTGACCCTTCGGTTAATCGTGAGGTCACAAAAGGGTGCTAGTTGCTTATATGCAGCAAAGGGACTCGTGGCAATTCCTTGAACCTTAAGTTGACGGGTATCAGTATGATTCCTTCTCTCGTATGTTCAGGTAGCTTCAACAGTACCTCCTTTTATGTCAGGTGATTATAAACGTACGTACCGGAGGCAGAAAAAAAAAAAAAAAAGATGCGTTATGCCTCACCTAGCTAACTAAGATTCCAATTTGGCAATGGAAAGCCTAGCAGAAACCTAAAAGCGAATTGAAAGTTATTAGGTTGACAGTGTTATATTGACGGTATACGTTGAACCAAGACCCTAGTATGAGTTCGTACAAATTATCAGAAGATCTGATCCCATAATCTATGAAAGTGAGAAGCAGACGGGAATAATATTTCATTATATTTGAGAACTTGTAAAAGATATTCGATCTACGAAGTATAATTGCGTTATAAATCAGGAGGAAGTGCTTAAAAATTACATAAAGATTAGCGTCTTTACACTAAATGAGAGTCCACTACATACAATATTTTGAGCAGCACCCTTACACCAATAACATAGCTTTCCTATATATGCTAGCACAGTTAAAGAAGGGCATTGACTTTTGATACTTTTTTGGGAGTTGCTTTTTTTCATATTATTTTGGGAACCTAGAGACAAAATCTAAATGTAGAATTCAACATCAATTTTTCTTTAATTCCTAGTTCTTTTTGTCTCTCTTAAATCGTAACCTAGACCATGTTTAAAATTTTATTTAATTTTTTATTTTCTAGTTTTTTTAGATTTCTTTTCTAGGATTATAATGTAATCAAATTATGAATACTTGAATTTATCTAGTATTAATTAAATTGATGTCTTATTCGAATTCTATGTTGAATATTTCATTTGATGGTTAATGCTTATAATTGCCTAAAAGATAATTATAAGATTTGTGATTCAATTTGAAACTAAGAAGTAATAATTTAATTAGATGTTGAATGAAATATCATATGATTGTTGTAAGATAGAGATATTCATAACACTTTTTTCAGTACTATGAATTTCTTATACTTAATAAATTTAAAAGTTCATATTTATAAAAAAAAAAGTAATTAAATTGCTTATTAGAATAAACTATTGACGCTTGAGAAAGATTAGTGATCACATTAGAGAAATACCTTGACAACATAGGGAATAGACATTAATTGATTAAATTAGGTGATTTAAGTAGGATTAGTTTTCATGAAATTAGAAGTCTCATAGTTGTTTAATATTGATTGCTAGTTAGTATACATATTTTCATGTTGTCTTTTTTAAGTTGTAATTGATATATTTATTAAATTACATTCTTTAGTTAATCAAAACTAGAGTTAGATTAACATAAGTAATTAATGAAAATAATTCTTATGATACAATACTCTTTTCATTATTATATTACTTGTTCATAATAACATAAAAATAAATTAGAAGATTTATAACAAGTTCCTGGCTTCATTGTTGGGTATTTTGTTATTTATTAATAACCTTACCAATTAACTCTATTTTTATTTGTATTTTTTAATATTATCTTGTTCTTATTTTGAGTTTTATAGGAACTTGTTTTAAGTTCACCCAAAAGTTTGAGGTAATGATCTACTTCTTGACCTAAAGATAAAACAAACCTAAAGACAGGACATATATGTCAAAACAATAGAGAAGAGAAGAGAGAGGTTTTCATTTAATTGTAAGAACCAAAGGTTGATTTTGTGGGAGCAAGAAATAAGAACGACATACCATCGAGCAACCAACCATCGAACAATCTATAAGTGATCAATCAGTAATAAAGAGGCTTGCCATTTAAATGAATAATTTTGAGTTTAGACTGGTAATGTTACAAATTATTCAACTCAATGGCTTTTCTAATGAAGATCCCAATGCTCACATAGAGAATTTTTTCTAATATTTACAAAATTTTCTAATACATTAGAATTAATATTAAAGACATTTGCCTTATCCTATTTCATTTTTCTTTAAAAGAAAAAGTAAAAAAAAACTAGTTAAATTCTCTTCCTCTAGATGTAATCACCATTTGGGAAGATTTAGTTTAAAAGTTCCTTTGTTAATTCTCTCCATCGGTTAAAATAGTGAATATGCACATTAACAACAAACTCAGCCTATGAGAAATTTTAATAGACAACTGAAAAAATTTGTTTTAATAGGATTAATCGAAGATGACATAATCATCCATACTTATTATGGACAAACAATTAGAATGTGTTGCAACCTGAATATAATAAAACACCATAAGACAAAAAAAGTGAACCGAAAAGGTGTAACGGCTCAATTGGTAACCTCTCACACTCAGTTTGTAAATGAGACCAAGACTAATTTTCATAATAGATCAAAAGTTTGGAGGTACAATTAGTCAAATAACTTAAATTATTTCTAAAAAGAAATATATAAGTTTTCCTTGTACTTCTAAGGTGAATCCAAAAGGAGATGGTAATGAGTATTGTAAAGTAATTACTCTATGAAGTGATAAAGAAATGAAAACACTTATGAGGATTAAAAAAGTACAATAACTGGGAAGAAAACTCATCTTCTCTAATAAAAATGCCTATCAAGGAGAATGTTAAAGATAAGAAGAAAATTGAAGAACAAGCTTCTCAAAAACTATGTCTCATAATTTCCTTTCCTTAATGTTTTAAAAAAAGTAAGCTACATCATCAATATGCCAAATTTGTTAATATATTCAAGAAACTTCACATTGATATCTCATTTGCAAGTACCCTAAAGCAAATGCCAAGTTACGTGAAGTTTATAGAAAGAATTATTTCAAATAAGAGGAAGCTTGAGAAGTATGAAACACTTGTACTTACTAAAGAATATAATGTCAATTTATAAAAGAATTTATCCTAGAAAGTCAAAGATTTAGGAAGTTTCACCATCATATGATCAATTGGGAATTATAGGTTCACGATGAATTATACGATTTAGGTACAAGTATAAATTTAATGTCATTATCTTTCTTTCAAATTTTGGGTTTAGGTAAAGCAAGACTCACTATAATGACTCCTCATTTAGCTAATCATTATTTCAAACACCTTGGAGGATTACTTGAACATAAGCTCGTCAAGTTAGAAAAATTTATCTCTCCTATAAATTTTAGATTTCTTTACATGAAGGATGATAGAGAGATACTTATCATACTTAGAAGACCATTCTCAACAAATGCAAGATCATTGATTAATGCTAAAAAATATGAAATATACCTTCAATTACAAAAAGAATAGGTAATATTTAATGTCTTTAATGTTATAAAGTACACAACGCAAGTCATTATTTCTTTCAAATTAATAAGATAGAGCCATAATGATTAGACATATAGGTATATTGGACCCTTTGGAGGCTAGCGTACTGCAAGATTAGTCTTTTATTATATAGGGTAAGGAAGTGATAAGGTATTTATTGTGGAAAGACTCCTTTAGCCAAACAGAAGGAAATACTTTAAACCTTAGAAGAAAGAACTTTACATCCCATTCCACTAGTTGAACACCCACTTAGTCTTGAATTAAAACCATTATAAACACATCTCCATTATGCATATGTTAGGAAGTTATCAACCTTATAGGTAATTAATGTAACACCCCACTCCCGCTGGACCCGAACCTGACATCGATGGTAATATCTGAATCCGTGCCCCGCGAGGGTGGCGTGCCACATCACTTAACACTTAAACAGTCGGTATAATTTTTTTAAAAAAAAAACCATAAACATAAAGTGTAGAAAATCAATAACACAACGATCCACTTTGTTTTATAACTAATTGATACAACATAAACAAAATCAACAAAAACTTT
>JAOQMS010000004.1:8711808-8730229 GCA_027563885.1 Erythroxylum longipes | reverse complement strand
TTGATCTGCTATTTCTGCACCTGAGGAGTGGAAAGATAATGGGGTGAGCTGGGAAGCTCAGTGGCTAATACGTTTATAGCCAGCGATGATGAACCACACACACAATCAAACATATCGACATATATATATATATATATATTCATTTCATATTAGTCTTAGCAAATCACATAAATCAGATCATAAAATCATTTAATAATCAAACTATAACACTCAATTATACTTCATGTTCAACAATTCAAGATGCAATGCACAAACAAAATGGATCGAGAGAATCTATAAAACAGAATGGTGAAACTGAAGTTTAAACCATGAATAGAATGAGTCCGTTTTTCGGAGCTCATGTGCCACAAGAGGGTAGCCGGGAGAAGGCTTTAGGTTAACGTGTACGTGACGAATAGAATGGACACAAGCAAATTTTCTAATGCTTACATATTTCATATCATATTCATATTTTTATGCTTTTTAAAGTTCTTATGTTTTTCATCAATACAAAAAGCAGTATCTTTCAAAGTAAACATGATATCAAACTCACAAAACATTTTTCCCACATTCATAATGATTCAAGACGAGCAATTTAGCATACGTACAAACAAATATTTTAGCTCATCATCACAATAACTATAAACATACTACCCACCTATTTACTTATAAATCCAAGCTCAAGTTTGTTCTTCCTCTTGTTCTTGATTTTGAAGTTCTTGGTTCTCTTCAAACAAACATATTTTCATTCAATCAATATACACGAATAGAACTTCCATAAAGCTATATTCTCTAAATATAAGCTTAGACTTAATCTACTCTTAGTTTATATAAGCTAGAAGAACTAAGATCAAGTTAGAAGTTCATGAAAATCTAAGAACATAAATCTCTTATTCCTCTTCTTTCTCTCTTCATTTTCAGCACATAACCTATTTTCTCTACTTCCTTTTTCTATCAAAACAAGAAGAATAAATAAAAGGTTACCTAAAACTCAGCTAAACCTTCTTCTTCCACTTCTTATCTCCTTTTTCTTTCTTTCCTTCTTTTCCTCTCTATGCTTCGGTTTCTCCTTCTCTTCTTCTAGTTTCTTCTACGAATTTCTCTCTTTTTCTTTCTTACTATACATGACTCTCCTCTCTTATTTTCTTATTAGTTTAAGACAAACTTTTGTCTTTCAAAGCTTACCCTTCCATATTTAATCTAATGCCTTCTAACTCCTTAACTTAATTCTAACCCTTCCTTTTAATCCATGCAACTACACGTAATTAATTATATACCTAACTAAACTCCAAAAATTGCCAATTCAAGAATTCTAATTTATGTTCATGCTTTCTAATTTAATAAAATAAATTCTAAGAAAAATTCAGGGTCCAACACTATAGATAAAATTAAACATCAAAATTTCTTTAATTCTTAGTTTTTATTTCCCTCTTAAATTATTATCAAACTATATGTAAATTTTTATTTAATTTTATTATGTTTATGCTTCTTTTCGAAGGCTACATTGTAGTTTGATTATAAATACTTGAATTAGCCTAATTTTAATTAATTTAATGTTTTATTCTAATTCTAGATTGAATATTTCATTATATGATTAATCCTTATGGTTGCTTAATCATAATTGTATGATTTATGATTCAATTAGAAATTGAGAACTAATAATTTAATTATATATTGATTGAAATATCATATGATTGTTACAAGAAAAAGATATTTATGAAATTATATGCAATACTATGAATTTCTTATACTTAATAAATTTCAAGGCTCATAATTATCATAAAGATGTAGTTAACTTATTGGAATAAACAGTGGATGACAAGGAAATAGAGGAAATAGTTTTTTAGTCGGGAGGCACGAAAGCACCTAGGTCCGATGGATTGAATGGCCTCCTCTTCTATAAAAAAATATGGGATATCATAGGTACCTTCGTCAAGCATAGTTAAAGAATTTTTTTCCAAAGGGTCCTGCTCAAGGAAATAAACAGAACCTTCCTATGTCTTATACCAAAAACATCCTCTCCAAACCACTTCCATGACTTCCGACTTATATCCTGTATAAAATTTTTTTATAAATCATCCCAAAGATCCTTGCCACAAGAATGAAGATAGCTATAGCTCCACTCATTAGTAACAATTAAGGAGCATTCATAAATAATAGACAAATAAGTGATAATATCCTAATTATGCAGGAGCTCCTTAAACGTTACTCAAGACCACACTCTACCCTTAATTGTACCATCAAGATTGATTTCCATAATGTGTTCGATAGTATAAGCTAGAATTTCATTTTGAAGATGATGGAGGCTTATGGCTTTCCTTAAACGTACATCAGTTGGATCAAAGAATGCTTGACAACTACTAGCTACTCAATCTTGATTAATGGTAGCTCCTCATCATACTTTAAAGCTAAAAACGGGCTTAGGCTAGGAGACCCAATCTCACCTTACCTCTTCATCTTATGCATGGAAGTTTTTAATTCCACGATCCAGCTTGAAGTGCACTCAACTACTAGATTTAAATATCACACAAAATGTAAGAAAATCAGGTTAACCAACCTGTTTTTTATCGATGACTTGCTTCTTTTTTGCACAGTAAACACGGAGTCGATCAACACTTATTTGCTAACTCATCTTAAATTCAAAACAGGTTCTGAAATGAAGATAAATTTTAGCAAAAGGCAGTTTACTCTATCCAAAGGAGCATTAACTATGTCCTCCCACATTACTTCAGTTACGGGAATGCAGGAGAAGTGTCCACCTTTACAATACCTAGGTTGCCTATTTCCACAAAGAGACTTACCTTCCTTGAATACATACCAGTTATAGAGAAAATCCAGTGTCGAGTCAGAAATTGGACAAACAAATTTTTATCCTTTTCAAGGAAACTCTATGAGCTCTCTTCATATTTACTGGAGCTCACACATCTTGCTCTCCAAAGGTGTCATCAAGACCATCGAGCATATATTCAAAGACTTCCTATAGAGTTCCTCGACTGGTACAAAGAGATGTGTAAAAGTTAAATGGTCAGATATTTGTTTTCTTAAAGTAGAAAAGGGACTGAGCATATACTCTATCAAGATCATCAACCAAACAATTATTACGAAGAGGCTCTGGTGGATTCTTGAAGACAATAACTCAATTTGGCTCAGGTGACTCCACTCATAATTTCTCAGGGGTCGTAGCATATGGCCAATAAGTAAGAAACCTTCCCACTCTTACTTCCTTACTCAATTGTTGCATCTAGATTAGATGGTCAAAGATAATGTCTCTTATAATATTGGCAATAGGAAACTGGTCTCATTCTGGTATGATAAATGGTCTAGCTACGGTGCTCTTATCAATTCTACAAACTTGCAAAGGAGTTCTCTTAATATCCTGCTCCATACTAAATTAGACTCCTTCATCATAGGAAGCACCAGGAACTTCCTTATACCTCTACGCCATTTTTAACCCAATTATGCTCCCAACCTATTTACCTAAGACACCTTATTTTGGCATGCTCGGCTAACACACCATCTCTCAAACAGACTAACAAAAGATATACTACGAATGAAGAAACCCATGGTGAAGTGGTCTCGTATTATATGGCATAAGTGACTCCCTCCTAAAACCTTATTTCTCTTATGACTTGCCATTCAGAATCGACCAAATACAACAAACCATTTCAAAATTTTAAACATTAACATGTCTTGTCCGTTTTGTTCAACAGCAGAAGAAAACAAGGACCTTTTTTTTTTTTGGTGTCAAACAACCTATCAAATTTAGGAATCAATCAAGTTGCACTACATATGGAATGCTAAAGCTTATACATTTTCTAATGCTATCCACTGGTTAACGTCTCAACGTTCTCTCCCTAAGTTTGTACATATTGCCACTATTTGCATGGTAGTGCAAACCATATGGAAAGAAAGAAACGATCAAAGATTCAATGCCTAGCAAAAGGCAATTCCACTCCTTATTTCAAAAACGTTGGCAAAGATTCGAGAGATTGTAATGCTGAGAGATGTCACTTGATGATCCGAGATCCCCTCTTATTTCACTTTCATATTTTATCGCTTGTCTTAAGTAGACAATATTTTTAGATCCTTATATGCTGAAAGGTACCTCCCCTATGTTAAATTTTGCCTATACCTTTATTCTTTATTAATGAAATTTCACCTTTTCATTTTCAAAAAAATTATTGGAATATGTTATTGACGCTTGAGAAAGATTAGTAATCAGATTAAATAAATTCACCAACAATTTAGGAAATTGGCATTAATTGATTAAACTAGGTGATTTAAGTAAGATTAATCTTGGTGAAATTAAAAGTCTCACAGTCGTTTGATATTCATTGTCAATAACTATGCAATATTTATATGTTATCATTTTAAATTGTAATTTTGCATTTATTAAATTACATCCATTAGTATAAAACGAAAGTTAGATTAATGTTGGTAAATAATAAACATGATCCTTATAGGATGAAACTCTTTTTATCATTGTATTATTTGTTCATAATAACACATAATTGCATTAGAAAATTCATAACATATTGTAAAATAGCTAAAATGGATTTCTCTAGGCAAATAAAAATGATCTCAATTCACAATTAAATGATGTCTCTCAATCTAAAAATTCTTGGATTTAGCTCTAATTCTTTTATTGCTCACACCTTGCCTAAATTCTCATGTTCATCCTCGAGTTTGTTATTTGAAATAACACATAACAAGTTAACATAAATACCAAAATCAAAGTTAACATAAATACCAAATTGAAAAGAAAATAAATAGATGAAAGTAAAGCATTATCTCACACTTTCTAGATGCATAAATCCTTATTTCGTATGCTTATTTACTATATCCTTCTCCGTAAAATTTATTAAAAGAATAACATAGTACACAATTATTACATAATACATCATAACTAAATGCAAAATACAAAAGTTTCAATTATCACATATAATATTTTATACATATCTAGAGTAGATGTTCACTAATTTGCTTTGATAAATATACCCACACATGCCAATATCTGACCTTGAATAATATGCCTCCAATAACAGAAAGATACATGCCCTATTTTGGCTTTAACTCATTTACTTAAGTAATAACTAGTATATACCTCAATATGGTGCCAATTAATAAACCCTAAATAACCTTCTTTAACTTATAGAGTTCATACAAATGTAAATTAAAGTCCTCATAGCACCTCAATGCTTATCAAAAGCAAATTTTAGTAATCACAAAAAATCAATCATGCATATAAGGCACCGACTTTATGAAATGTAATAACTAACAATACCTAAAACTATAGTGTTGTTTTCAAAACACATTAAATCACACATCTATATGTAGTTGTAACTACATAAATCACGCAATCCATACATAGATAATATGAATGAAAGCCCCCAATTATATTAATTTTTTTGAAACTCCCAATTCACTATGACCTTAATTTAAGGTTTATGAATTTCTTCTCAAAATCTAGAGACTAAAATATGTAATCAATTAATCAAGACAAAAAAAAAATCAATAACACAAAAAATAAAAGTAATTAACTTAGAAACCTCTATTTGACATATACCACTTTTTAAAATTAGGAAAAGTACCTTAATCTCTTTTTGTTTATTGTAATTTGTTAAAACACTACCTAAGTCTTATAAGTTTTATTTAAATCTTTCGGACTTGCTTTTCTTCCTCTAATTTATCTCTCTCACCTTCCTTATTACCGTTTCCTCATTCCTTTATAAGTTAACTAGTATCATACGTTGAGCAACTAATGTCATCTTCTCAACCTTATAATTACACAAAATGTTTTTGTTGGTCAATTTTATTTAGATGGTGAATAGCCTAAATAATTATGTAAATGTTTTTTTGGAAAGTAATAAATGCAAATTTTATTAAAAGGATTAATTCATCTTTTTCATTATAAAAATCTTCCATTTCCTTTTGCATTAATTAAAGAAAGCAAAAAGGTTAAACTAATTTATATAAGTTTACAAAAAGTTTTAGCAATGGGACTTTTTAAACTTGAATTATAAGTGTCCATTTCCTTCAGCGACGAGTGGCTCAAAAAATCAAAAACTAGATTAGGCTCGGGCATGCCTGAAAAAATGATTTATAAAAATCATTCGGTGAAAAAGAATACGGTCTTGAATGCATACCTATTATTTTCATTCATGTTTAGATGAAAAATTTTAATTGTAACATATATAGTCTCAAATATGGGTTTGTTTTAACCCACGTTGGTATCTATATAAAAAATTTATTAAGCAAGTCTCGAGCTTGATCGTATTCATGTTTGGAAGAAAAATTTAAATTACAAAGCTAAAAATGATCTCAAACATAAGTTGGATGAAATTTGTCAGTATATATTATCACAATATTATAATCAAATTATTGATGTCTGTTGATCTTTTTGCTAACTTTTTTACTTGAATTTATATAGTTTGTTGAAGAGCACAACACCACTTAGAATTACTTGCTAATCTTCGTTATACTCAAAATTGTCAATATTTTGAATTATTTCCTTTATGTTTAAAAAATCATTACGCAAATCATAGCAAATTATACAACAAATTGATTAAATGAATACATTATCATTAATAAATAGAAATAAATTCATCATTAAACATTTCTTTGAATAAACTTCCAAAACAATTAATGGCATCCTCTATAACCTTTCATGGCATAATAAATAAAATATAAGATCTTATAATCAATACAACAACAACACTCAGTGAGAGTCTTGCTGAAATGGGGGTTTACAGAGGTTCAATAGTATGTAGCCTTGTCCTACATAGTAGAGAGGTTGTTTCCAATAAGATCATACAATAGATAATTATTAAAATTATAAAAAAATAAAAGTCTAACATACCATATCCTATAAAATATAGATTTTACCTTGAATATATTTAATACATAACTAACTTCTAACGCACATGAAGACTTTTAAAGTTTTTGGATAAAATTGACCAGGACTCACTATCCAATTACTAATAATAAAAGTAGATTAAGAAGAAACTATAAATACTGAGATAACTAAAAATTTGAAGTAATTGTTTGCATACCTGGATATTAAGCATAAATCAACTTCCACTATATTAATATATCAAAATGATCCTTAAGTTATTACGTAAACATGAGCCTTTAAATAGTTGTTTAACCTTGTTCTACTGTATGAAATCCTAACCATTTTTTTCCTTTATGAATTCCTTTAAACCAAACCCAAAGTGACAACTTTCTTGTTTGAAGAGGATGTACCAACAAAAGCTTGGTATTGATACTATACTATTGTGATTCAATTTTTTTTATCCATTTTTGATTGGTACTCATCAAACAAGTCATATCATAATTGTTTAGTGATATCAACATGTACTAAAATTAATCACCATACAGCAATAACAATAAAAACAACTCAGTGAAAGTCCTACCGATATATGGGTTTAGAGGAGGTCCATTACTATGCAACATTACCACCAGTTGATAAAAAGGATGTTTCCAAAATTTAATCACCATACAATCGTTTAAAAAATAATATGCAATTGTAATAAACTTGTACCTTAGATCTAAAATCGTAGTAATTGCCAGGTATTACCAATCTCTTCCAATAAATGTCATATTTTATCATCATCTTCACTATTACTATTTGAATCATGTTATTAGAAAAAAAATGATCCATTCAAGTATTGTTAATTTTATTTTACACATGTTAGCAAAATAAATATGAGAATTTAGATACTTTTTTATACTAAGAATACCAATAACAATGTTAAGTGTTAGCTTATGCCCTTGCAGCCAATTGGTTGGTTGCAATTTGATGTATGACATTATTTTTTTAATTAATAAAAGGCATTCTTTATTTTATATGTATTAAATTAATTACATTTGATGTTTTAATACTAAAGGTAAAATTCCTGAAATAATTACTGTGTAATTGAAATTATGATGAGGTCAATTATGATATTCAATTTACATTTATGTATTATTCTTAAATGTTCTTAATGGCAGTTTTATCAAAATAAGATATTGATGAAATAGTAATACTAGCACACATTATGCTTCTTTCTTATAAAGAAAGTAATTGATCTTATAAATTAAAGTATGAAGATATTTAAACTAATGTGTGGGTGCTTATTAGAGAATAAGTTCAATGAACTGACCTGACTATAAGGATCCCAAATGTAATATTACTTATATATTTATGGATTTCCTTATAATGATGATTGTATAATTGATCCTTAAACTTAAGATTACTAAGATATCTTACGTGAGATTTACTGCCTTTTGATGCTACTTATAAACTGTCATAGGATAATTCAGTCAGTAGTATTTGGATACAGTGTGAACCATATAGAAATAGTTTAGTAAGTCAATAAAGAATTCGTCACTCTGAAGTAATTAAAGAGAATATTCTACTGTTCTTGATTAGTAGTGGTTTATGGAATTCTCTAACTATAGTGAATTGACATTTGAAAAGGTATTTTCAAATATTATTTATAAATCAATTACTAATTAGAAAGAACAAACGTGCATGATTGGGTACAAAAGAGGAGGCACTATATTGATGCTTTGTTCAATTGAAATATTGGATGACGAAATGATTAAATTATACATCATAACTATACATGGACATTTTAAGTCAAACTTTGACATTCCTGATATTTAGGTGGTCATGACATATTGTTAGACGTCAAATCTTGATATATGATTATAAATTGTTTAATTGGAGAATTAAAGATAAATTAAAAGAAGTTTAATTTATTTGATTCTAATTATGAATTAGAATTAGAATTTATATATTATTGCTAATATATTAGGAACCTAATGGATCACACATATAGAAAATCAATTTCAATTAAGTTGGACTTAATTATAAAGTTAGAGAAACTTAAGGTATCAAATATAAAATATTTGATTTTATTAAAATTAAATCAATTATAGTTAGACTTAGACTTTAATTGTAATTGATGTATTTAATTTTAATAAAATTGATTTAATTATCAAATATGAGATATTTGATTTTATTAAAATTAAATTAATTATAACTAGAGTTTGACTTTAATTATAATTGATGTATTTAATTTTAATAAATATTAAAAAGCTGGATGCTTTTCCTATGAATGGGGAACTAGCATAAGGGAGCTAACTCTCCTTTTTTTCCTTCTCAACTTTTGTAGATATTATTAGAGGCTGAACACGTGATCAGCTTGTAATTGACACATCGAAAAGCTTTCGAAAGGATTTCAATAGAAAAATCGAATCAAATACGATTTTATATTTTATTATTCAATTTAATTATTCAAAGTATTCAATTATTGGGATTCGATTAGAAATCGTCAAAATTTTATTTTTCCACTGTGCCCTTGATTTGATCGCCTTTGGTTTCTAATTAAATACCTCCAACTTCTCACTTAGTTCTTTGTCAACTCCTATTGCTTACTAACATACTTCCACAAAATCTAAAAGCTCTTCTAAAAAGTCCAATAACAAAGGTATGATATTCATGTATTAGTACTTGATCAAGGTAAATAAAATAAATTTTGTATATGAGCAGCAAATCCCATGAAACTGATTGGCGTATCAAACCTGTAAAGCACAATATTTCAAACAAGGATTAATATTGAGAAAACATAATCGAGTAACAATCAAGCATTCCTTTAATCTAAACTTGCCTCGACAATGTTAACATGGTTGAAAATACCAATTGAACTTCAGAAATATCAGTCTATTCTTGTAATACAGTGGCAAATACCCCAAAATCAATCTAAACACAATGAGATCGCTAACACTCAAAGAAAAACCTAACTTAAAGCTAGCTATTTTGGTTCGTGTTTGTAGAGCTCTCCGCCTCTTCTCATTCAATTAAAAGACAGTGGCTAGCCGCGAGCAATAAATGAAAAGTGGCGACGAGCAGTGAGAGGCAAATGGCAAGTTTGGGACTATGGAGGTTTTTGTTTTTTCTGAGACTCAACCAAAAATATTAATTTCAATCTTACTATGTTTGACATATGGAAGAAAACCAGGTCATTTTATTTAATTTAATAAAATAGTATCGTTTTGGTCAAACCAATTGAATCATTTTGAATTAAATCATACTGTGAAGTCCGAATTTAAAGTCTCAATCTGTTTCAAAGCTTAACCAATTCAGACTATTTTGGTTAATTTTGAACTGAACCCGACTAAAGTGTCATGCTTATTTACAAATTATTTATAAATTAATCAGGATTTTAATGCGGAGAGTACTTGAGGGCTGTTTCCCAATTGTGTAACTTGTTTTTAGGTGGGTTGGGTCCTCGAGTAAGTCTCTTTGTCTTTGCATCACTTAAATGGTAATCTTTTCCGTGCTATTAATGGCTGATTATCACTATTTTCCAAATTTCTCTTCCATTTTCTTTGTCGCCCTCTTGCATGTCGGCTTTGGGTTTTCCAGTACTGAAGTTCTGCGAATCTTTGCCAAGGAAGAAAAGAAGACATGATTTAGAAAAATGCTTTCTCCAGCTCGGCAGATGCTCCAAAAGAAAGAGATCATCCCTAGGATACATTTTATTATCAAGAACACAAAACAGACGATAACAAAATGAGTAGAATAAGTTTGGTACATATGTTAGCAATTTGTCTTTCAATTTCTCTCAACAATGGTAATAACTATCAAATTATGCGGAAGATGTTATTAATTAGTTGTTCCATTAAAGCTCGTCACAGCAATAATATATGGAGTTAGGAATGTTAAATATTAATACGAAACTACAGTTACTCGAGAGTATCTGCTGATCACTTACTGATTTTTTGTCATATTGTGCATCATAACAAATTAATAAGCTGGCAACAACTATTCTCTACGTACAGACATCACGAACAGATGTGTATCTATCCAATAATCATCAAAAGAATGTTGGGAATGAAATGACAAGCACATCCCAAAATTTTATTCCCTTTCAGCTTATATTCTTAAATGGAAAAGACCAATTAAAAAAAAAACTTGTGCAGCTCACCGCCCTGAGTGGCATCTATAAATAGACCTCAATTGGTGTCAAGTTCATCATAGCAAAACTTCTACACATCTCTCAGCAAGTTCATACACCAATACCGCCAAGGCAATTTTACCCTTCTTAACTATGGATATTGTGAAAAGGTTGGTTGCTGAAAGGCCAGTGGTAATCTTTAGCAAGAGCACTTGTTGCATGAGTCATTCCATTAGGGCACTGATATGTAGCTTTGGAGCTAATCCTACAGTTTATGAGCTGGACCAGATTCCAAATGGACAACAAGTCGAGAAAGCACTACGACAATTGGGGTGTCAACCAAGCGTACCGGCGGTGTTCATCGGAGAAGAGTTTGTTGGTGGTGATCAGCAGGTGATGAGCCTGCAGGTCAAGAACCAGCTAGGCACAATGCTGAAGAATGCTGGAGCAATTTGGATTTGAATTAAAGACCTTTTTTCCCTGGTGTAATATAAAGTTCTAGAACTAGTCTATCGGTACTTTATATTCTATCTAACGTGAAAACTACTCTTTTGGTTTATCCTCCCTGATACAAACTTGGAGATTATTCTTCATGCTAGGTTTGTATCTATAATAACTAAATTACTAGAGCACTTGGCTACATGTGTAGTATCTGCATTTAATAAAAACATATTTTAGCTACTGCAGATGGTGATTCTAAATAGCCTCAGAAATTGATTCATCCTTCGTTGTCTTCTTCCTTCTACTAATACTACTATTGAATGGCGATGATGGATCAATCTAATTGTTGATGATAATAAAGCCTCCAACTCCTCATTAAAATTATTGATGATCAGCAGTGGCAGGAATTGTACGTAACTACATGTAAGTACGTATGCAAATTATGGGTACATACTTGCGATTCTGAGGATATCCTTAACGGTGTGCTATTAATTCGATCACTTAGGCATCCAGGCATAGACAGGCCACTAAACAACTAGGTCTGGATGCCTAAAATGAAAGCTGAGCTCTTTTCACGTGGTGTTGACAATTGACATTGACAGTCACCTCCACCAGTATAAAATAACATACGATCATCACGTGTTAACGGCAGATTCGTTAGTTCATTGACACATTTTCTTCCCATTGTACGTTAATTCCACCCCATGTAACGCTTCAGAGTTTTTAAGGCCATATTAGCTCCGAAAAAGCAATTTTTTTCTTCTAAGCATTTCTATTCTTTTCAAGAATCATAAATTTTTATCTGTAAAACAAGAAAGAACCCTTCTCCTTACAACCTATCTTAATCAAGGACATCCAAATTAAAGATACTGACTCGTGAACCATTTAATAATGAGTCTCACTCATTATATTTAGATTAAAAGTTTTAATTTGTACAAAATATATTTTTATATATTGATATGTCACAATTACTATTCAAATCTCCCGTCAATTAAGTTGATCCAACTCATTTTATTTGCAAGAGTGTCATAATAAAACACAATATATGTAGCAATACTCTTTATCTTAAATATTTTAATTAAATAATTTTTACAACATAAAATAATTAAACTAAAGTTTTATCAAAATCTAAAACGGCTGGAATTCATATTTGACATAATGCTATTCACTCCCTCTATAGTCTTGTTAATTAGACTCAGGAGTTCACTTAACATCAGCTAACAAATGATGTCTCTCCATATAATGCAAGCCATTTTTTTCCATCAAAAAAGAGATTAGAAAAACAGAAGAAAAAAAACAAGAATTGCACATAAAGAAGAAGGAATAGAGGAGCACGTGAATAAGCAAAAGAAGAAACAACAGCTCAGGCCCTACATGATTCCCATACGATCCCATTTCCTTATCTTAAGCAACCCCAACACCTATTCCTGGATACCGTTCTTGTACTTGAGATTAGCTATATCCTTTGTTTCTTCCTGTGTTCATATCCTGTTTGTACCTGATGAATTGACTTCATCTAGAGGAATTTTTGTCTGTGATTTGCGTATCTTACTGTGATCACGATAGGCAATTGACACTTGCAGAGCTCAAGGATTTTTCCTTCAGGGGTTGTACTTTGGAAAGGAATAAGATCGAACTAGATCGCTTTGAGGGGAAAAGTCTAAAGAAAGCCATGTATAAATCATATTCTGTGATGCCACGAACCGCTAAGTCCGCTAGACGACAAATCAACATGTTCATTTCCATCCTCGCCTGTATGTCATTATCTCTTTGAGTCCGTGTCCCACGTGCAAAATATATGGAAAAAATAATATACGGTTTGGTATTGATAGACTTTCATATTTTCCTTGATAAGGACGGCAATATATATAAACTTCTTAGTGTATTCAACTCCTTAAAAAAAAGCTAACTTCTTATTATTGAACATTTAGATTGCTAATTCTCAAAAAAAAAAAACATTTAGATTCTGAACATTTAAAATTAAAGATATAGATTAAACATATATAAATCACAATCTAATTAAAGATAAAGTCATATAATATTACTATGCCTCCTCAATATTAATTGCAAAAAGAAAGTCAGATCTTACTTAATTTAGAAAAACTGAAACTAAAAACAAAATAAGACTCTGCAAATGCTTCCACTACCTCATTAATAGAAGAGACATAAACCATATAAAAAGCATCAAATTGAACATAATCTCGAATGAAGTGAAAGTTAATGTACATGTTTCATTCTTGAATGGAACTTGGAATTTGAACACAAATGCGTGACACTAACATTATCGCAATAAATGATAAGTGTGTGGTAAAGAGTGAGACTAAGATCATACAAGAGATATCACACTCAAGTAAGTTTTGTAGCAATAGTAGCAATAGGCTGGTATTTAGTCTTCATGGAAGCGGAAGCAATACTATTTTGTTTCCTTGAACTCTAAGAGATAGGATTGCATCCAAGATAAGCAATGTATACATTTGTTGAGTAAAATTTATCTTTATTTCCAACCCATTATGCATCAAATAAGGCATAAAGAGACAATGGAGAATCATGATAGAGAAGTATACTATATAACCACATAAATAGTGGAGAAGATGCTTGACTAGTTTACAATGATCTATTGTTAATTTATGCATAAACTGAGATAATTTGTTGATTACATAAGAGATGTTTGGACGAGTAAGTGATAAGTATTGTAGCCTATCAACAAAAGTGTGGTAGTTGATGGGATTAGAAAGTGGTGCGCTAGAGTGTAAACTAATAGATACATTAGTAGGCAACACAGTAGTAATAGATTTGGCATCTAACATACGAGCTCAAGTGAGAGGATCCATAATGTAACGTCATTAAGATAATACAATAACATGTTGATCAGGAATAACTTCAATACTGTGAAATATGAGAGAAGTCTAAAATCCTTAAGGGATAATCATGTAGATAGCTAATCTAAAAACTGATTGACTAAAGATGGATTATCACATTTGAGAATAATACCATTAACATAAACAAGGAGATAAAGAATATGAGTACCATTATAAAGAATAAATGGGAAAGTGTCAACCTGATAATTCTTAAATATAACATCACTAAGGTATTGGCATATCGCATGGTATCAAGCTTGTTGTGCTTGTCAAAGGCCAAAGATGGCTTTGCCTTTGTGAAGATTACAAATATATGTAGAATGATCATAATCAATAAAGTTGGAAGGTTTTGCCATATAAATATTTTCTAAAATCTATCCCTATAGAAATGCATTATTGGCATCCCATTGTCGAAGAGACTAGCCATCGCTAATAGCAATAATTAGAATAAGTCTGACAGTAATTAATTTAAGCACTAGGTTGAATATATCATGATAGTCTAAATAAATCCTTTGATTAAAACCTTTAGCAACTAAGTTAGATTTAAATATGTTAACAGAATTGTCAAAGTTTCATTTGATACAAAAAAACTATTTGTAACCAATAATATTAGAGGTTGTATTAGGTGTTATGAGCTCCCTCGTACTATTATGGACTAAAGTTTTATACTCATCTATCATGGCATAACACTAATTAGTTTCTTTAAGATATTAAGTCACAGATGTCAGTTCAATATTTAAGGTGGGATGGATATGAATATAAAGGTTAACTTTTTGTAATAGATTGAAAATGTTGTTTTTAGTACATAGGGCCATGTGATGTTGGTTTGAGGTAGGGGAGTTTGGTCTGTATTTAATTGACAGAAGGATTTAAGTGGGTTGTAATGGAGTGTTTGGATGGATAAGAAGTATTTGTTAGAGTGTAGGTAAATGATCAATGCAAGATGGAAAGTTTTGGAAAGCATACTTCAAATAAAGTATATGAAGGTGATTGCGAATGATGAAAAAAGGACATAGTAAGAATAAGTAGAACCTAAGTATCAAGAGCAGTGGATTTGGGGTATGGTAAATGACAATGTAATGATTTATAAGAAAAAAAATTGATTCGATAAATTGAACATGATGAAAAATATAGATCTTATTGATGGATGGTTGGAGAAATAGATAAGCACTCTGAGATAATGAATACCTGAGGAAGACAAATGATTTAGATTGAGGATCAAGTTTATATAAGTTGTATGGTCAAAACCAAAGGTAGTATAGGAACCTAAAAATTCCAAGTTTGGAATAATTAAGAGATGTACCAAAAATTAATGAATACAGGGAAGGAAGATCAAGAGCAGCAGTAGGCATTTGATTAATTAAATAGACAACAATAGTAAATGCATGAGACTAGAATAGCAAAGGAAGAGAGGCATGGGAAAGTAAGGTTCGACTATGCGATGATGTCATCTTTTTTATTATCCATTAAGTTTATGTGTGTACGGTGAAGTGGTGAAATGATAATTGTCATTGGTTGTTAAATAGTCTTTAAGAGAAAAATATTCACCTTTATTATTTCAATAAAATGCAACAATTTGGTGTTGGAAATAGTTTTATATAAAGACTTTAAAGTGTATAAAGACTTCTTTAACCTTATAATTTTGTTTTAAAGGGTAAAGCCAAATATCTTTGATAAAATGATCAATAAAAATGACAAAATATTTAAAACCATCATGTAAAATGATCGGTTAAGTCCATATATTAAAATATATAATTTAAGCGGGTGAGAACAAATAAGAGTGGATGTAAAGAATAATAACTTGCGGCTTTTATTACAATAATGTCACAGCTAAATCATAG
Source organism: Erythroxylum longipes (assembly GCA_027563885.1). Classification (NCBI taxonomy): domain Eukaryota; kingdom Viridiplantae; phylum Streptophyta; class Magnoliopsida; order Malpighiales; family Erythroxylaceae; genus Erythroxylum; species Erythroxylum longipes. The sequence goes on along the minus strand of JAOQMS010000004.1, from coordinate 8,714,164 downwards.
ATAGAAAGCATATGTTTTAAAACAAGAAAGGATTGATAACCGAATATGTGGTGCCAGCTTATGGTAGCGCCTTTGATACAAAAAAAAGAGCAAAAATAGGAGATAATACTAACTTAATAGCTAGGCACTGATACACTTCATTCATAATGATTCCCTATAAAAGAGTTTTATGTGTGCAATTCACATGAAATAAGGTAAGTAAGAATTTCATTGATACATTATTAGTGGTGAAGAATTAAGAAATTGAAATTTGGTTTATTGTCATGTTTAGTACACAAAGCCTATCATTTAACATAAATGCAGTTATAAGAGTGAGAAGAGAAGTGGAATTATTATGTCTAATGGAAAGAACTATGCCATCTCTAATTATAATGTCGTCTGAACCAATATATGAGGCATTTATAAATAAGTTGCTCAAGTTTATTGTGATATAAATAGAAGCACCAATGTCAAGTAACTATTTTCGGCTATTGGATGCAATATGGTTAATAAAATGGGCCTAATGCTACCAAAGTGTTATTGGGATTCTTCATGGTGGCATATAACTTGTGTTTGATTATTGAATTGGTGCCAATTAGAATGATTAATAATTATTAGTTGTGTGTCCTTATATGTCACAAAGTTGATAATAGCCTAAGTATGGATATCGCGGATGATCTCCACGAGGTTGTGGGTAGTTGGAATCCTTGGATATTAAAGAACGACTAGCAAAATTGCTTGATGAGTAATAATATAACTAGGAGAGGAATAACATCAATTATTAGTAAAGGATTATAAGCACTAATGCAAATTTATTTGACTGGTTGGGTTAATAGTAGCTAGAAAGTGACTTGATTCTTTAAGTTTCCCGTATAAATAAGATTCAAATATTAAAAGCTTCTTATGAATTTAATCAAATGATATAGACCTATCATGAGCTTGAACAACATGAGTCAATTTTTAGTAATCTGCACTCAATTTATCTATAATTTTCTCTTTGTGATCTTCTTCATCTATTGGTGTACCAAGGAAAGTAAGTTCCTTCGCACGAGCTTTAACAAATTGTATAAAATAAATGAAATCTTTTGATAAAATTAAATGATTTTATAAATCAATAGATAAGTACATATTAACTAAGGTAAAGGGAAAGCTTAGTGTTGATAATAAGTATAATCGAAAAGGAACAAATCACTAGTAAGAGTCCAGCTATAATGTAGCCTAGTAAGAGAGTTTATACAACTTCTTCGCTTTAGATGCTGAGGCTTGACCTTCAGATAAAATAACCTTTAGCATATTGACATGAATGATGCTTAAGTTTAGAGACTCCAACTAGTGGAAAAGTTATTTCTACACTTTAGATGTAATTGATGGATAAGTACAAGCTCCCTTGTTCTGAGCTTTAAATCCTTCAGTAAATCATAATAGTGGTTCCTTACGTTTTAGAGATTTACTTTCTATTAAAATTAGAAAATTAATAATACTCATGGTGGCTTTATTGGTATTTTTAGGAGAGTTTTGACTTACTTGATGTGACCACGAGGAAGTTTGATATGAGTGTTTGCTATGCTTCTTATGATATTTTGTCTCAAGCAAAAAAAAGATATAACTATAGAAAAGAGAGATCTAATAAGAGCATTGAGTATAAGTTGATCCTAATGAACCTATATATTATAGGTTGGGTTTGGTGCTCTCAAGTTATTACTAGTGAGAGTGATAGGAGGCTAAGGTTTAGAACCATCAATGTACTCAAATAGATCAGACTTAGTAAATAGAGTTTAAAACTGATGTTTCCATAAGACATAATTATTGGTAGGAATTTAAAAGGTGCTTAATCTAAGATTTATGATGATGAAAGTCACTATATTGAAGAGTGGCAGATTGGATAAGCATCTAATGACCATAGTTGAATTAGTTCAGGAAGAAAAATCTTTAAAAGTAATTGGAAAGAAAGAAACGAGAAGGTAGCTCTAATACCACAATATATAGTTTATTATTTATATGTTTCATATTTTCATTGATGAGAAACAAAATATATATACAAATCTTATTATACTGTATAACTCATTCAACTCTTGAAAATAAGATTACCTCTTATTATTAAGCATTCAGATTATTGAACATCTAAAATTAAAGATAGGTCAACTAGATATAAGTTAAAATCTCATCACCTAAAATTAAGGATACAACTTATAAAATCTTAATATAAATTATATCCTTTTAAGTGGAAGATCTTTTCTATTTCAACAATTACATAAGATGTTAATTATAAAGAAATTTTCTCCAAAAATGTACGCAGTATTCAACAATCAACTTGTTAAAATTTTGCTGATATCTATTTAAAGACGTAAGAATTAAATTTTAATAACGTTGTTCTATA
>JAOQMS010000004.1:8695723-8706125 GCA_027563885.1 Erythroxylum longipes | reverse complement strand
AATGTAAGTGAAATTTATGATTTAATATTAATAATATGCTTCATAATTATTACTTACTAATATATAAACATTGCTTTTTGATATGACCAAATACAACAAACTATTGAGCGGCAGTCTCAGCAATCCGAAAATGTTGATGATGTTGCACCTACTTGGAAGCAGTTGGTGGTAGGGATTGTCGTGGGAGGATATTCAAACTCGGATCATTTGCGAATACTTGTTATCCGCAATCCTCCACGTCTAGTACAGCAGCATCTACTAGGCGGTCTAACAACAATAAAATGGAGGCGCTTGAGATCACAGTGCAGACATTGTTGGAACAGATGCAACAGACGATAGCAGCGCAACAACAGTCGTTGCACCTGTACGCTCAGCTCCACCGGGAGATGGATGAATTAAAGGGTAAGGGTAGCAGGTCATCGCACCAACCAAACGATCCACCAGCTCTAGATCAGTAGTGTAGTATTGGTCATTTAATTTGTATTACAGATATTATTATTTACAATGTAACGTTTTTATTATCAATTAAGATATTTTAATTTTTAATCATTAATCAAAATTTCTTTTTAATTATTTCTATCAAATTAAATATATATTACAAATATTTAATTATTAAAATTTTCCGACAGTTATAATTTAAATATAATGAAAATATATTTTTTTAAAAATTAAATCAAATAATTTACCGACGAAAAAATCCATAATTTCAGTGGGTAATAGCCAATAAAACACCGACGAAAACCACCATTCCGTCGGTAAAGTTACCGACGGAATTAAAACATTCCGATGCTAAATTTACATACGGTTTAGGAACTTACCGTCGGTCAATTTAGCGTTGAAAAATTATAGCCCGTCGGCAACTTACGGACGGAAAAGTGTGATGGTCGGTAACTTTTTCGATGAAATTACCGACGGTAATTTCGTTCCGTCGGTAAACTTACCGACGGAAATTTTCTTTACCGTCGGTAAGATTAGCTACGGCCGAATCTATGACGTTTTTGTCTGTCGGTAAATTCCGTCAGTAATGTTTAATACCGACGGAATATTTACCTTTTTCGTCGGTATTTTCTGTCGCTAACTCGTTATTTTTTTGTACTGAAAGATTATGAGATCTCACATAGAAGGCGTGTATTACAATCTCATAGCAAAAAGAGAAGGAGAGGTAAAGGCTTTTATAAGCTCATAAAAATGACTATTAATTAACTTCCTAACTAACTATTTTTATATCCATAATTCTCTTAAACTTGAATTGAAGTTGTTATTGGTTAGTCTAAACATTAAGTGTTATAAAATAACTTAATATATTTTTAATTAAATTTCTATTGCTAATTTAACATTTAATTTTTGTTTTATTTCGATCTCTTAATTTTATTTTTTCACTTAATTTTTAAGATAGTGAATTTTTGTATAGCTTTTTGAAATTATTCAAACTAAAGTTATTAATATTAAAAAAAACTTTATCATATTGTATATCCTATCCTGTTTTCACCATAATATTTCTATTTTTATATCTTTTGCAGATCGTATTCTACGTAGGTTTGGTAGTAAGTGGAATTGAGTTCAGGCAACACCTGAAACTTGCAGTCCAAGCCCAAGTCAAACTTGAGTAGCACGAACCTCAATCGAGCCTTGATCAAGGTCAACGATTTTATTTTGAAAATGATATCATCACATTGATGATGAGGTGACAAACCATACAGATTGCTCTTTGATGCAAACAACGATAATGGTGTATGGTGTATGGTTTGCTGAAGTTCTCAGCCAATAGGATTGTTCAAAGTCCTCAAGAGAGTATAACGTGTAATCAGCTTCAAACGAACTGACGACCAAAGCTACCAATCATGGCGTCGTTTTCCTTTTTAGTTGCAGAAATGACATGAGAAATAACAGTCAACCTATGACACATATCTATCTGTTTCTATAACGTGAAAGAAGGGAAATTATCACTGGCCTGAGACATCAAGTGTAAAATCATGGATTATATTATTTTAAAAAGATAATAAGAGTTGTGCCTATAAGAAAGAAATATAAACTATGAATTCTTTTTTATGTGGATTCACTTAATTCATACTTGATCTTTTTATTATTGAAATATGTTACATCTTGATCTAATAAATGATATCAGAATGAGAGAATGTGATATCTTTTTTTTCTCTTTAATGTCAAGTCCCTTTGGACGTGATTGATTTTCTTTGGGAATGCGTTATAATCACCTCACGTTTTGATGCTACAATCTATCTCTTAAGTTGAGATAGGGTCTGACAATACAAGTAGTTCCTTATCAGTTAGCCAACGTTTGATGTTCACTAAAGAAATATTTGACCTTTCCTGACATGCAACAGACAAGGCTCTTTAGTTATTTCTTTGGGATATATTGTTTTTAGATCATGTTGCTATGCCACTATTGATAAGTTTGGGAATCTTGCTGCATTACGCTAAGAATGGACCGAGGACATCGACTCAAACTGAGAGTCATTAATTGCCGATCCTTAGAACTACTGCTGATTTAAGAATCTATACCAAAGACAATAAGATCAATACAATCAAACCGACCATTAGATGCCTCTATACATAAATTCGACATTTAAAATCAAGAAGTGGTGTTTTTGAACACTACACGTGTTTTGTGATGAGAATATAGATTTAAGTGGTGGGCCAAAAACATATCGCCATCTTCTTCTTGTACGGAACTTGCCTCCGTTATCGAGCATTGCTATTAATGGCAAATTACTTTTACCATAGCATCATCTTTTCTCTCCAAATTACTCTTTTTTCGTTAAACTTTCGGTCTTCTTGCGTTGAACCCGTGCGAATCTTGCTATTGGAAAGAAAGTGCCCAGCAAATTGGATAAAACCCAACTCTTTCTCCACCTCGCCAGATTCCCAAAGCAGATAGAACAGAGCTTTTACGATGTTGAAACAGAAGGCAATGTCATTAAATTTAACAAAAGCATGGTGGTTCTGCCAGTGAAAATTGAATATTTTCAAAGGATGAAGCAGTTTAAATCAAAAGTTGCTTCCTGAAACTTCATGTCATTGACAAGGAAAAGGCACTACTTTACCAAGTGAAATATCTGGAGCTGTTCCTATCACAAGTTTGCCACGTTTTGTTGTTACGAAAAAATGTTGGAAGGCAGATATCTTCATCAAGTGATCATAATTAGTAAATATGGAATCTCCTGACCCATCTTCTGAACATTTATTCCTTGTTCCTATCTTCGATCTACTCGTCTCTATGGCCTTTTATAAATATCTCCTCGTCTATACTCACCTCAAAGCAAAGCAGTTCAAACTCTCTGAACAATCCTCATAAAATACCAGTTAATCCAGTTAATAATCATGGATGTAGTGAACAGGTTGGTGCAAGACAAGCCAGTGGTTATTTTCAGCAAGAGTTCCTGTTGCATGAGCCACTCTATCAAGTTACTGATAAGTGGATTTGGAGCAAACCCAACAGTTTACGACCTCGACAAAATTCCCAATGGAACGCAAATCGAGAGGACACTGGTGCAACTAGGTTGCCAACCAAGTGTACCTGCAGTGTTCATAGGGCAGAAGTTTGTTGGCGGTGAAAAGCAGGTCATGAGCCTGCACGTCCAGAACCAGCTTGTCCCATTGCTAATAGAAGCTGGAGCAATGTGGATTTGGAAGAAGTAGAGGATAAACTAGCTCGAGCAAGCTAAAGTTTTCGTCTCTCTTTTGGTAATCTTAGCAGCATAATGACCGCGGGCAGGGTACAACGCATTAAAATCCGAGCTCCAAGTCCTTTGTATCACGGCACACCAGGACTTGGGAGTCTTTCCTATGCACTAAGCTCCAGTTTTCCCAAAATGTAATGCCTGCGATGTAATTCTGTACTATCTATAATAAAGACTCTTTCCAACCTATGAACTTCACTCAAAGTGGATATTCATTGCCAAATCTAATAAACTATTGCTAATTCTTATCCTACGAAAATGAAACCTTTAATTACTGAAAAGGAAGTGAAACAAAATGCAGACCAGTCGTTTTGAATTTAAGACTAATAATATGGCAATACGCTGATCATTGAAGAAGACAATGATGAGGAAGAACATTACTTGTTTTATGGATTACCTCTGAGGAGTGGCTGTTATAGGATAAGCCACATCAATTCAATAGCTAAAGAGTACTATAGACAGCAACGCGTTCGGCTTCTAATGCATTTAGGAATAATTGAATCTTAAGCTCTAACCAATAAATATTCACGTTGCACGAATTGCAGCCCAACAGGTTTGGGCCTAATTACTGCCTCGAACAAATAAACGATGTCGTTTATGACACTCAAAAATACTGTAAGCAAACAATTTGGCACTACAATTCCACCGGGGATCGAACCCAAAATCTCTAATTCCGTAGCCCAGCGCCTTATCCATTGGGCCATGGAGTAATACCAAGCAGCACGGTCATGTGTTTTGATAATATCTCGGAGACGCTGAAGGATCAGCTTTATCAAATTTGGGCTTGCTACTCAGCTTCAAAATCATGAAACGTGACTTTGCCGACAACTTTTCCAATCTCATTCTTTTTTTTTTGCTTTTTTATCTGTTTTTGACTTTTATCTTTCATGATCTTCTTGAGCCCCATTTCCAGTCATCAATAGTACACGACTTAGAGGGAAAGACATACCCATCACTACTTCATTTGCTGTCCTCTGAAACTTCTGTTGTAGGGGAGAATTATTCATATGGACCGTGAAAAGCCAAAAGGCAAAGTTGGGTTGTGCTTTGATGTAATAAAATAAAAGACCGAACCTCCTGGTCTAATTTATAATGCAGTATGTATCGGTATCCACTGACGTACTTTAATCTGTCAAATTATATCCATTACACCACTGCTTAATTCATGACCAATGATGATGGATCTTTTGATTAATTTTATATTACCTTATTTTGTCCCATAAATTTTAGCCATTTATTTATGCAGATTTTATATGGGTCTTATGTAAATAAATTCAGGACTTACATAAATAAATAGCTAAAATTTATAGGATAAGATACAATTGAATAATGGATAATGGGTCCTAATGACCACCAGGAAACCTGATGTTTTAGTTTTTAGTTTTGACAGACTGCTTTTTCACCGCACATTTTCTAGTATTGACATGTTTTAACCAAGTTGTCATGAAACCGAGTGACGCCTTCTCCCCTGGAACAAGAACCTTTTCTCTGAATTGCCCTTTCCTCGGATTGGCTTAAGACTGTTTATCCAGAAGAGAAAATTCAGTTTTCTCAGCTTCTTTGTGAACGATTTTAACTTGTTGGCAGGATGAGACCTTTCAAGTCCCTGTTTCATGGACGCATGGTCCTTTTCAAGGTCGGTCAGTCTCATTCTCATTCTTGCAACTTCAAGCTTCAGTTCTCTGTTCTCTCTTCTCACTGATGCGTAATTGTCTCTTGGAGATATTGCTCCACTTCCGGCTCCACTGCTTGAACGTTGGGGGAATTGGTTGTTTATTGCACCAAAAAAGAACTGATTCTGACCTCCATTCATGGCGTTTCTGAGTTTAATTTGTTCGAAATATAGAACTTGAACTGCCATTTGAACTGGAAGTCTTTCGTTTTGTGCTGCGTGACTGCAGGCCTCTTGAGATAATTTCTGACAGTCAATGGTCTTGCAGAGTCTGTAACGTTCAGAATCTTTAATGTTTGGATGAACCTGTACTAAGAGAAACTCTCAAAGTTACAACCTTTACAAAATGGAAATGTCGTGTTAATATGATGTGGAACTCATCTTGGAGATGAGGAGCATTCATGAAAGAGAGATTAAATGGTAAAGAAAGTTACTAACTTCGAGGAAGATGTCCACTGCTCTGTACAGTCCGTCACTCACTACGCGAGCATAGTCTGGGAGGAGTTCTGCCAGTGCAATAAATTTGGATGGCATCAAGTTTGGGTCTATGGCAACTTCTGCAAGATAGTTGTCAAGTAACTTTGACACCTTAACAATTGAACTTTGCTTAGGAGAACCAGCGTTGTCGAAACCACCAGAGTTGTCGAAACCACAAGCCATTTCGCTTTCATCTCGAAAGTGATTGTCTTCATCGTCATCCTCGTCCAAGTTGAGAAAGATGGAGAAGATTCTCAAGATTGAGTCTATCTCATACATGGTGCACTTATTGTTTCCATGAGCATTTGATGGGATTAGGATGTCTTCGAGAATTGCCTGCTCCAGTTGAAGACCGATTCTTCTTTCCAAATCCGATCTGCAAGAAGTAGGTACTGATGCTGCTAGTGCAGTTTTCAACAAACTAGAAAGAAAAGCCATTGGAACCCGACCCTTCCTTGATTGGGTTGGCAGTAAGCTAACAATTGTTTCAACAACGACCCTTTGTTTCTTCTGCGACTCCAAGTCCAAGAGGTTTCCCCTAACAACTGGACCTTGAAGTGAATTATGAGCATAGTTTATTAAAATCTTGCTGATCATTTCTTGCTTCAGACCCTTTGATTTCACTGCAGACAGAACTCTTTGGAAGAAATCTAAGCTAAGAATTGTGAGTGATTTGCCCCACCAGTACGATGATGCGTCTGGTTCCCTGTTTGACAGCTCGTTTGCACGGAAGTTATAGTCCAATTTTAACAGGCCAGAGGCGAGCTGTTCTTTACATGCATTGCTTGCAATTGCATTGATGAGCCTGCTAACCAGGTTGATCTCTTCAGATATAGGCAAGAGGGTTTCACAACGGTGAAGAACTGATATTGAACTTGAAATGTTCGGGAACACCAACTCCTGCAAGTAAGCTTCAGTTCGGGCTTCAAGGTTCTTTTCGGCAAAATCTTCTGTCATTTCCAGGAAGTGAGCTATACAACGCAGCATAGCGATATTTGATAGTGTAATCTCGAGGTTTACTCCATAGCAGAACTTAGCAGCAAGATCAAAGGCCTCAGGTCCACCTGGGACAGAAGGTATACTAATGCGAGAAACTTTCGAATCTTTCGCTTCCAGCAGCAGTTTCCGTATTCTTCCGCTTCGAGAAACTAGAGAGAACTGTAGAGGAGTTTGAAATACACAAATGAAGCGTAAAGCTGGGAAGTATATTTACTGATTTCTTTCTCCGCACCCATTTCTTTAAGTATGATATCATAACATTCATCTAATTACGAACTTGTGACCTTCCTTATAACAATGGATAAACAGTAGGATGAATCCTAATCCTGTATTCATGCATTTACTAGAAAGTAGCAGCAGATCTTACTTACCTTGTGGAGAGCAAAACTAGATGCTCCAACTTCAACTGTGAGATCACTGAAGACATCAGAAATTGACCTGCAAGAAGGTATGATACGGTGATGATTATGTTGAAATTGAAGAGACGATAAAATTCCAAAAGAAAAAGAAAATAAATAACCATACATGTTGTTCAGTCCTATTAACTTAGAGGCCATGTTTCTGCTAGAAACCTGTACACTCATTCCTGAAACCATTACTACCAAACAGATTTTCTCAAGAATAATGTCCGAGGGTCGACAGCAAATTGAACCTGCACATGTTGTTGTACTAAAACTCGTAAGGTGGCCACTCAGATCTATAGACAGTACCAGTCCTGATATTCTAAATCGACAAAGATGGCCCAGATAGGAAAAATGGCAATTCAATCATTACACAATGGCGGAGAAAGCCGAGACAGTAATGTTATATTTCTTTACAGCAGTAAGCCGTAACTCAAGTTCACAGAAATGGTGACGCTTAGTGTCATATACATGGGACCTCCGAAATTCATCTCACAGATGTGCTTGTTTCAGGAAGGTTCTATTATTCTAAACAACTTGAATACTTCTTTTCCGTACATGCTTTTAAAGAGTAAAATGCCTGCAAAATTATTGAGCGGCAAGACGTTAATAGCAATGGTTGATGATAACTCTTTGCTGAAGCCTCGTGCCATTGTCGTTGAAATGGAAATGTCGTTTGCAAGGTCATGGTCATAGATTATCGTTGTCATGCTCCCATATTTGAAAGCAGCCATGTGTTGTTTTGACGCATTTATTGGTAGAGATTGTGGTCACTCAAATATGAGGCTGTGAAGCTAACTAAATCTGATTTTCTCTGCAAAGATGGCCTGCCATTGGAACTCTTGAAAAGCAAATTCTATGCCCTCAGATTTCAGCAGACGCTCCTTTCAGCTTTCCGTTTATGCAAAACATTCAGTTTTTGACTAATCATAACTGGAAATCTCGCAGCATTTGAAACATACTGAAATGTTCTTTTTCTTTTCCTCTTACTGTACAAATCTATGAAAAAATCTACTAAATCAAGTTGCTGAGAAATGAAAGTAAGAAACAGCCAGAGGTACAGTCACAGCATATTAATTCTTACCATTTCTTACTAAATACGATAGGACCGTAGAAACGGTTTCAGTTTGGTAAATTATTTTCTACAAGAGCTTTTAATAAGAAAATTTAGTAACATATTCTACAGTTTTCGGTATTTCAGTGAATACAACAGCCCCTAATCAGTTTCCTGCAAATCACGTTAACTTCTCGAACCAAAACCGAACCACATTGTCTGGACACTATCAACCAGCAAAACAAGTAACAAACAGCTCAGGTTACAGAAGAACTAAGAAATGGACAGAGAATCACCATTCACTGGCGTGACTTTGAAATACTTTGTAAAGGTAAAAGACGATCTTTGTATTGAATAATCGTAATGGCAAAAAAGTGTTGCTGTACATGATTTATATACAGTGATGAAAAGATTTCTCTCTCATCTAACAAACTTATTTCTCTCATCTAGCCAACTTTGATTCTCTTTTGGTTATTTACAACCTGGTATGTACGGTTGTCTGTTTTGAATACGGCATTTGTTCCAGTGGTTTTGTGTGTAGGTGAAAGGTGGGATTACCGCATCTATTGCAGTGGTTTTCTGGGTAGGTGAAAGGTAAGATGATTATATGGGCCTGTCAATAGGCCCCCCTCAAGTTGGTGTCTGTGATAACAGACCTAACTTGGTGACATTTGGAGATAGGGCAACGGATGACAAAGCTTTCGTGAAGCAATCAACTAATTGTGATGATGAGAGAGTGTAGGAAGTCGAGATGAAACCTTCTGTGACGGCGTTACCAACAAGGTGACAGTCAATTTCAACATACTTCATCTGTTCATGAAAAACCAAGTTTTTTGAGATGTGTATGGCTACTGCGTTGTCACAATGGAGGGAAATAGGCAAGGACAAGGGAATCTGCATGTTGTGAAGTATGTAAGTGATCCAGCGAAGTTCACACAAAGCATTTGTCATGCTCCTTTATTTGGCTTCCACGTACGACCGACTTACCATTCGCTGTTTCTTTGTTTTTCAGGAAACCAAGGTATCTCCTAGCATAACACAATAACCAATAAGAGATTTCCGCGAAAAATAGCAGCCGGCCCAGTCCGAGTCAGCGAAGACTTTGAGTTGCACTGAGGCTTGGACCGGATACAAAAGGGGCTCAAGAAATCTCAATCATTTATTTATACGAGTTCTGCGTAGGTCCCGCATAAATAAATGTAAGACCCGCATAAATAAATGGCTGAGATTCATGGGACAGAATAAGGCACCATAAAATTGGACAGAGGATCTTGACTCTATAAAAGGTGTGAGCTTGCTGTCTTCTTTAGGTGACGTAGGACATGCAATAAGGTGTCCCAATGCGGCTGTCGAGGTTCCATCGTGAACTATGTCAACTGTTGTACAGCGAAAGTTACGTCTGGCCTTGTTAAATTTTGTCGGTTTAAATTGGGTTAAACCACTAACCTTGATACGAAAGCGAATTAATTTTTATGTCGCTTTCTGCCTACGTAATTTCCAGTCAATCACGAACACAATCTCTAACCTCGGTGGCTACTAGAGTCATCTTAAAAATCACACCTTAAATCTCGATCACTCCGATGGTCAATATGTGAGAACTGGTAAATAGAGATTTTAGGGTTTTTCTGTATTTGAAAGCGTTAACTCTTTGCTGTCCATTTAATTCATTTAAATAGGATTTTCTACTTGCAATTCTTTCTTAACTGCTCCCCTAAAAATAAGGGAGTATCTTGGCACTCAGTTATTCACTTCTCAAGTGGTTGCTGTGGTCGTTCAAATATAACAACTCTCACTCGGCCACATAAGCCATGTCTATCACAAAGCAGATTCATACCAATCTATTTCTCACGTTTCATACAAGAAATGAGGTGTGCGACCAAAAATTAACTAGTAGTGTTATATTAAGTCGCCATCTAACTAACTTAACACTTTTACAATAACAATGCCCCAAATCATCCAAGATTATCACCAATAGCATACTTCCCTTTATGCTATAACAATATTATTTGATTATATACACTATATGTTGGACCCCGAACTTTTATTAGAAGACTAGAACTAATAAATGAGAAATGTGGAGAAGTTCATATTTGTGATTTGG